>REGO01000097.1:4768159-4837012 GCA_010120015.1 Rhombomys opimus
TCCAGGAGAGCAGGGAGTGGAGAAGAAGTTCACTTGTGCTTACACAACTCAAAAGAGGTGATAAGGGTGCCAAAGAGCATGTCCCCTGAGCCTGAGGACTCTCCCAGGTAAGGTAACACCAAGACAGAGGTGGAAGACTTTGGATTCAGGAAGGAGGAAGTGGGGAAAACAGGAAGTCGGCCTAAGGTAACTCATTGCTTCTCCCTCCAAGGCTTCCCCCAAAGGGTGGGACCAGGCCAAACATTTCTTAGAAGCAGAAAATGTTGCTTCCTCCAGGAGAAGCTGAGGAAAAGAGGAAGCTAATTAAACAAAAATTGAGGAAGCTGTGGGCTACAAACCTGCTGAGAGTAATCTAGTCATCATAAAGCAGTGTTCACTCAGAATCCTCCAGTTTGCCCCAGGGGTGTGTAGGATGGACTCTGGGTGAGAACAAGGCCCCTGTGCTCCTTCTCACTGAGAAAGAGGGAGATAGCAAGTCACAAGGGAGAATGCAGGTGACCACGAGGCAGGCACGCTGTGTGAACCCCAAGATGTGTATGCCTTTTTTACTGAAAAACAACAGTGAACCTGTCATTTGTCAACAAAACCGGGATTTTCTTCTTATTGTTGTTGCAGTAGGGCCTTACTATTACAGCTTTTAAAAAAGGTTTTCATAGGTCTGTGCTTTATTGTTCCATCTAGATCGCAATCCTCTTGACACCCTGTAATACAGCCTTTTCCCATCTTTCCATCCATTCACCAAAATGACATTTTCTTCTCTCCACAAAAACGCAGAAGAGAACAGCGTTGAACACCTGGTGATTGTGATTTTATGGTCTTATGTGATAAGGTTTTGGGGTCCACTTAAATACAACATTGACTCAAACACCAGGTCCAGGCAGATGTCAAAAATTTATTGTAATCAACCTACTACTGATGGACCAGGGTTGCTGAACAGACTCAGGAGCTGAACTGCGACCCTGAAAGATGTTGCACAGCGTATTTAAAGGATGAAACCATAAAGCGAGAAGGAGCAGGGTGGGCTGTAGCATTGTCCAGTCATAATCTGACGTAAGAGGTTGAGCAAGGGAGTTCCCATCAATCAGGAGAGGAGCTGGTTCCTGGGCCTGGGAACATGAATTAGTTTGACCCTGCCAGCAAGATGGAGAAGTTGTCCCTCAGATGGTAGGACTCAGACAACTGTCTCCTTACAAGTTGTCCTTAAGATGTCTAGACTCAGACAACTGTTTCCTTACAACAGAAGCCGTTCAGCTATTGGGAAGTCCCCAGCTCCCCTAGGGCCTGGGACCTTGAACTTAGTTTCTCCCTGTGATTAAATGGAGTCTGCAAACAACATGGAAGTACTTAGAATAAGTTTCTTTTGTTTATTCCCAGCAATATAAAACCACATGTATGTGATATTAAACCCAGTGCAACTTAATAATGTCTGTCATTTGAAAGTTGATGTGTGTTAGAATACAGATGATTCTGCTGGCCCACCCTCAGGGCCCTAGAAATTTAGGTCATCACCTGCCAACACCAGTGTGCTAGGTGTCTGCTGGCTGAAGGACCCCTGGTACCCTGGCTCACTCGCTCTCTTCCAGCCTCTCTCTCTCCCCTTTTCTCCCTCCCTGCCCCCCTCTCTCTGCCTTCAGGGCTTACTCACTATCTCTACCCCTTCTCCAGGCCTGTTCTACCTTCCCCTAATAAACTTCCTTGTACCATATCTGTTGCCCATCATAATTCCTCAGGGGGCACAGCTTCGTACGGGCCCGCCAGTGGTTCCCCTCAAGGCATCATCATTATAGACCATAGCAGTGTGAACATCTTACTGTCTCAGCATAGGTAAAGAGAGTAACTCAGAAGAGCTTAGACTCTAGAGAGGAAAAATGGCGGTTAGGACCCACCTTTTCCATTTAGTAGCAATGAGACTTCTGTGGGTTATTTAAACTTCTCTGTCATAGGAAATAAACAGTCTTATAGGTAAGTAGACTATTAAATGGTATAACACATTTACATACTCATCGCAGGGTCTTACACAGAAAGTATTCAAGAAATAATAAGAGAGAGAGAGAGAGAGAGAGAGAGAGAGAGAGAGAGAGAGAGAACCATAATGAGAAATTTCTACCCTCCTTTGCAGGGTCTTACACAGAAAGTATTCAAGAAATAATAAGAGAGAGAGAGAGAGAGAGAGAGAGAGAGAGAGAGAGAGAGAACCATAATGAGAAATTTCTACCCTCCTTTTCCTGATCTTCCACATGAAATGACTTAACAAACATTTCCTTGGGGCATTTTCAGACCTCTGAGGGCTGTTTGCCTGGGTGGATGGGTGACTGGCCAGGAATCTGAGGAGGGCAAGGCGCCCAGGAGCCTGCCTTTGAACAGCCCTGACCTTGGTTTCCGACTCAGGAGTTCTTTTTCATCTGGAACCAACAAGGAGCTAAAGCCGCTCACTCACTCCCAAAATGTGACTGCAACAGCTGCTTTAGCTGCCATAGTGGGCAGCAGCTGCAAGTGTGCTTGTGTTCCTGACCCCAGGGTCCTGCATGTTGGAATGAGCGGGGAAGTGACTAGGTGGATAGTTATACAGAGCCTGAGATGGTAGACACCCCACCAGTACCCAGCTCTTACCCGGAGATGGTGCTTGAACTGGGCTCACCCTGGCTCTCATCAGAAACAGAAGACATCCTTACTTTTTCTTCTACCTCAGCTGGTGGAGAATGAGACAATGAGGAAGTCCAGTGACAAGTTGTAAGAAGGAAGACTGTAGAGCCCAAATGTTCACTGGCAAATGATTCAGCTAAGTGAGCAGTGCAGAGGATTAATTCAACAATCTGTTTTTTTTTTCAGTTTGGGAGATCAAGAGCATGGTCATCACCTGCCATGCACTGACCCAGGTTAACTCGTGCACTTGTATCTTATAACCTCGGAAGGGCTTTCACGTACGTCTCTCTGCTTGCTATTCATAATCAACCACTCTAAAAACAAGTTTAAGGAAATAAACTCAGTTTGACATGGCTCAGTCCATAAAGTGCCTTCCGTGCAAGCATGAGGACCTGAGTTAAATACAGAAACAGAAACCAGGCTTGCTGGCATATGCTAGAAACTTAGTGCTGAGAAGATGCAGGCAGGGCACCTCTGGGGCTCACTGGCCAGCCAGCCTGCTCTACTTGACCCCTGAAGACTGACACACAAGGTTGGCCTCTGTTACCCATAGGCATGTACAGCCTCCCATGGAAGGATACCCACACATATGTACATGTACACATGTGCAAAAAAAGAAAAGAAAAAATTGTTCTGAAGATGTTTCATCTGCAGCACAAGGGGGACCAGGTATTCTAATTCACACAGATGTGCTTTGCCCACTCTGAGGAGAGAGGAGGCCAGCAGGGGCCTGAACCCAGCCTGCTGATAAAGTAGGGAGAGACCAGAGAAGCGACACTGACATTCTGAATTTCAGGGTAACAAGTCAGCGGCCCAGAGAAGTGGACACAGAAGCAAAGAACAAACGAAGCTTTCCAAGGCTCGTGGGGTTAAGTTAGTCACAGTTCTGCTTTAAGTACAAGAAACAAAATCCCAACTGTAAATGGCAAGAGACCACGGCTAGCAACAGACAGTGGACTGTGACAAGGAGCCATGTCCTCGGAACTTTGTCACACAGATCTAATGTGACCACCAAGGCAATAGCACCTGGTGCTGCTGGGGTGGGTTTCCAGGCTCTTCTCTGAACTAATCACTGTGACTGCTCTGACTGGACATCTCTGATCATGTGTTTACCCACAGACCAGGGGATGAGGTCAGTGCTGTCAAAATCAAATGAGTTAATGGTGGGGATGGGGGTGGATCCTCAATAGAAAGTTGGGGTGCTATGAACCAGTACCATGGAAGGGCTGAGCAGAGAACACAGCCACGGGGCTGGGCTGGCTGTGGACTCCTGGAAGCACCCTTGGATGGGCAGCAGTGATGAAAGGACTCCATACAGGGCAGCAAGGAAGCACGAGGCAGGAAGCCGCAGAGTCCTTGCTTGTAATTCCGGCTCTCCGTAAGCACCGATGTAACTTTGAACAAGAGAGTCCCTGGGCTTTAGTGCCGAGATGTTACTGAGAGCAGTAATTTAAATAATAGTAATGGCAAGAGCTCCCCAGGTTGCTGTGAGAACCATGATGTGATCCAATTGGATGAGATCATAGGCAGAAAAGCCTTTTGAAATGCTAAGTGCCAAAGATTTATAAATATCAGAGTGTATTTGAGGCAAGAGAGTAGCATCAGCAGAGACATAAAACAGGAGCAAGTAGTGTGCGTGTGAGGAGCTGGAAGCAGATTCAGCTTGGAGGGAAAAGCCGGGTTTAGGAGTGGAAAGCAGACATGCAGTGACCCCGCACATCAGGCTGAGGGGTGGCCAGCCCCAGCGGGTTCCGGTCTGCTGTCCTTGGGCGCTACTGAGGGGAGCTCCCTTTCTTGTGGTTGCAAGGTGATGTCTAGAAAGGCAATGAATGTCATTCCAGGTAACGGGGACTGGGCCACGGAAGGCCAGCCCTCCCAGTGGGAAGACACTGATGCTGGCCGTGCCCCTGGCCAATATTTGGTTTCTGGGAAGCCCTTGTCCCTACCTACCTCCCACACTGGAGTCACGGGAACAGGTGGAGAATAGACCCCTGTGGGAGGGCAAGGCCGAGGTCCTACAGGGTGGGGCGTGGAGATGAGGAGGAGGATTGGGAAGTAGCCAGTGGGACAGTTGGGGCCCTCTGTGTGTGATCCACCCTGACTCAGGGAAATCACTTGAGCTTACTCGCCCCCAGGACCCAACTAGGTTTCTTTGCTCTATCAGTCAGCATGGTAGTGTCCTAGAAAGCCCACCAGGGCCTCCAGACATGTCTCCACATCTAGGGGAGGAATTAGTGTACAGAGTCCAGAGGTGTGCATTTCAGCTTATCCTAAAGGCTCTGGGGATATGATTTAGGCTTTAGGGGTGTCGTCTACAGAATCACCATTCTGGTACTGTCCAGGCAGACCTCCCTACAGAGCGGCCTTGGCAACATCCTCTTAAGATGCCCCTGTGCTGTTTCAGGATTGAGCAAAGCCTTCTGTTTCCTGTTCTACCTCCTCAGCTATTAACAGGGTGCTCCCTTCAGCCCTGAGACAGAGGGAGGTGACTGTGTCGGGCTGGACCCGGGCTGCCTGACTGTGAAGCTCTTTTGTGCTGTGGGACTTGGTCCCAGGTAGGTTTGCCCAGAGGCCATTTTGCTGGAAGGCTGAGCTACAGGGAAAGGAGCTTCACCACAGGTGAGCAAAGAGAGACAGCCAGCACAGAGGCTTTTAAATGTAAAGTGCTCTCTAGAGAGTGGCAAAGACCCGATTCCAGGGAGATCAAAGTCAGAAAATGCACGCTCCTCCAGAATCAAAGGCTCCTTGCTCTCAAGAGCAGACAGCAAAGATCTCCCCCACCCCTTGCAAGAAGAGCCAAGCAGAACAATGCAGAGTGGCTGCCCCTCCCCCAGACCAAAGGAGGCCTAGCCAAATCCGCAAACATCTGCACCTGGGCTGCACCTGCCAGGCAGGACTGACCTGGAAGCAGCAAAGTGCACCTGCTCTTTTGATTTCCCATCATTCACCCAAGGTGCGGATGGTTCATGGATTCCTGCATAGCCCCCTTCCCTCCCTCCTGCTTGTGGTTGGCTGAAGGGTAGTGGGGAGGGCAGTTTCCAGTTCCAGAACATCTAGTGATTCCCTCTATGACCTTGGACTGTCCTTAGCTTGGCAAGGTTTGCTCAGCATTGTAGAGTCAATCCTTCTGACTTATTGACTTCTGGGGAGCTGTGGATTCAGTTGGGACAATGGGCAAGGCTTACTCTACATTCAAAAATGAACCACTCCTGTGGCTTTGACTGGAAGACAGAGAAGGAGAGAGAGACAAACCCGAATTTTCCATAGTGCTCAGTTCCAACTAAATTTTTTTTTTGATTCATCAAGAAAATTGATGGCTGTGGGTGTACCTTAGTGGTACAGAACATAAAGCCTTGGGTTCTTTCCCTAGCAAGAGAGAGTGAGAGAGTGAGAGAGAGAGAGAGAGAGAGAGAGAGAGAGAGACTTGTGGGAGGAAAAGAGGCAGGAAGGGAGGAATTGAAGCTGGAATGACAAACCTCACCTGAGCAGGTGGCCTCAGACATAGCCATCCTTAATTCCTGCATCAAGTGCTAAGATGTCCAGCACCATCATCAAGGGGGCCAGGATGTCCTTGGTTTCTCACTCCCTGGCAACTCCCAGGCCTTGGCCTCTGTTGTATTTTGCTCTCTGCGGAAACAGTGCCCTCTGAGCCTCCCCCTCCCTGCCTGCCCTGTGCCCCAGCTGTGCGCACAGCCCTCTTGTAAAAAGGGAGAGAAGGTCTTCCTTATGCCCTCCTGTGACTCTCTTTATCTTCTCACCCTAGTGTAGGTCTGTGTCCCTTTTCCTGTAAAAAAATGGCACAGATTTGCTAAACAATTGATCTGCCTTCAGTCTTTTCTCCCTCAAGACCATTTTTGCAGAACCATCAAGAAATTCCACTGAATGTCAGTTAGACATTCCCATTTTGGATTCCCTGGCCTCTGTCAGACAGGTTCCTACAAAGCTCCAGGACTGATATCTGACATATGACCAACCCCATTTGCACCCAATTTCTTCTTCTGGGGTGAGCGTTTATCTCACTTTGCAGCTTACAACCTGTTATCAATAGAAGCCAAGGACAAAAACTGAAGACAGAAACTTGAAACATAAATCATGTTGGAATGCTGCTTGCTAGCTCATTTCTAGGCTGACATTCAGTCACCTTTCTTACATAGGCCGGGCTACCTACACACAGTGGTCTGGGCCTTCCTACATCCATCTGCAATTTAGAAAAAATTCCTCACTTGTGGTTCCCTTTCCTCAGGTATGTCAAGTTGACAACCAAGATTAGCCGTCATCACAAGTCTACTCCTGTCAACTCGACACACAAGCACATCACTGTTAAACTATAACCTTTCCTTTCTTGTTTGCCCCCAAGATTACAACACATAGTAGCACAAATTTTAAAATGCTATGGTCTATTAGAAATTCCATTACTTAAAAGTTCAATTTCTTAGTTATTTCAGACTGAAAGAGGATTTTTGGTACTAAGTATGTCCAGAGCAGTTAACATCTATTCTACTCCCCTGGCTGAGATGAGATCCTGTCTTGTTCTGTGGCCAATGGTCAAGTCCTTGGAAAAGCTAACACAGACTGTCTTCTACCAGAGCCTGGGGACGTCTGCTGTGGCTAAGATGCAAGCACAGAAGCAATAGCCTTCGCAGAAGCTGCACAAGGATGGAGAAATTCCCGGCAGAGACGCGGAGCTGGACATGGGAGCTCCCTCAAGGCTGCTGGACTTTTCCACTCAGTTGAAGCAATGAAGGCTGAAGTTGCCATGTGATTCCAGTCTGGGGCAAAATGGACAGCAACTGGAGTCTCAAAAGTAAATCAAGGGTCAGCAGCCCAGTGCCAGCCCTGTTCTATCATGTACCCTGTGTGTGACTGCAAGAGAGCGAGCTGTATGCCTAGCACTGTGCTGTCCTCCAGACTTTTCAGTACGGCCCTTTGGCTTTCCGGTAAAATCTTGACTCAGCTACAGCTCCCACCTTCCACTCCAGTTTGCTTTCCACGTCTCTTCCTCACAGACACATCCTCCAACTGTACTGAACTCACCCAACATCCTGACTGCAATATGAACGTCTGGACCTCCATGACACCGTGCTGTGCCATTCTCCTCTCTGGAGCACCTTTCTTTTTGGCCCTGGCACCTGCCAACATTAGCACCCTTTAGTTAGCATCCCTAGAGTGTTAGTGCTCGGTGTCACCAACACAGGGTCCTTCCTCTCAGCTCCTGTCACCTGGCTGCCTACCAGTCTGTCTCCTGATAATGTGGCCACTGGAGCTCTCCGCTGTGTTGAGAAGGGTGTCCCTCACTGGAGGTGACCTGCAGGTAAATCTCCCACAGCAACTTCTGCCCAGCGAATGGAAAAGAAAGCAGTTGCCTTCTGTGGGAGGAGAAGAAAGACACAGACTGCATTGCTTCATGGTTGACTTGAAAGTTGAGATTTAATCTTATGATACATGGCCACACATTTCCCTACCCCATTCACCCACGGGTGCTCTCAGGTCAGCTACTCATACCACCCATTACCCAGCTTCCCAATTTTCTGCTTCCTTATAGGTGAGAATAATGTGTTTGATCTGTGTCTCACAAAAGTGAAAGTAAAACTGGATCCTGGATCAGGTCAGTTCTCCAGCTGGATTTCCTTGCTCTGAGACTCGCCTCCCCTGCACCAGGTCCTGTCCCTGTGAGCAGGGTTTAATGTGCATCAGTGAAATGTCCTCCAAGCTCAGCTGATCCTTCTGCTAATACAAAGTGGCAGCTTTTAAATAGGGTAGCCTCCAATTGTCACTTCCAATCACAGGCTCTGCTGAGGGAGACTTAGAGAGACTTAATCGTCTTAAGAAAACAAACAGGCATTTCTGCGGAAGAGCAGCATGCCCACAGATAGACACAGAGGAGACAGGGCAAAAGCGGGCGTGCCCAGGATCCTTGCTGCAACCCACCCGCGCTATCGAAGCATTTTCAGACCAGGTCTGGGCCAGTGGAACTGACAACCCGACATGTCCCTCATCCTTTCCAATCAGCATCTCACTCCTCTCTCCCTTGCTGTCTCTCCCTGCGTGCATCTGGACCTTTTAAAGGCACAGGGTATCTGCTGCTAATCCCTAAGCAGCTCCCAGCTGACCTCAGGCCATTATAATTTAGACTATGACTGATGAAGAGAGAGTCAGCCCCGAGAAGCCCGAGGAATGCCTTCATTTTGTGAGAGTGGAACAAGGTCCAGCCAAGAAGACAGAGCCCCTGCAAGCAGATACCCGGGCCAAGCTGAGCCCAGATCTTCCGAATCCTTGTGCAGCTCTCTCCTGCTAAGACAGCGCTCCTCAGCTGCCTACCCACCTGCATCTCGTGTGTGTGTGTGTGTGTGTGTGTGTGTGTATGCAGGGTGGTGTGTGTGTGTGTGCCTATGCAGGGTCTGTGTATATTTGTGTGTGCGGGGTGTGTATGTGTAGTGTGTTTGTGTGTGTTTAAGTCTGTGTGTAGGGTGTGTGTGTGCAAAGTGTATGTTTGTGTGTTGTTTGTATGTGTGTGAGCAAGGGGTGTGTATGTATGTGTGAGTGTGTATATGTAGGGTGTGAATGTATGTGTGTGTGCAGGGTGGGGGGTATACGTGTGTGTGCAATTGTGCTTGCATGTGCACACCCACATGGAGGCCACGAGCTGATGTCAGGATGTCTCCCCCCAACCCCTCTCCGCCTTATTTCTTGAGAAAGTGTCACTCACTGAATCTGTAGCCTGACATTTTGCAGGCCACAAGCCCCGGGACCCGCCTGTCTCCAGCGGTGGTGGGTTTATAGACGCACACCCAGCTTTCCAGGATCCACCCAGCTCCTCACGACTGCACGGCAGCCACGTTACCACTGATCCACCTTCCCAGGCCTTCACACGGGCCTTTCAAAAAACCCTAGGCTGAACCCCTAATGTCCAGGGTTTAGAGTTCTGCCTGTCTGGGGCTGTGGCTAGCACTGGCTCTGTGAGCATTCCATGTGACAACAGTCTGAGTTGGTGGTCAGAATCAGTAAAGATACTCCCCATTTTTCAGCTGCTCTTTCAGTTCCTGTCTAGATCCAGCGAGTGTGTGTACATGGGGATGAGGGGAGTGTAGCTGGGAAATGGCGGCTGCATTGTTACATATTGAAAGATGGATGAGGATTCAGTAAGAGCTGCAGCTAGGAATTCCCTGCTTCTTCAGAAGGCATTGGCTGTAGCGTCAGTCATGACTGCTGGGAGTTGGGGAGCTGAAGTTAGGGGCTAGGGATTTGTATGGGAAGTTGTGAATACAGGAGCTTCTGATTTCTGGGGCAAGAAACACACGTAAAATCCTTCCTGAACTTTTCCAAGGCATGTGCTTCCGAAAGTTCCAGACATGGAAGTCAGCTGGGCAGGAGCCTGAAACTCACTTGTCCCGGAGTACATGGTATTGTGCAGTGCCTTGTGCACGGAGGCTCTTCTAGGCCTGACTGAGACAGACACTGAAACTCCACACCCGGAGGCAAGCAAAGTGCCAGAAACACACCAGGTCTGGAAGGTCAGGGAAGTCACGAAAGGAGCGATGCCGGAGAGGCCAGCTGGGCACATGCCCCAAGGCAGCCCACACCTGGAGGATCACAGGCTCACCTCGGGGCCTGCAGAGCCTCTGAGTCAGCCTCGCCTGGGGAGCTGCACCAATCTGGAAGCACCCCAGGCATTTCTGACGCCTGCTCAGCTCTGTCCTTTCTGCATGAGGAAACCTTCCGTCTGAGCTTGAGGCTCCATGCAGCAAGGTAAGTTGTCTGTTGTGACAATTCACTGTCCTTGATCAAGCCACCCTACAGCCTTAGCCTGTTCTTTCATCCAAAGATCCCATAAAAGGTAGCAGAAAACAACCCCTCCCCCATCAGCAGAGAGAGAGCCCCGCCCACCCAACCTCCATTATGAGGAGCTCTTGGAGCTGGAGGATGGACCTCAGCATCTTGGTGGAATCCAGGGAGTTTATGCCCCGTTCTTCCCCATTCTGGTCTCCCCAGTATAAGTAACTGGCTTTTGGGGATGGGCAGGAGGACTTCCCGTTTGTAATGTGTCTCCCAGGGTCAAAGGGCAAGGCAAAGACTCCGCTATGACTTCCACTTTGGGAACTCAGTGGCCCTTACCCCCACTTTCCTCATTGTTCCATCTGGCGCGGTCCTCTGGCTTTGAATGTGCTCTTTGAAAAGTGGGGACAAAGCTGTCCTACACCTCTCCATCCTCACCGGGAGTCCAGCATGGACATGAAGAGCGGCCCTCAGCCCTGCCTTGGTTAAGCAGATCATGACTGAATGTGGTCCAGTCAGCCCCTGTGAGCTGGCTCTGGTGAGCTCCTTTACGTAGTTTTCACAAAGGAATGTAGGGGGCTTCACAGTTAGGCAGAGAGGCTTACCGAAGTCGAGGAATCGGAGCCCCACCTCCCACTGGCCAGGAAAACTAAATCCAAGCATCAGACCTGAACCAACTTTCTGGAGCCGAGACCCAAGTCTTCTGCCTTTCCTCAAGCAGACTTAACATCTGGACACTGGCAGAGGCAAGCTCAGTATGCAAGACTGGGCCACCAAGACCCCATTTCCCAACCGATCATATTGTATCCACAGTGCTCCTTTGTCAAAACCTGGGCAGTTAAAATGAACTGTCCAGGGGTGCTCACTGTGGCCCCAGACTGCATGCAGCCCAGACGGCTATGAACGTGGCCCTGCGTGTCTGCGATGACAGCCGTATATGGCACTCGCCAAAGGATGGGTCCGGCTGCTTGTCTTTAGGACTGGGATGTAAGTCAGCAGCAGTGTGCCTGCCTAGTACCCACAGGCACCTGGGTTTGATCTCCAGCACTGTGAATAAATAAAGCAATAAATAAGTAACACTGACTCATTAAGGCAATTGCTAATATGTCTCCCTTGAGGGAAGCATGGTTTTTCCTAAATTGGTTTATTTTTATTTCATTAAATGGCTGAAAAAGAGACCTGAGGTAAGAAGAGGGAGGCAGGAAAAGTTTGAGTTAAAGAAAGCGCTAGCAGGAAAATCTCCAGCTAACCCTGGGGTCTGGAAAACACAGGATCACGTCTTTCCAAAGGAATCTCACCATCTACAACTCTTTGGGGAAGCAGGCTTTCACACAAAGAGAATTGACGCTTCCTTGTGGTGAATAGGAGGTTACAACTGAGCCTCAAAGGGCTGGATCGGTGCCTGTTCCATGAGAAGCTGCCATGCCCTGTGCTGAATCCCGCACTCCCAGTCACAGCCTGGCTGCCTGACTCCAGAGATCTGTTCCACAAGCACCTGAAAACCTGCCAGAGCCATCACCATGACGAGCAGGTGAGCTGAGAAACCCTGATTTATGTCAGACCATCCTGTGGGCAAAGCTGCCTTGCGAGCGGGCTGTCACACCTGATCAATGGATAAATGGAGTCACTGACTAGGGGGACAGCCCCTCACTTCAGTTTTAGGGATTTTGGAAATGAAATATCACTAAGATCCATTTCAGGGCCTGAGGATGGTAGCATAAAATCACTTTTTAATACTTTCTTGAGGCTGGGGAGTAGGGAGGGGGAGGGACAAAAGTGAGGGACTTTTGGCTGGTGGTTCCCAGGGAAGATATATTCTCCCAACCAAGTAGCTCAGGTTTGAAATGCTGTGCAGGGACTTTTGAAGTTGTGGGACCCTGATCTGCATGGGGAAACACCAGACGTGTTCCGCGGATGCCCGTTCATTTGTCAACTTGCTCTGGGACTGAGCTCAAAATGGCTGTGTAAATAACTCAGCCAGGGAGGCCGGCAGAGCAAAGCGCTGGCAGTTACTGCGCTATGAAATATGCATTAATTACATTAAACATTCAGTCAGAAACTCAGCAGTGAGGCCCTTTTTGTCAGCTCTCATAGAGCACAGGCAGAGAGGCCAGAATGCAATGGCAGTGGCCTTCTGTGGAAAGGCTCTGTTTCTGAACATAGCACCCCGACCTTCTCTTCAGATGTCCCTGGTGAGGCCTGGGGATGCCTGCCCAGCAGCACAGTTGCTAATGAGGCCAGGGCCCACAGCTCGCGCTCCCTAGGATCTCCCACCTCTGCTCTGTCCCTCAGACACCGCCCACTGTGCCTTGAGTCTCAGCCAGCCATCTCTCATGTGTGTGGCCGCTCACAGACAAGCTGGGTGTGAAGATGGAGGCTCAGCAGAGTCTGGTATCATCAGCAGAAAAACAAGTTCTCTCTAGGAAGAGAAAAGGGTCCAAGCTTAGGTCACTGCCCAGTAAGGGCAAGAGGTAGCTGTGTTAATGTGGAGGGACAGCGAGGGGGGTGGGGGCTGATTCACACAGGATGAAGACAGAGACATACATAGTCCATGTGCATGGATTCCCAAAGCGAGAGAGAGACAGGTTCATACAAGAGGGAGAGAGAAAATTCACAAAAGAGGGAGAGAGGCTATCACATGTTGAAGGTACACACAGAGAGAACCACAGATTCACACAGTGCCATGATTGCTGTGATGAAATGCCAGGACTGGACAACTTAGAAGAATGCGTTTACACAGGCTTGTGGTTCGAGAGAATTGGAGTCCCGTGATGGTGGAGCAACGGCAACAGGTGGAAAGAATTCGGCTGCAGAAGCTGAGGACTCACGTCGTGAAGTGTAAGCACGAACCGAAGAAAGTGAACTAGAAGCCTCTCAAGTCTGTTAACACGCATAGCCTGCCCCATGGTGCAAGTCCTCCAGCAAAGCCCTGAGCCTCTCCAAACAGTGCCACCAACTGGGGGCCAAGATTCTAATGTCTGAGACTATGGGGGACATCCTCACTCAAACCATCACCATGGAGAAAGACAAAGGTTCAGTTAAGATGTGTGTATGTATATATATATATATAGAGAGAGAGAGAGAGAGAGAAAGACTCACACAAGGTAAAGAGGGCACACACATACATATACAGATTCACCTAACACAGAAGAGAAAAGGCAGTTCACATAAGATAGACAGGGAAAGTGACTCATACAACATGGAAATATACAAACACACACAAACAAATGCACACAACGTGAGAGAGAGATGGACACACATGCACACACACACTCATCCAAGGTGGAGGAGGAAGAAGACTATGAACATGTCAAAGCCCTTTGGTGGGACACTCCCATGGTCTTCCTACTTCTGCAAGACCGAGCAGAGCAGCCTGGACACTCTGCACCCTGGTCTCTACGTCCCGGCTTCACCTGCCAAGGCCAGCTGTGTGGCTTCCTCCTTGTAGCCTGCGTTGTGACCGAATCACGTCATCTACTCTCTGAACTGCCATTCTGCTTTGGATGATCTCAGCCACAGTGCAGAGGATTCAGAGCACAGAAGCAGATTTGAGTTGGAACACAAAAGGGCCATGTCCTGGGTCATAGGTCATGGCTAGGCACACCTGTCATTTAGGCACTGCTGCCCCTGCGTTTGGAATGCACGGCTCCTCCACGTGCCTTCTGTGTGAGCCCTTTGGTGTCCTCCGTGTCTACGTCATCATCTCAGATCACTCTGCAAGTTCACACATTAATTTGCTTCCTCCGTAAGCTTGTAACACTCGTCCTTCTTCATGCTTCCTTCTTTACCCAGCATCTGGGGAGGGTCTAAGCCTCCCGCAGCCCACAGCTGAAGATGGCAAGCTAACGTACTGTGCAGTGGAGGGGGCGTGAGCCAGATGCACTCGATTTACAGAAATAGTCGATGGTGGGTCAGAGACAGGGGGCTAGGAAAACTGCAGCTGAGTTCAGGACATCCTGGTGGCTTCCAGGGCAGAGAGCCACAGCGCGTGTGCTCAGGGCTAACTCTAGCAGCAGGCCTTCTCGCCCTGTGTGATCTTGATAAATTCTATCATTTAAGAAAAAATATGTACTTTTTTTCTTAGTGTAATAATAGTAGGTAATAGTTTTGGATTATTTGTGGGTGTCCTATAATTGGACTCTTCATTTTGGTACACAAATCTCCAGACTTAGCTGGGTATGGTGGCACATGCCTGTAATCCCAGCACCCAGGAGGCAGAGGCAGACAGATCTCAGTGAGGTTGAGGCCAGCCTGGTCTGCAAAGAGAGTCCAGGACAGCCAGGGCTACACGAAAAACCCTATCTCAAAAAACAAACACAAAAACAAAACAAAAACGCTCCAGACTTCATATAGAAATTAAGAGATTAAAAATTAATTTATAATTTGTTATACAATTTGTGTGTATTCGTGCACACCTTCACTGCTACGACATGTCTGTGGAGGTTAGAGCACAACTTTTGGGAGTTCTCTTTTTCTACCATGTGGGCTCCTGTGGTTGAGCTCAGGTCCCCAGGCGTGGCATCAATCACCCTTACCGGCTGAGCCACCTTGCTGGATCAAGCTACATAGTTTCAAATGAGCTTTGACTATATACACTGTTTTACAACCCATAACATGTACGTGCTTTATAGCATACAGGTACTTTCATTTATTGGACAAGTCCCAATTATTAAATAGCTAGATCATTTCCCAGCCTCGGAGTCAGATTGCAGCTGCAGTAAACATCCTCGCACAGAATCCCGTCACGCCTGAGGGATACGAGTTCGAACTTTGGCATCCCAGGGACTGAGCAAACATGGCTTAAGGCATCTGATACATGTTACCATTCACCCACCTAACTGTGTTATATAAAGGCTTTCCTCTCCATTCTGAAACCGATATATGTTTTGTCCAGTTGCAATAGCTGAGGTTCCCAAGGGGCATTTCTGTAAATGAATGCCAATTTTCACAATCACCAAACACACAAAAGCAGGAGAAATAAATGGAGGCGGGTGGCAAGAAGCAAGGAAAACGAGCAAGCAGCTGGCTCCTGCGTCGAGGTACTCAATCTGTCTCCTTAAGCTCCTGCTCTTAGGGTTAAACCCATAGCCCCTTCATAAAGGTACCTGGCAGCAGCTGTCTGCCTGGCCACCCAAGCTCTCAGTCTCCATGTGCTGCAGGGAGAGGCCGATGAGCTGGTTCCTGGAGAGAAGGCTCTCTCTCTGTGTATCTGTAATGCTTTGATCAAAGAGACCAGGGAGAGGCCCATGGAGGATGAGCGTGAAATTCCTGTTTTCAGAGTTCCCATATATTTATTGTTCAACAGTGGAGTGCACAAAGGGATCAGACTTGCTAGCCTCCCTTTCTTGTGGATCCACCAAGTTCTAGAAGCAAGTGGCAGAACCAACTTAGAGTCCACAGCTTTAGGAAGGATGTCAGTAAGTCCAACAAGGCAGCAGGACTGGGGAAAGATTCCCCCACATGCTAAAAAAAAATGGGGAGCAGCTGAAGTGCTGGGATCTGGAAGGAAGAATGGTCAGAGACTTCAGCCTCATCAAGTTAAGTGTTTCCTTACAGAAAGATGCTGCTTCAAGCTTGAATAGACAACCAGAGGCAGAGGACCTCTGCTCTCAGGGTTCAAACATGGAAGGAGTCTCATTGCTCTGGGGTAGTCTCTGATAGCAAGATATCTTCTGTAGCCTAGCTTAGGACTCAAAAGATGGAGTGAGCTATGTCAACAGTAACTATGTCCCGAGGTTTTTTTTTCCCCAATCCTCACATAAAGCCAGCTGCAGCACCCCCTGGCCCTACTGTGTGCACTGGGAGAAGCACTGTTTGCAGTTTGCGAGCCTCATATAGATCAGAGGTCAGAGGTAAGGGGCTGAGGAGATGGCTCAGTCGTTAAGATGCTTGCCCAGCAAGTATGAAGACAAGCAGGATGGCTCATGCCTGTAATCTCAGCACTTCGGAAGCAGGGACAGGGGCAACCTCAGGCTCTAACACTGTCCAGCAGTGTCAGCCAGCTAGCACTGCACACAGGAAGTGCCCAGTGAGTGACTTAGCTTTGCAGCAATGATTGCTTTGGGGTTTTTCTTTCTCTCTCTCTCTCTCTGTCTCTCTCTTTTACTGTGAGTGCCTGTGTAGGAGCAGTGCACTGCCTCTTATTAGATCCTAAGGAACTGGAGTTATAGACAGCTGTGAGCTGCTCTGTGGGTGCTGGGAACCAAGCCCTGCTCTCCTGCTAGAGCACCCAGTGACCCAGCCGAGAGTCAGCTCTCCAGGCTAACACTGCCGTTCCTGCTGAGTAGACCTTGTTCTTCTAAACAGAAACTTTGGGGCTCTATCCACACTGGAAGCACCCTCCACTGCTGTGCACAGACCTGGGTGGGAGGGGGAGACACATGAACTCAGAGCATGACAGTCCCTTCCACTTCTGGGCATGGGAGCTGAGATTTTGCATTCTCTGTGGATAAGTACAGTTAATTCAGTCCCTCTCACCCTTCTTCCCTATCACTCCAAGAGAGCTAATGAGTTAATGATCTGAACCCCCAACCCCATCCATACACATTCATTTCAAAATGAATTTACTTCCTGAGGAGAAGGTGGCTCGAGGGGCTCACTGCAGTCACATCTGTGCAGGAGCCCAAAGCTAACACTGAACCTTTGACCACAGATGGGGTCACCAAGGAATACCATCACCTGGACAGCTTGTTCTGGAAGTCAAGACACACACCCCATGGAAGACAGGAAGTATATTTCCCATGAGAAATTTTTCTGTTCTCTGGATTCCGGTGCAGCCTGACCTTAAAGAAATAAGGCAAAGGCTGAGTCAGGGGAAGTGTTATCAGGTGAGAACCCAGAAGGGCAGGGATAGCCTGGCTGAGGAGGATAAACTACTTCCCCTTTTCCAATCATTACGAGTCTTTAAAACTTGATGGATCCAAAGGTGTTTCTTTCTGGTGGCCTTTGGGAGCAATGTGCATTTACAGGAGTATACACGACTCTGGCACGTACATGCATCTATAATTTGTGGAATAAATTAAGGGAGCTGCACAGTGACAAACTGAAACTTGACTGCTTCTATCAAGGCTCCATTAAAAGATCTGAGCAGAGAAATCTTGAAAAGAACAAAGTCATTTGTTTTTATTGAGCTCAGAGTTCAGAGCAACTTTCTTCTTGGTCAGGGATAATGCAGTGTAGCTTATGACCATGTATTTCGTTCTGAGAGAGCATGCCTTAGAACCAGGTAGCTGCAGAAGGCAGAGTAGTGCAGACGACAGACCCAAGCTGCTTTCTTGGATCTCTCTTTTTCTCACAGGGAAGGGTTCTGAAGCAAGGCTCTCCAGACCACAAGGGATGCCTGGCTCCTAGCATGGCCTATCAAACCGTAGGGCTTAGCTTCAGATAATATAAACTACTTCCTCATGTTCACTCTTGCTCAGCCGTTCTCTTCATAGAAATACCAGCTGAGGGGCTGGGGAGATGGCTCGGTCAGAAAGTGCTTGTAGCACAAACAGGAGGCCCTGGGTTTGAATCCCCGGCATCCACACGAAAAGCCTAGCCTGATGGCAGGTACCTGTAATGCCAGCACTGGGGAAGCAGAGATGGTGTGGCCCTGAGGCTTGCTGGCCAGCCAGTCCTGCCAAACTAGTAAGCTCCAGGCTCGGGGGCCCAGCGATAGGCCCTGCCAAGAAATAAGATTGAGAGCAATAGAAGAAGATGTCTGACATCATTTCCTGGCTCCTATAGATGCACTTACATCCACAAATATGCACACACACACACACACACATACACACACACACACAGAGAGAGAGAGAGAGAGAGAGAGAGAGAGAGAGAGAGAGAGAGAGAGGATATCATCTAAGTGAGCAGCATGAACTATGGCTACGTACTCTCAAATGTATAGGGCTGAAAACAGAAACACAGGCCAAAGTGGCAAAAATGACAAGAGAATAAATAGAGGGAAGAAAGTCCTAGTGCTATGTCCATTACCCTTCGTCAGACACACCTCAGTTCCCTATCAGAGCTCAGCTGATAACCGGGCTTCTTCACACCTCTGCCCCCACGTGTGCGATCCAGAATCATGTTTGATGTCTTTTACTGCGTCATAACCTGGCGAGAAGACATTAAAACTTTATGTGCCCCTGTACTGAACACTTCCTCCTCAAGCCTGCTGCCTGTGACTATGCCTGTGCCACCTCTGGGCTGCCTACCTGTCCCCACCCTCACCAGCCCCCTCCAGCCACTCCGCAAGATCTGGGGGTCATTCTTACTTGCCACCCTTGTCCTTCCTCAGACTCCTCAGCCGTCTTCTGCGCCTACGCGGGTGGATCCTGTGTTCTGTGTGAAGACTATCCCCACTGCCCTGAGCCCCCATAGTGTCACACCTCATGCCCTTTAGCCCTTGCCATAGCTCACCCTACCTGGCGTGTGTGGTTGAAGGGCTCCCAAGACAGCTTTCATAACTAACCTGGGCCACTGGCACCTGGCGTCTACACAACCTTTTGAAAACCACAGGCATCAAAATAAGACAGACCATTCCAGAAGGATTATGCTTGACCATTCTGATAAGCATTTCGGTCACTATTTCCTTCCCAAAGTGGGAGGATTTGATTGTTCCACCTTCAGGATGACTTCCAATAACTTTGAATTTCCATTCCTCTGTATTTCTCCCAAAGTACCAAAGCACCTGGACATCAGCAGTCTTCTGATAGAGAAAAAATGAAAGGAAAACAGGAAGGAAGGAGAGAAAGGAGCTAGAAAGGAGGCCTATGGCCATCAGCTCTGAAGACACCACCCATCCCGGCTTTTACACCTATGCCACCTTCTGTGCAGCAAGTTCTCCTATTGTAAGCTTCTTCCAAGTCACCAGTTTGCCGTGTTCTGCCTTTGAACCCAAGTCCTGGGGTTTTGTTTCCTAGTTTCATCTTAATCTTTAAGTGTCTTGCGGCAGCACTGTCTCGTTGATCTTGTTGGCCTTCCCTATTTCCTCGGCCCCTTAGGAAAAACGTGTCAGTTTCTGACATCCGTCATTGCCTCCCTTCCACCCCATCTTCCTGAAAGTTCCAGCACACACATAAAAAGTGTAAATCTTTAGCCACCTCTGCCTCCCCCCACCCCCACCCCCCGCAACAAATTACCTTTCCCTCATCTTAGCCATCTCTGTCTCCTTCAATGACCCATGGTCCTCACACACTTGAAAATTTTTCCATTATTTATCTGAACCTTTGGTTCAACCTCTTTTCCATTTTCTGACTTTGTCTTCCTTATCTTCTCTACACTCTCTGTACTTTGTTCTGTAATCTCCCCAGCTAGACCTGGCATTTAATGCCTCACTCTCACTTCTGATTAAGTCCCTCACACCCTTCTTCATCTACATTGTGAATTCCCTTATTGCCAGGGCTGTGTGCAAGATGACCCTGGGTTTATGCTAATTTATGGTTGAATACTTTTCATTTCCACCCCTGGTCTTCATTTCCTCCCTGACTTCAGCCCACGAGGCTTCTCCAGCTCCTCTAATGGGCCACAGGCACACACTGTGTCTTCAGGGTGTGGAGAATGGGCAATGACCATGGCTTTGACCTTTCACTCACTCCAAAGAAGCAAGTGACAACCTCTCCCCCAAAGCCTGCCTGTGAGGAAGCATCATTGTAGATGGTGGAAAGAAACCTCTCTTCCAGTGTCTTATCTGACCAGGAAGCAAACACTACAAGGCAAACTCAGAAAATGTTTCTTTCCGCTGCACTCTCTCCAGCTCTACTGAGCCCACATAGATTCTGCCAGAAGGGACTCTGGGACAGGAATTGAGGCCTCTTAGCCTCACCCAGGCCAGGCACCTTTCTGCCTTTCCTCAATCTGCTCCTTGGTGCTCCCATCTGTAAAATTAATTGGAGCTCATCATTAAGTCCTGGCCTGGGTTCCCAAGATTTTTCACTCTGACAGTGTTCTCTGCTGGTGCTATCATCCGGGCACCAGCAAACAGCACTACCCCCAGCCCCCTTCCCTCTGTTTCTCCCGCTCCCTTTCTGTCTGTCTCGCCTTCCAGTGCGTGGTGAGGCTCTCTTGGGGGTGCAGCTGGCTGAGGAGCCATGCAGAGTAGCAAAGGGCCACATATTGCCCTGTGACCTTGAACTCGACACTGATCTTAACTTTGCTTCATTAGAAAAAAAGGACCCAAAGTCAGGAGGTTTGGGGGAGGAGTAAGCATCGACACTCACAAAAGATTGGGTTAACACTTTACACAAAGGAAGTCAGCATTTGTACTTTAAATTTATAAGATACATTTTTACTCATGTGTCTGCGTGGGTTTGTGGGTATGAGCACACATGCCCATAGAAACCAAAGACATTGGAGCTCCTGGAACTGGGTTTGCAGGCAGTTGTGAGACCCCCAGCATGGGTGCTGGAACTCTAACTAGAGTCATCCAGAAGACTCTAGTTATGTGTTTTTAACCACCAAGCCATCTCACCAGGACCAAGTTTCCAAACCTTTAAAGGAAAAAAATAAAATAAAAGACTGGATTCTGTACAGCGAATTAAAGGGTTTAGAACAGAGGCTCTCAACCTATGGGTTGTGACCCCCTGGGGGTTGAATGATCCTTTCACAGGGGTAGCATATCATATGTCCTGCATATCAGGTATTTACATTACAATCCATAACCATAAAAACTACAGTCATGAAGTAGCAGTGAAAATAACTTTATGGTTGGGGTCACCACAGCACGAGGAACTGTATTGAGGGCCCCAGCGTTAGGAAGGTTGAGAAACATTTGCTTAGAGGCTGGAGAGTCATGTCTAATTTTCCTAAAACTACCACAAAGGCTGCTGCACCCTAGAAGCACAAACCCAGGCCCAGTGCGAAACTTGGATCTCAAGGTTTTGACCAGGTTTTGTATTATTTTGTATCAGAACCTGAGTTTCCATCGAAATGCTGGTTTTTGTTTTTGTCTTTTTTTTTTTTAATTTTGAGTGTAATAATCAAGGAATGTTTTAGAGCAGTTCCTCTGAAGTGGGGGTTTTCAACCAGAAAAAGCATATGAACTTGGAGACCCTTTCTTCTTGGTTATAAATACAACTTGTAACCAACCATGAGGTGACCTAGTTTTAGATTTCTCTCTGCCACTAGTATGTGAAGTGTAGCTTCTGTGGCACATAATACTTGGCCAACTCACACAATCCAGCATGCTTCAGATCTTCCCCACAGCTAAGAGGGCAATGGGTAAGAGAGGCACTGTCAAATAATAGGATACTTCAAGGTCGGGGTTCCACCCCCCTGTGTGGTACCTATACTCAGGGGAACCATCACAGTGCCTGTCTAGATTTCAGGGACACCTCAACCTCTGCTTGGGCAAATCACACAGCCCAAGACTTGGACAGTCAGAGATTTTGTCCCATGAGGAGTGATTGTTGAGGGACTTGCCTGTAACTTCCTCTGGACAAAAAGCACCTTTCCAGGAAGCAGATCGATGCCATCATGAAAACATCTCCACTTATAAGAACCTTGCCCTTCTAGCTCCTACATCGGCAGGTCTGGATCCTCAATGCCTGGAGATTGGGAGGAGCGGAGCTGCTATTTAAGGAAACAGAAATGAGGAAGCTCAGAGGAGGCAGCGTTTGCAAGACTCGTGGTCATCAGGAATATTATACATAAATCTTTAATCCTGCTTGTGTCATCCAGAGCCTTTCCCACAACATCTGGGTGAGGGGATGGCATCCAATCTGCAGAGCGCTGAGTCGGCCCCACGACTCACCCTCCCTTGAGCTGATGCTTGGATGAAAATAATAAATACTTTCCGTACTTAAGAATGGATTTGGATTTTTATTTCATTTTAGTAAAAAGGTGGGATTCAAGGTCAGCTCCTTCACCAGAAGGCTAAACTGGACAGGAGTATAGTTTATTGCTTCCTGAACTGTATGTTCCCTTTTGTCATCATTTGAAAAGCTGTTTGACAAGTTGAGTGCCCACAGACACAGCATTTCCAAACATCTGTCTTGAAGAAAGGACTGTACATCAGACTTTCACAGGATGATCAAAAGTGGGTTTCCCTTTCTCTGACTAAATGGGAGCAGGGCAGAAGGTCTGACAGGGACAGAAATATGTTTCTGAGTAACATGAGAGAGAGAAAAACAGTTGACACTTTTAGAGGTTTAACCCTACAAAAGCCATCAGTCAATAGGCAGACAAGTAGATTATGGTCTGAAACTGGTTGTGCCCCAGTTTACCCATCTGTAACCCATTTGCAAGTCAGTTGGCAACAAAGACATGGACTCTGCTGTGTTCATGGAGACACTGGCTGCCCTGGGACATTATTTCCCTGTAAGAGAAGGTACTGAAGGGTTCTGGACACCTGATCTGTAATATATATTTGACTAAAAAAAAATAATCCTTCAAAAATGCAGACTATAATTTATCATCAGCTCATGAAAACTAGGCATGAAAATAAATAAAACCAAGACTGTAATTCAGTTTTGTCCAGTGTAAGTAAAACTCAGGGTTCTAGCCAAAAGCAAAACCCTGAGAGTCCCTGCCCCTTAGAGCTTATAATGAGGGAATGGTAGATATTATGACCTGAAGACAGGAAATGCCTCAAGACTGTAGATGGAAAACCCAAATAAGGGGAGAACAAAGGAGAAAATGTCAACCTATGACTTTATCACATATTTATTATTTAAAAATATCTTCGTTATTTGTGTGTGTGTGATTGATGAACAAGGCTTCAGACTTGATTCCCCCTTTCACATTCTCATGGTTCTGGGGATCAAACTCAGGTCGACCTGGTTGTGTAGCATGTTGCACTACCTGCCTAGCCATCTTGCCCACCTGTGAATTTATTCTTGCATTAAGCCAATGTGAACTTGAAAGCAACTAACGAAGATTAAAAGTGTTTAATTTTAGTTTTTTAGTTTTTAATTACGTGGATTGGAAATTGTGGGGTAGACCAGGTATGACAGGATGCACGATTGTTGTATAATTTGCTGGTATCATCCTGGGGTCCCCCTGAGAAAATCTTACTTGTTAGGCCCTTATTCTGGGACATACTTAGGATGAGTGCCACATAGCAGACACCTACGGTGCCCAGTCCCTTCACCTGTGAGATGGGAACACTAACAGTTACCCTCTCTCGGGGTTCTGCTTCAGACTGTCCGCAGAAGCTGACTATAATTTGTCCCATGCTCTGGCAGGGGCGTGATTTTGCTGTTGAAAATGGTTTACATTTGGAAATCTTGGAACTCTGCAGAGGGCATGTCGGTGCCAGAGCCCCAAGAGAAGCAGCAACTGCTGTTCCCCCTGCTGCTGCCACCCTTGTTTGCTCTTGATACTGTTGCTTGTTGCTGGTGGCTCCTGCTGCTGTTGTCATTGCCTGTTGCTGGTTGTTGTCTGCTGGTTGAAGATATCGTGATGACGAAGATTGAATTTGCTCCAAGGACCTTGCCCCTAACCAGCAAGACATAGTTTAATGAGATCAACACCTCCTTTCTCCTCTATCCTTCTTTCTATTCTACCTAGAGTTAGGGAGCTGGAAGGGATTGGGGTGGAGAAGGGTGGTAGGAAAAAGAACCAATAAAGTAGCCGAAAGTCCAGTTACAGAAGGTGATTTGGGAAGCCTACAGATACAACTATAATGAGCAGAGGATAGCTGTTAGGATTGTCATTATCGATCCGTCTATCAGACATTGTCAACAAAAATATTTAATTAGCATCAATGTTTATAAATAGGAATATAAAATTAGCATAAGTGCTAATTTATGCTGATGCTTAGCATCAATTAAAGTTAAATAATTATCATACTCCAGAGGAAAAATAAATTACAATAAGAATAAAGAGGAACCAGGTATGATCACACATATCTGGGAGTCCAGCTACTTGGCAGTCTGAGGCAGGAGGGTTACCACAAGTTTGAGGCTGCATAGTAAGTTTCAGGCCAGCTTGGGCAACTTAGAGATCCTGTCCTTGAACTAACAGATTATGCGTGTGTGTGTCTTAAACTGATGAAGTACATTTTGTATTCCTAGCATACACAAGCCCTTAGGTTCCATCCAGTTTTAAAGGAAAGATAAAAATGAATGAATGTGAAGTAGCACAGGGAAAATTGAGAAGCTTCCCTGAGAAGTGCCTGGAAGGGGCGGCCTTCAAGGCACACGTAAGAATCCAAGCACGTGTGGAGAGTTCCGGCAGGTCCTGCCCAGTCCCCAGGGAGAAGGAATGAGACTCCAAGGGAGCCAATGACACAGTGTATCCTTTCCTTCCTTACCTGGGAATTTGATTGAAAGAGAATATCATTAATCCCACAGCTCGTGGGGCTTTTTAAAGGATAAGAGAAATAATGGGAGAGGTGTGGCCAAGGTGAGCAGAAACTTGCCCACCTCTGGGGCCAGACTGGCTGAGTCCCAGGCCTCCCTCACTGGCCTCCCTGGCGACTGTGCAAACTTTAACAAGTTTCTCAAATTCTGTGAATCTAGTGTTTCCTATGTGTGAGCCAGGACACCTAATCATTAGGGATAATACGAGCAAAATACGATATTCAACACATTCAACAATTAGGAACTCAGTGATGGCTGTGGGCCAGTCTTGGGCCTTGTCCTGTGTGATATGATCTATTCACAGAGGTTATGAGCCATCCTGTCGGTGCCATGCACCCTGCACTCACACTTCCCTTTTGCCCCCAGCTCCCCCATGGGCTTTTGGGGGTCTGTCTCCCCTGTCTCCTTAAGCACCATCAAAGCAGACCAGACCAGTTCCCCAGACCAGCTCCCCACCCCAGCCACCGCCTGCCTGGTGAAGCTACAGCCGAGTGTCTGGCTTGCCCTGCTCCCCCAAGATGCTACAGTTGGATCTCACAGGCCAGACAGTGAGAAAATGTACTCTTAGAGTCAGATGTGTAAGAGGCCAGGTCTCTCTTCCTGGGGGTCTTCTCAAGGCTCACCCTCCTAGAAAGGTTCTCACTTAGAACCTCCAGCATCAGAGATACAGCCAGCCGTTTCTCTCCCATCTACTGTTTCTCTCTCTGTCTCTCTTTTTTTTAACATGCAAGTTGCCATGAAAAATTTGCTAATGAAATATTTGCTCAGAAGTCTGCTCTGGGCTGGGCTGATAACCTATCTGTGTTTGAGTTTGGCTGCCCATATTCTAAATAATCATCTTCTGTCTGTTTAGCTTATTGATTGGTTTGGCAGGAAAAGAAGCCTTGTCATCAGTGACCAAGGTCACACTAAACAGAAGAGGGAGGAGGAGGAGGAGGAGGAGGAGGAGGAGGAGGAGGAGGAGGAGGAGATGAGCCGATGGGCTCCGGAGGCAAAAGATACCTAACCAAGTTTCCTTGAAGGGACAGATCAGCTGATCTAAACCACCTCATTCCACCCCTGACTTTCAATTCAGCTTCAGCTGGCAAGGGACACTGTTGGCAGAGGGGACCTGGATGGGGGCTTGAGAGCAAACATGGAAAGGTGAGAGGCAACCACGAGGTGTCAACTACGAGGAGGCTGCTGCGCCATGCCTGGGTGGCATGCTGGGGAAAAGAGATGGGGCAGCCCGGCTCCATCTGATATCTCCCCTGATGTCTCCGTTCACATCGTAGGGAGAGGAGGGGTGGGGTTCGGTTAGGAAGATCAATGGGCAGGTGATCTTTCTGGCACGGAATCAGGGCCCCAGTCCCTGTGACCCACAGCAGGTGTGACTTACAGCGTTCGGAGGCTTCAGCTACTGCTTTCTTCTGGTTCCTTCCTCGACAGTGTTTAAGGCAGGCTGGACAACTACTGAGGCAGAGGGCAGAGAGGGGTGACAGACGGGCAGTGTGAAGGGTGGCTGGCTGAACAGAAAGGGGCCCAATCGGGCTGTGGAGAATAGTGGGTGCTGCTCTACCCCAACAGTTGTAGGAGCAGGCCAGACTTGCCTCTCTCCAAAACTCAGTGGAAGGGAGGATGCAGTATGTGCTTGGCGTGGCTGTGAAAATGGAGAGAGGTCCCACCGTACAATGACCACGTCAGCTGAGGGGTCTGGAGGACACTGTTTGGGATGAGGTGTCTGCTAAAAAGCATCCCGGTAAAGACCCCCCCCACACACACACACCTTCATGGATAGCCTGAGCAGTTCGCTCACTCATTTACTGAGCACAGGATACAGAGGTGTGTCATGTCCACCCAGCACTAGGGGTGTAGCAGGGAGGAGCGTGGCGAGCATGCCTCAGCTGAAGTGCTTGGGACCTCCAGTGTTTTGAAATTTTTTTCTCCCAGCTTTTAGAATATTTGCAGAGACATGGTACCTTGAGAACAGGGACCAAATCCAAACACAAAGTGCATTTGCATCACACACATCCTACATTCAGAAACAGAAGGTAACTTTCTGTGGTGTTTTTAGTGCACCTGCAATACTGACTCAGACCTGCCCCTGTGAGGACTTTGCCACTGTGATCATCCTGTTGGTTCTGAGGAAGTTTCAGCATTTGGGGCACTTCACAGTTTGGATTTGGGGATTGGGGTGCTCAGTGTGTACAGGGTAGACACTTCCATGCTCTTGAGGAGTTCACTGTGTTGTGAACGTCTTTGTGGGAAAACAGGGACATGGAAAGCATGATCCCAGATCTGAGCCTGGTGGATGGAGAACATGGAGACATGGCAGCTGCTTCTTCCTGGTGGGCCAACAGGGTTCTGAGAGGGTGCCTACAGGTAACTTCCCAACTTTCCAGCTGGGCATCAGGCACACACCCCACCATCCTCCTGGGGTGCCAAGGTAACAGGGGCTGAGGCAGGCCTAGGAGGAGAGTGGGAGAGGACAGAGGCTGAGGCAGGCCTAGCAGGAGAAGAGGAGAGGAAAGAGGCTGAGGCAGGCCTAGGAGGTTGTGAATGTGGCTTTTACCTCCCTGGCCTTGACATTAGCACTCACATGCTCTGTAAGAAAACACAGTGGAGAAGGTGACAGCGTGAAGGAGAATCAATAGTACAGCGGAGCCACAGGCTGCTCCTGGGGCTACAGAAGAAACAGAATCAAGAGCCCAGGGCCACAGTGATCCTCAGCAGAGAAGGCTCTTAGGTGAGGTAGGTGTGGGAGGGTCGAGGCCAGGGCCCCCTAAGCTAGAGAGGAAGAGTGTGGAAACAGCGAAGGGTTTCTCTGGGAGAAGGGAAGTTTAGTTGACCAGGCAGGCTCTGCTGGAACCCGAGGCCCAGCTGAGACCACAGGTCATGCTCCTGTGGTAGTGCCTCCCAAGGTGCCTCTTACGATGACTGCGTCCTCTGAACTCACATGAGGGAAGGCAGGATGAAACAGTTCGAGGCATTTCTGTTGGCTTGCTGCGAAGGGCAGGGCGTGATGGCATCGAGGATGCAGCGGAGAAGAAAGCTGAAGTTGTTACCAGGGGTGACATGGCGTGGGAAGCCTCTGAGGATGGGCTGAGACAAGGGACTGCAGCTGCTCTCTGGGGTCCCAGAGAGAAACGATGGTGACTTGGTAGCACTTAGAAACCCAGCAGGTGACCCAGGGAGTCAGAGATGCCGAGGTGTTAGGATGAGACTTTCTAGTTCCAGGATTGTCACCAGCAAACTTGGCACTGGGCTCAGGGGTCACTACCTAGAGGATGCCATTGTCCATGAGCAGGCCAGCCTGGGGTGGCTGCACCAGCTGTGGTCAGCTGTGGAGTTGTAAGATCTGCAGTGGAACTTGTCTAAGGCCCCATTACGAAGGGGAGGAAGATTTGCACAATGGCCGCCCAGCGACTCAGCTGTGCTGCAGACTCTTAGGAAGTTGCCATTTCCCGGGGAAGCACAGCTACACTTGCCCCACTCTACGTCTGGTTCAGGCGGATGGCGATGGCTCTGTGTTCCTTCTCCTGACTTCACATCTTTGCAGAGCTGGGTTGACAGTGCAATGCTTAAAACTTGCCTTGGGTAGAGATGAGTGTAAGGCAGGGAGTGAGAACAGCAGGGTCCACAGTTTGGTTCTAAGGTTAAGAAAGTTGCTCGGGGCTCAAGGGGTGCACCTGCCTGGGAGCACCCGATGGGACTGGGTTATGTAGAACAAACAGCAAATGCCATTGATTCTTTTAGTTGGTGGGCATGTGCCTCTAAATGGCTGCTAAATAGTTAGGATAAGCAAATTACTAACTTGATTGGAAGGAACGGCTTAATGAGTGGGGTATTACTTCAGGTATGCACCTACTGTGAAAAAGCTCTCAAGGTGATACTCAGGACGTGTGAACAGAGATTTTATGGGAGGGGAGGGTTTAATAACTGCATGGACTAACTCAAGTCCCCCAGGCTGAGGTCTCCCTCCCACCACCTCCCCCAGGGTCGCTTGTGAGTCCTGGAGCAGTTGGTGGAGGCTCCGTCGGCCTCATGAGAGCGGTGGGATGGTCTGCTCATCTCCATGTCCCAGGGTCTCCAAGAATGAAACCCACTACTCTAACTCAACCCCCTGGCCCCCACAGGAACCTCAGAGCAGCACCGACAGCACAGAACAGACTCCACAGAGAGTCTCTGGAGACATCACTAGCCATTCTTTCTCATGAGCCATGGTCCCCTGGGACCTGGGTTTCAGTCATCTTCCTGGTCATGTTTTTAAGTCTAGACTGATGGATGCTCACATCATCTCTGGAGCAGTCCAAGCCCAAGCTGTGGACAGAAAATTCTAAAGTTTCCTCAGTTTAATAATTGCTGAGTTTATTTCTTTAGTTTCAACTCCCTAGACTGGCCCCAGACTCTGGCTTCTCACAGCACAAGTCACGAGGGCATATCCATAAAACTTCTTCAAGTCATTTCCTTCTTCTAAGGTTTGTCGCTGCTTGGTGCTGGCAAGATGGCTCAGGGGTTAAGAGCACTTGCCGCTCTTCCAGAGGACCCTTATTAGAGCCCCGGCATCCATGCCAGGTAGCTCACAACTACTCCAGTTCCAGGAGCACCAACGCCCTCTTTTGGCTTCAGGAGTGATTCCCACACACATGGTATACTCACATAGACACACATACCCAAAAGGAAAATACTAAATGCTCTTTCCTTGCCCAAAAGGTAAACTAAATACAACTGTGCTGAACCACGAGTGATCTTTCAAAACTCGCTGAACTGCCTCTCTGTCTCACAGGCCACTGAGGCCACCATTTCCACAGAACGAGTGAGCTGCCTGTGAGGCCGCTATCAGCCCATCTCAGGCCCAGGCTGACGCCGAGCAGTGTGGCCTGACTTCTTGGCAGAGGCTGACAGCGGCTGCTCCCTGGCAGGGCTGCGGCCGATAAGTCACTGCTGCTGTTGACACATGAAGCTTCAGTGGCCCAGCCAAACTGATCAAATAGAAACCCAATTTCTGAGCTGCAGGGTTGGGTGGACTAACAAATTACATCAGAGGCTTTGCACGGAAGCCCTTAAGAAAACGGAGCTGTTGCCCTGAGCCTGTGTCTCCCTCCCTCTTCTCTCACGGTCTTCCAAACCCGGTAATACGCATCTCAGAGCAAGCTCAGCCCTCACCCAGAGCAAGAGAGGACGGGAGACAGACCTAGGGTGGCAGTGAGTGGTAGGGATGGTGGAGCTTGAGAACCTTCCTGCCGTCCAGACTCTCGTACAGAAGCCCTGCAATCCAGCGGGTTGTCGCTCCTCTACAGCAGGAGTTTGTGCTGTATTTACCAAGACGCTTTCGCCTGTGACGCTTGTTCTTTTCTGGCCAGCTTCTGCTTCCCTAACACAGTCCCAGGTACTCAGAAATGATGGAAAGATCCTGAAACCTTGTTCACGGCCCCTGAAGACTCTGCTCCTGTGCACAGTCGTCTCCAGCTCGTGGGAAGCATCTCCAACACTGCACCTGCCTTGTTCAGGATAGAAAGAGGAACAAGTGCTCTCGGAGCCACCGTCCCCTGACGCTGCTTTCTTGCAAGCTACACCCAGTGACTCCTTCTGTCACCAGGAAAGCAGAGCACTCCGCTCTGCCACAGGGGCTTCTGCAAAGCGCGTCATTGTGGCTAGCAGCAATGTCTTCCTGAATGACCATGCACCCTTGATCCAATTGTCAAAAATAAAAGTTTTGGGTAACTTTAGGGAGAGGGCAAGAGTAGAAAGATCTCTGTAAGGGTAAGTTTTTACAATTTCTGCAAAGGGCAATTTGACAAAAATCTACCTAAATTGTGTTTATGTCCTTTGAGCAATTGTATTTTTTGTGTGTGTGTATGTCTTACATGTTATATATAAGCGTTTATGTGTTTACACACGTTTGAAATTAGCCCACACTACAAGATTAAATTGAAGCCCATTATAACAATGGAATATAATGTGGTCATGTAAAACCACGAAGACAACTATTATTTTTTTATTGACATGAAATGATCCAACATACATTGTGAATTAAAGAGGTATGTTACACACATATAAATATACACTCATGAGATAGAAGGGACATATTAATGTGCATGTGTACACACACATATACAAACATTTGTCTAAAGTAGAAAAGAAGAAATTATGTGTCAAGAAAATTACAAGTCACAGAATAAAAAAAAAGTAGACTCTTCCCAAAATATGCAAATGACTCCTAAAGCATCACAATAAGAACACAAACAACTCAACTTAGAAAGAGCCAAAGCCCTCACGAGCTATCTCACCAAAGACAATGCACGAAGGCAAACGAGCATGTAAAAAGATGCCCAGTGTCACGTATTATCAGAGAAACGCAGAGAAAGACAATAATGAGACACCACTGCATACAGATTACAATGGCCCGGGTCCAGAAGATGACAACAGCACGTGCTGGCAGTGAGGGAGAGCAGTGGGAGCAACTCCATGCTGAAGGAACTCCAAGTTGACGGAGCCACTTTGGAACCTGTTTGTCAAGCTTTTCCAAAGTCAAATATATTCTTACCATACAATCTAGTAATTACGCTCCTTGATACGGACCTAAAGAAGCTGAAAATACATGTGTATGTAGAAAGCTACACACGGATATTCACAGCAACTTATTCAAATTGACGAAAGATGGGAGCAGAGCTAGGCATGTAATCCTACATGTAACCCTAGAACTCAGACAGCAGAGATGAGATGACTGTCAGAGGCCCGTTTGAGCTACACAGCAACACTCTGTATCAAACATAAAGAAAGAAACTTAAATGCATAGTGAGGGATTAAATAAGCATTTAGAAAAAAAATGAAATCAATCTGAAGAGTATTTATTGTATGAAATCGGTGGTGGTTTGAATGACCCCCATAAGCTCATATATTTGGATACTTGGTCCCCAATTGGTAGAACTGTTTGGGAAGGATTAAGAGGTGTGGTCTTGTTGAAAATGGTTTGTCACAGGGGGTAGGTTCCCAGTGTGCTCTCTGCCTCCTGTTGTGGATCAAGACATGAGCTCTCTCGGCTGTCCCTGCTGCTATGCCTTCATTCTGCCATGTTGAACGCCAGCACTTTAGAGCCGTATGCCCTGTTTAGCACTTTCTTTACAAGTTGCCTTGGTCATGGAGTTTTATAATAGCAACAGGAAAGTAGCCAAGACTGATTCCAGCTACATGATGATCCAAGATAAACTGCAGAAACAGCAAAAGATCACACATGGCCAGGGAATAGAGGTACAGGGGGAAGATGCATGGATGGAAGCAGGGTTTCTAGGGCAGTAAAAATACTGTCTGACCTGTGCTACAGGTTACATGCTGTTATACGTTTGTCCAAACCCACAGGAGGTGCAGTGCTGAGATCCCTAATGGAAACCACGGGCTTCAAGTGATAACGAATCGTCAGTGTAGGCTCATTGCTTGGTACAGCCATGCCACTCAGGTGGGGCTGCTGATAACGGGGAGACTGTGAATGGGAGGGACAAGGTAAATGGTAGACATTCTGTACTTCTGCTCAATTGTGTGTGTGTGTGTGTGAGTGAACTAAAATTGCTAATAAATATTAGGTTATGAAAATTATAATATAAATGCATTTACTTGAACATACTTAAGGAACTTATATATGTGCCTTTAAAATAACCAAAGATAGTTATTTTTGTGGTAATTAAAATTTTTATATAAGTACCAGATTAAAATATTATAAGAAAAAATACATGCTATTCTTATTTATAGGTATAAACATGAAATTAAATACAACATTAACAACTTAGTCCTACTCAGATAAGAGAAAATGATTAGGACATGGTATGGAGTTTCCTAGGAATTCAAGAACGTCTCAACATTAGAAAATAATCAAAATATTAAAAATAGAACTATCTAAATAAATAACAAAATCATTTTGCTGTCTACTAGAAATCTGTATTAAGGGTTATGTCAAACACTGAGACATTAGAAGAATTTTCAATAATGTTGAAGTAGAACAGCAGTCTTTTCTCTCTTAACTTCATTTAACAGGAGATTTGTATTTCAGTCCACACAATAAAATGTTAAATATGGGAAAGAAAGGAATACTAGAATGAGAGAAATAAAAACAGTCATTATTAACGCATAGTTTAGATACTGCTAAAACCATTAGTTTAGTAAAATTCAGAATATAAATATAATAAGAAAAGCATAAAATTATCATTTATTATAAGAACCAAGCATAAAATAAAATAGAAATTTACATCTCCCAAAGTATCAATGAAACTATAGAATATTTATCAGACCCACTCTCAAGTTATATTGCAGAGCTATAATAATAAAAACAGCATGGTACTGGCACAGAAACAGAATACAATCTAATAGAACTGAAGTCCACACAACTATAGGCACATGATTTTTGACAAAGATGCCAAAATAACACGTAGAAGAAACACAGCACCTTCAACAAATAATGTTGTGATTACTAGATGTCCGCACGCAGAAGAATAAAAGTTGGCACTTATCTCTTGCCCTGAAAAAAGAAAAAATCAATCTCAAATGTATCAGAGACCTCAACGTAAAACTTAAACTCCAAAAGTTCTGTAAGAGAAATCAGGGGGGACAGTACAACACACAGGCATAGATCAGAACTTTCTAAGTCGAACTCCAGGGACTAGAGAGGTGCCTTGGTGGTTAGGAGTCCTTGTTACTCTGCAGGAGAACCCAAGTTTTGATGCCAGCACCTTTGTTGAGCAGCTGTCAACCACCCAGAACACAGCCCAAGGAATCCAGCACCCTCTTCTAGTCTCTATGGGCATCATCCCTTTCCCTTCCTCCTCTGCTCTCTCTCTTTCTCTCTCTCTCATAACACATGCAAACATGCAAATGAAGCATTTTTTAAAATAAATAGAACTCTGGTTGCTCAAGAAATAAGGCCAGCAATTGACAGGTGGGACCTTGTGAAATGAAAATGGTTGGGTATAGAAAAGTAAGGAATAAATCGAGTGAAGAGGCCTGTAAAATGGGAGAAAACCTTTGCTAGCTATACATCCAACAGAGGATTAATATATACAATACACAGAGACCTCAAAAATCAAAACATCAAGAAAACAGCTCATTCAAAAAATAGGCTAAAGATCTGGACAGAGAATTCTCGAAAAAGGAAACACAAATGACTAATCAACACTACAAATTTCTCAACCTTCCTAATGCCGCGATGCGACCCTTTAATATAGTTCCTCCTGTTGCAGTGACCCCAAACTATGAAATTACGTATCATTGCTACTTCATAACTGTAATTTTGCTACTGTTATAAGTCAAGGTGTAAATATCTGATATGCATAATATCTGATCTACAACCCACAGGTTGAGAACCTCTGCCATAAGTAGTGTTCAATATCAGTAGTCATCAGAAAAATGCAAATCAAAACTACTTTGATGCCAACTCACACGATCAGAGAGCCACGATAGCAAGTGCTGAAGAGGCTGGTGTAAGGGGAACCCTTATTCACTGCTTTTGCGAATGCAAACTAGTGCATTCTCTATGGAAATCAACGTGGAGATTTCACATAGAACTAGAGACAGAACTGCTCTGTGCCTCAGCGATTCCATTTCTAGACATTGTCCCAAACAACTCTATATCCTGCTACAGAGATACATTCTCACCCATGTTCATGGCTGTTTTCTTAGTACCTAGAAAGTGGAATCAACCTAGATATCAATGAACTGATGGATAGATAATAAAAATTAAGTTCATATACACAGTGGAATTTTGTTCAGCTGTAAAGAAACATGAAATTGTGAAATGTGCAGGTAAATGGGTAGACCCAGAAAAAAAGTGTATGTATGTGAAATAACCTAGGAACACATAAACAAACATGTTTCCCTCACATGTGTTTGCAAGTTTCAAGTGTCTAACTTTGTGTATTCAATTTGGAGTAGCTGTGGAAGCCAGAACATTGGGAAGGGGATCTTAAGTGTGGAGGGATAGAGTCTAGAATGTAGGTGATATGAAAGAAGAGGAGGAGTGATGTGGAAAGCTCTAAAAAGAAGCAGGATAAATGGGATACAAGGTGGTGGGGGTATGTAAAATCCATGTGGAAACCTACTTTACCATGAAAGTAGCTCCCATTTGTCCATTGTTGGTCTTATTTTCTGAGCAACTAGCGTTCCACCTATTCTTAAATTTTATTTAGTTAGTATGTGTGTGTGAGAGACAGGGATTGCCTATAGAGGCTAGAAGAGAGCATCGGAGTTCCTGGAACTGGAGTTCCAGGTAGTTGAGAGTTGCCCAGCATGAGTTCTGGAAACATATTTTACATGTAAAAAAAGATGTAAAAATCAACTTAAAATATAAATACTATAATAATAATATAATATAATATAATATAATATAATATAATATAATATAATATAATATAAATAATGATATAGTATAATGGCTTTTTCGAGACAGGGTTTCTCTATATAGCCTTGGCTGTCTGGTTTCACTTTGTAGACAAGGGTGGCCTAAAACTCAGAGATCTGCCCACCTCTGCCTCCCCACATGCTGGGGCTACAGGGATGCACCACTGAGCCCAGCCTTGTATTTGTTTTTAAGAGTTTGAAGGGTGATACTCTCCAGGGCTAGAAAAAGCTGCTCCCAGAAGCTATGGATTATTAAGCAAAGACTGTAGTTCCAGGAGTAAGATATATCCTTATGAGTGCTAGTCAAAGATGCCCCCCCCCCAAATCTCCAAAACAATTCAAGCTCTTGGCATTCTTGGCTATACACAGAATTTAATAAGACCCTATTGCTAAAGATACCATGTGCCTTGGCTTCTCTGTATAAAGAAATCAAGATGGACGAAGTTGGAAGCTTTCTCCTTAGTAGATCACCTGCACAGTGTCAGAAAGTGCAAGGTAGGTGGCTTGGGGGGAAAACTGTAGCTGTGAAGCCTAAAATCTGTAAGACAAACCTGTCAGCGAGGCGTGTCCACTGTACACTAGTGGCGCTATTCTAACGGAGGTAACCAACTTCTCCCTGAATTTCAGGTCTGCTCCACAGGAGAATCCATGCATGGTACCATAAAGACAGTAAAAGCTCATGGAGGGAGGGCCCAGAGGTCCTAGAATGGAATTAAATACTTTTATTTAGCTAAACTGACATAGCACCAGCCTGCTTTCTAAACATTTCTGTTTATGCCCATAGATAAATGCTACTTTCAGCCTTGGTCAGAGAAGTACCTCTTTCCTGTGGATAGTGGTGGATTCAGAGACTTAAGGTTGCACAATAAATGCAGAGTCCATGACTGATGACTGATCCATCCTAAACAAGGCATTTATACCAACTCCCCTAAGACTCAGATAACAGTGAGAAAGAGGGGCCAGAAACAATGTAAAAGCAGCAAGATAGAGTAGGGGTTTATGCAATGCCATATTGTGGGCAAGGCATAGCCATTCCAAACTCACAGAAGCTGCCAATGCCTGTACTGGGTGAGCATAAGAATGGGTAAGTCAACCATCAGGCATGACTGGAGGGAGGGCTCAAGATCCCTAAGATTTACTGCTGAACTATTTGCTACATTCAAGGTGGAGTTAAATAATTGCCTTCACTTTATACCCACTGGTGGTCCTTCCTCCCTCCATGTCCTTGTAACACAGATGGTCCTGGTAAAACTAAACAGTCACAAAAAGCCCCAAAGTCATAAATCTGGAAAGGGAACTTGTACAGATGGGGAGTGGTGTGGATTCCAAGAACATGGGGCCAAACTCCATTTGTTTCCCTTTCTTTGTGCCTTATTTTCTTTCTTTCGCTTGGCCCCAGACCTGTGAACATTGTACATGAAAAATTCTGCATGCAAGAGTCAAAGGAAAACTGATATGTCTTCAGGCTAGCATGCAGGGAGAGAATCCCAGGACAGCAAGTGCATAAGCATCTGGGCTCATGTGCAATCCATTCATGATTGAAGACAACTTGAATAAGTACATGGAAGCCTGAGAAATGAGTTAACACTAGGCCTCTACCCTGGGCCCAGAATGGTCACTTGATAGCGCATACATAGGACACAGCCAACAGCACTGAAAGATGAACGGAATTGGTGCTGCCGTCAGACTACAGAAGGCAGGTTGAACCCCGTCCCTGCACCAGACCACTAGAGCAAAGCTCAGCAATTCCATATGATGCAAATAGGGCTCGGGGTCCTGTAGTCTAATATTAAAAGACGCCAAGAATATACTGCAAAATTACTCAGTAGATGAAAAACCATAAAATCCTTAACAAGAAGGAGATGGCTTGGGCATTGGAATTGCCTGATGAAGACTTAGAAGCAGTTGTTCATATGTTTGACAGAGCAAAGTAAAAACTCTTGAAATGATGTTTTAAAAATGAATGAGTCAAGCCAGGTGTGGTAGCACACAACTTTAATCCCAGCACTCGGGAGGCAGAGGCAGGTAGGTATCTATGAGTGCGAGGCCAGCCTGGTCTACAAAGAGAGTCCAGGACCAGGACAGCCAGGGCTCTGTTACACAAAGAAACCCTGTCTGAAAAGGAAATGATGATGAATGAGTAAAAAAAAAGAAAAATAATAAGATGATATAAAAAAAATTAGGAATTTTAAAACTAAAAGATAAACATAAGTAAAGATTAAGGAAGGTTATGGGGGTCAATGAACTGGGAGAAAAATAAATAGATGTGTTCTAATCTTAGCAGCAGAGATTTTAAAGCATTGAAAATGAGAAGAAGCAGAGACAGCCTCAGGGACCTATGGAAGGCACCAGATGTCAAAAGCTGGTGTGTGTGAGTCTTGGTAGGAGTGAAGAAAGTGTTGCCGGCTATTAAAAAAAAAAAAAAAAAAAAAAAACTCCAATTTTGGAAAAAAAATAAAAAAAAAAAAAAAAAAAAAACTCCAATTTTGGAAAAAGATGAAAATAAAGTTTCAAGAAGCTTAGTAAGTCAAAGAAACGTGCATCGTCATGAGGTCTCTGAACATTTCTTTAAAAGATAGAGGCACGAAGATGGCAACACAGAAGCGCACCTCAAGAGAAGCAAGCTGAGCCACGTCAGTCCCTCCTCCAGAATCACAGACACGAGGTGAAAGAACATGACAGCTTTAAATGGACGGAATAAAAGAATCATTGATCTGAAATTTGATTTCTACCCAAAATATCCTTTGGGAATGACAGCTTAGTAATGACAGTCACAGAAAAAAATTCTTTCTTCAAAAGGAAATAGAAATGATTGGTGCTTTGCGGGCACTGCCCCGCAGTGGTTTCTTCTGAATTGAAGCATTTCCTCTCAGGAAGTGAACACGTCCTAAAAAGCAGAAACCACTAAGTCCAACACAGCCTTTCTACAAGGTACTAGAAACAGTAAAGAGTCACCAAAAGAAGCCTCTGGGATCTGTTGTGCCATGGGCCATTCATGCAGAGAGCTTCAGGACGCCAGTTTTCCTGAGTCAGATCATAATTCCAAAACATGGCTTTACCTGGGACCCATGAAGAATATTCAGACTCAGTACAAATGGCAGGGGGCTGATGACAGCACAGACACAGCACCAAGGAATTCCAGTCCATAAGTAAAAATGGTCAACACCCTCACTGTGAAAGAAGTACAAAGTAAAGGCCTTGTGAGGTGCCAGCTATTAGAGCCACTTAAAACAAATAGAATAAACAAGGACCCTGGCCTTCACCAACACTGGCTGCTGAGAACACAGAATGGCAGAGGCTCTTCTGCGTTCTAGGGAGGGGTGAGAAGTGATGCAGCCCCTTCAGCAAAGACTGGCATCTTCTAAATGCTGTCCTCAGACTGTACAGAGGCTGGAAAACAGCCAATTTTACAGCATGATGACTTTTAAAACAGGATTTTATACGCGAGGTTAGACCCTTACCCTCTTACCTTTAGAGGGATGGCTCAGAGGTTAAGAGTACATACTGCTCTTGTGAAGGACCTGGGTTCAGTTCACAGCACCTTCACCACATCTCAGCTGCCTGGAACTCCAGTGCGCGTGACTCAATGCCTCTTCTGGCCGCCACCAGCACCAAGCATGCATGTGGCTCACAGACATATGTGCATGCAAGCACTCACAGATATAAAATAAAATAAATCTCCACCCAAAATAACTGAACATGAAAAGATAGACCAATCATTTTCCAAACTAATTTTAAATAAAAGAGAAACAGTGTGACCTGGTTTTTATAGTCATCAACTTAGAAAAATCAACAGTTTTTAAAATATATGTTTCTGAAATACTGATAACTATGGCAATTGGCTTTTATCAGTGTAAGAGTGTGAAGAGGTGGGTATACTAAAGATTACTTATGGGAGACTAAATTGATAAGCTGTTTAAGGATGATTTACCCATTAGGATATTAAATATACATTATGACCCCATCATTATAATTAGTGTGTGGGAAATATTCATGCACATCTCCAAGGAGATTTTTCTTGCAGATCTATTCATTCTGATTATTTATAACTGCACACAAAATAAATGGAAATATCCTAACTCCCATCAGTAAAAGGATCACCAGGAATGCACACCTACACGCAGGAATGCAATCCCTTGCTAAAGGACAGGGCATCTATTTGTAATGATGGAATGACCTTCCAGACACATTTTTAAGTAGAAGAGAGAGCAAATGGCAAATGGGTGTATGCAGCATGCCTAGCAGCCAGTTTGCCTCCGCAGTAGCAGAATTCCTGAGGTGAGGTAGCTTTGTAAGTGAAAAGGGTCTATTTAGCTCACAGTTCTGGAGGACCGGTAGCATGCCGCAAACATCACTTCAGTGCTGACAATAGCCCAATGGGAATGATGTCACAAAGGTGGGAGAATGCATGAGAGCGATGATCACATGACCAGATCTCTCTCTGGAGGAGGGAACTCTCCAGGGCTGGTCTTGCTCTGAGGAGTCACAGCTGAGACAGCTAATACGACATCCCCAGACAACTCCCTTGGGACTCCCAGGGCAGTGGCCAGTGCCCTAACCTTAGAGCTTTTACTAAGCCCAGCTCTTAAGGGCCGGGTCCCCGTAACTAACACCTCACTGAGGACTGCACCCCAACACAGCATACCTCAAACAAACTACACCTAAACAGGAGCAGCCTCTCACCGCTCACAGCTGCAGGAGGAAAGAGAAGCACGCGAGCAAAGCTAGAGTGTGAGTTAGAAGTCTAAAAGCGACACTGACTATCAGAGCTGTCACTCTGAATGCGGTGGCTTGGCAAGCATCTAAGACACGCTGTAATTTGTCTTTGCTTTTTAAACCTATTAATGCATCATGCACAGGATAAAAATAACCGTTGGGAAGTGGGAATACACTATATGCTTTACCATGAATGTTTATGTCCCCCTAAAATCCATATGCTCAGACCTCACTTCTCATGTGAAAACAACATTTTGGTGGGTGCTGAGGTCCTGAGGGCAGAATCCTAAAGCTCCTAAACCTCGTTCTCTTTGCTATGTGAGTCAGTTGTCTGTGAACCAGGCAGGAATGGGGCCCGACCAGACACGGACAGAGTACTTGAGCACTTCAACCTAGGACCTCCTGCTTCCAGCACTGTAGGCGATGCTCTCCTGCGGCACCAACCCAACTCAGACCAAGATGCTTTGGGACAGAAAGGAGACCACGGAAGTCCTGGGCATGTGCCATCAGCATCAGGAAAACAGCGATGGGTGATCAGGAACAAAACCAAGGAAAACAGAAAGCCGGTGGGCTCTACTGCAAGGTGTCCGAGGCAGAGAGGACAGGAAGTAGGGCTGAAGGCCCACCCCAGTGACCCACAGCCTGAAGCTCTTAAAGGCTCCTCAACCTTTTGAAACAGCACCACTAGCTGGGTGCTCAAATGCATGCAACCACAACTCCTGCCTCTGTATCTCTGCCTGGCACCTCTGCCATCTGTGGCTGGCTGCTAGAAAGGATGATGCAAAACCAGCCTCCTCCAGAGAGATTTCTATGGATGCCTTCAGCCTCTTCAGTGTCTATGAGATCTCAACTCAGTTTCTCCAGTTCTCACAACTCATTTGTATCTTAAATGTTTTGCTAATTGCATTCATTCCTCTCTCTCTCTCTCTCTTTCTCTCTCTCTCTATTTTTCTTCCTTTGTGTGTGTGATGGGGGGACACAGGGATGGAGGGAGAGAGGGAGGGAAAGACAGAGCGAGGGGGCACAGGGGCATGTGCCCCCGCTCACCTGGAGTCCAGGTGTCCTGCTCTGTCAGCCTCCACCTTATTCTCTTGAGACAGGGTCTCTCACTGAACTGGAGTCCAGCTGGGCTCAGCAAGCTGCAGCGATCCTCCTGCCTACACTTGGGGTCAGAGGCGTGAGCAGTCATACCCAGCCTCTTATGTGGGTGCTGGGGTTTGAACTCGTGTCCTTGCACTTGCACATTTTTACCCATCATGCCTTCTTCCAGCCTTCTGGTTTCTTTTCTATGGATGCTGGTTTCTTCCAGGGAGTTATCAGCTCCCTCGGGACATAGAACGCTTCCTGATTCTCTTGGTTCTTTCTCTCATCTGGTACAGTGTTGAGCACACAGTGCTCACTGTATCACGTGAGGCCTACCTGAACACTGGAGCAGGACCTACATGACCATCTGGTTGCCTGGCAACAAAGGTTCAGAGGCCACATCTCAGATACCTACACCTATTAACCTAAGTTGCCTGTCCTGCCTCTGGCAGTTGACCCCTGGTTTTGGTTCTGCCTTGATTCCCTTTCTCATCTGTCACAGTCTCCAGTGAGTTGCCAAACCCTGTTCCAGTGGCCCTCATCTCAGTGTCCAGATAGTCTCAGGCTCTTACTGTTCCCACGGTGCCAATTGGTCCCCCTGGTTTTGTCTTTCATTGCCAAGTACGGCATTTTGAATAGATGGATGGAGGAAGGGAGGGATGGATTGACAGACAGATGGATGGGTGTACTAATGGAAAATGACATGTGGATAAGCAAAACAGCCTGCTGCCTGGGGTGGGTAATTTTTTGAACATTTTACTTGTTATTTTTGCGTGAGGGTGTTCTGCCTGCATCTATGTGTGTGTGCACGAGTGTACGGTGATCACAAAGGCCAGAAGAGGCAGTTGAGTGCTCTAGGCTGTAGTTACAGATGCTCATCAGCCCCTGTCGGTGCTGTGACTCCAGCCTGGGTCCTCTGGAGGAAGAGCCAGACGCTCTTAACTGCTGAGCCGTCTCTCCAGCCCCCGTGATGGGTGATTTTGATTGTCAACTTGGTTGGGCTGAGAACTTGGAGGTTAGTGAAGTACCCTCTGGGTGGGTCTGTGAGGGCGTTTGCACTATGCAGGGGATTAACTGAAGAGGCAAGGAGCTGCATCATCTCAGAGGCTGCCCTGTGGGTGGGACAAAAGGGGAAGGGAAAATCCTGCCTGAGCACACCTCCCTTACCCCACCCCCCCACCACCACATTGTAACAGCCATGACAGGCACTTCCTTGCTCTGCCCTATCTCCTGCCGCAATGGACAAGAGCCTCTAAATCCACAAGCCAAAATGAAGCTTCCCTCCCCGGCACGGGCTTTCTCTGCCGTTTGGTGGGAGTGATAACCACGTAAAGCCCCTGGCCTTTGTGGGCCACAGGAACGGCTACCTGCCACCTCCATAGTGCGATCACCTGGGCCGTTGCTTCTACTCATCTTCCCAGGTGCCAACCTAGGCTCACTTGTTTGGACAGTTTTCAAAATATGTTTCTTTATTACTTAGTATGCTCAATTCTGAGTTTTGACTAAGGAACTATGGCTGACATTTCTCCCTTTCTGAATCCCTGGAGTGTCTGAGATCACCTCCACTCCCTGCATCGGTCACAGTGTCAAGGCTAATCTACTTAGGTCCCAGAACTTATGAGACTGTGGCTTTACACATGTGGCTACCCCTCCTCCTGTACCTGTCATCCCTGGAGGACTAGTTTAGTCCCTAGTCAGACTCAGTGGGGCTTTCTGATTTGACTCAATTCACTCAACTGAATTAAATGTCGAGAAAAAGCACAGATGAGTGAAACTATGAATCCTGGGTCCAGCACGTCTCCCCCAGTGCCCTGTCCATAGCCCTCTACAACATAGACCCACAGTCCGTGCTGTTGACAGGCTGACTGATGTGTTTGAAAACGAACAGCAATTCCTGGGGAGTGAGAGGTTTTCATTTGCTCAATATGTTTTGGCTTCAAACCCTCAAACAGTCATGACTGAGCTTTCAAAACTAAAGCAGCAATTGGCTTCCTTCTAGAGCCAGGTTGCCACAGAGAAGAGGCCCGCTGGAGAGTCAAACACTTCTGAACAGATCGATGGAGGCGTATCTGAAGACAGGAAATTCCAAAGGCTTTCCCAGGCTGCCTGAAGGACAGGCCCTATTATTAACCTCCTCTCTGAGGCCCGACTGCTGTCTGGCCTTGCACGACTGAAACCATTTGCTCCCGGGCTCATGTGGTGGCTTTGTAGACCACAACCACTTCCTAGAAACCAAATCAATCTGAACAGTGAGGGAGGCCTTAGCAGTCTGTGGGCTTAGAAGGCGGTTTCAGTGGCATGAAGCCTGCAGAAGGATGAGCAAACACAGCAGGGCCAAGAGAAAGAAACGAGGCGTGCTCTGGGAAGTCCAGAGGTGACGGCTCAGCCCTGTCCCTTCTACAACAAGACCGCCCACTGGCTTCAGTGCTTGCTGGTGACCTGGGGGAGGTGATTCCCAAAGACCCATGTGCAGCCAGCTCCAGAGGCGCTTCCTCTGGTGTTCAGAGTCAAGGGCTGCTGACTTGTGAGCTGTGTGCTCTGAAGTAGCTGAGCAGACAACAGGCTGCGGGTGAAGAGCTGTGATGAGCAGGAGATCAAGAGGTCCCAAGTGCTACCAACATGGAGTTAGATCTGCAGACACTAACACTGTACTCCTGACGCCAGAACATGGCCCGGTTCTGCTTCATTCCGAGGTTATGCCGTCACCCTGAGAGCAGAGGGCCACAGGCAAATGAGTGGAGTCATAGGCTGGTGTGATGTCAAAGCCAGGTAGGGCCTGAAATGTTCCCCATCTCTCCTGAGGCTTAGACAACAAAAGGAAAACACAGGGAATATGCTGCCTACCACTGACAAGACACACTTCAGGGGGCTAGACCTTGTCTAGTCCTCTACCTACTGGTCAGACTTTCTGAAGGGAGAAGGTGGATAAGGCCAGGGAACCAGGAAACCGTGGGTGCTGAAGGAGTAGGCTTAGAGGCAACAGTGGCAGGAGAGCAAGTTGGCTGTACACAAGCCTACTTGCTACGCAAGCATGAGAACCTGAGCCAAACCCCAAATCTACAGCCCTGTCAAAAGGGAATGAGACAGAGAGTAATGAGACAGGTACCCAACATCTCCCTCTGGCCTCGCTGCATGCATTGAACACACACACACACACACACACACACACACACACACACACACACATATAGAAAGGCCTCTAGAGTAAGCATAATTCTCCTCCTAGCACGGTTTTGCATAGAGCCAGGGCATGATGGCTCATTGTCAGTACTAGCCTGTGAAAAAGAAACACGGAGAAATAATAGAATTTACCTCACATTACAGGGCCGTTGCACACGTGAATTCACAGTGGCTATGACCACATGTACAAGACATGCACCCCATCAAGCCAGGAAAAGTTCCAGCCGGTCTGGGGCGGTGGGATGCTCAGGAAGTTCCACCCCTAGCTATGGAGCCTTTGGCATTCGATAGTTACCGTGCTGGGTAGTTTTATGCCAACTAGACACAGCTAAGGTCATTTGAGAGGAGGGAACCTCAGTTAAGAAAGTGTTCCTGTAGGACTGGGCTGTGAGCAAGCCTCTAGGGCATTTTCTTAATTAGTGGTTGATGGGGGAGGGCTGATCCCATTGTGGGTCGTCCCTGGGCTGGTGGTCCTGGGTCCTATAAGAAAGCAGGCTGAACAGGCCATGAGGAGCAAGCCAATAAGCAGCACCCCTCCATGGCCTCTGTACCAGCTCCTGCCTCCAGGTTCCTACCCTGCTTGAGTTCTTGACCTCACTGATATTGATAAGGAATTTTTACATGGAACAATGAGTGACATAGCCCTTTCCTACCCAAGCTGCTTTGGTCATGATTTTTCCTGACAGGGTAACTGTCGCTCTGAGTAGGACAGTTACTGAGGGAGGGGGAGTTGGTTTTCCTCAGGAACATGGCCCCTGAGAATCAGCCATGCGGCAGTAGACGGTCCTCTACCCATGCACAGACAGGGAGCAATAAACAGGCTTAGTGGGCTTAAAATCAGAGCATGTTAAGTTGGAAGAAGCAAGCAGTACAAAGTGAAGGGGAGGAGCTGGAGAGGATGGATGAAGGTTGATTTGATCAAAATACGTAATATGCATCTGTGGGAAATTCTTACATGACAACAACAGAATCATAGGCTCTGCCTGCCTGCAAATCAGCCATGGGATGAACACTAAAGGAAAGAAATGAAGAGAAAGGAGGGAAGGAAGGAAGGAAGGAAGGAAGGAAGGAAGGAAGGAAGGAAGGAAGGAAGGAAGGAAGGAAGAAAGGGAGGGAGAGAGGGAGGGAAGGAAGGAAGGAAGGAAGGAAGGAAGGAAGGAAGGAAGGAAGGAAGGAAGGAAGGAAGGAAGGCAAAGCCAGGGTCTCCTGTCCAGGGCCAGCTCCTGGGTCCTGTGGTCCTGTGAGGTTCCCCAGAGCCCTGTGCTCCAAAGGCCGCTCATCATTTTGTGCTCAGTGTTCTGGTGCTATGGCCACATCTCCATTTTCCCAGGGGCCCCACATCATGCAGCTTGTTCTGCTCCTACCTTTCTCCTTGTACATCACAACAGCCCTTAGAACAGAGGTCGGTCTATCCTCACGATTTCCTCCATCCCACGTGCATTGCCTTCAGTCTATTTTTGCACATCAGGAAATATTTGAAGAAATGTCCTTAATTCCAGGCACTTGTGTTCACCTCCACCCCCAAACCTTTGGAGGTGATTTGAGTGTCATGAGATTCCCTCATATTTTTAGCACAATACCTAAGCAGCCCAACCACCCAAACTCCTGTTCTTATGGCCTTATATATATTTGTCTCTTAGCAAAAAAGTGGCCGTGATCCCCTAGCCTCAGGAATACTTGGCAGAGGTCCCTGCTTCTCAGCTGTAGCTATTGTTCTAGTCTAGAATGACACCAGCTTCTATGTGTCTTGCTGACATTTCTGACTTTTAGTGGGGAATGCCATTAATCAATCCCTTGAATCTGTTTTGGAAAAATTAAATAGCTCAAGTCAAGGCAAACACAGTAAATAATCCTTCTACAATCCCTGTGAGTGGTGGGGGCCATGAGGACAGGGTGCTGTCCTCTCGTGGTGGGGGCAGGGTGCTGTCCTCCCGTTATTTGAAATGCATTTAATTTGCTGCTGGATCCTCTGCGCCAGACTAGAGTGCTCACTGGGCACAATAAAACAGAAAGCTCTTTCCAAACATGGGGCTCTAGCCCAAGAAGGATAAGTGTGAATGAGGATGGAGGAGAATGACTTCTAAACAGGAAGTCCAAATGGCTCTTCCGTGCGATTTAATGGAATCGTCCCTTTAAGTAGGTGTGTGTGTGTGTGTGTGTGTGTGTGTGTGTGTGTGTGTGTGTGTTCATGTGTGGGCAGGTGCATACATATGTTCACGTGCATTGTGTGTATAGAGGACAGGATAGCCTTGGGTGTCATTCTCCAGGCTCTGTTCACCTTTTTTATATACATCTTCTTTACATACATACATATGGTTTACATTTATGTCTTGACACACTTGTGTGCAAGTACCTATGCGTGTATGCCTGAGGCTGTGTGTGCATGTAGCTGTCTAAGCCTGACATTAGGGGTCTTCTAGAGCTGCTTTCCACTTTTCTTGTTGAGGAAAGGTTTCTCAACTGAATCCAATGCTTGCTGATATGGCTAAAGTTTCTAGACAGCCAGTGACAGGCTCCCGTGTCCACTCAAGAGCTGGAATTGCAAGCAGGATGCTACACTTTGGCCTTTCCACGGGCTCTGGAAATCCAGATGTGTGTGGAAATGGTTTTACCTGCTGAACCATCTCCCATTCCTCAGCACCCCCAATTTTTGGAGGGAACAGAGATCTCTCAGTGGCCTTGAACTCGCAAAGCAGGTTAGTCTGAAAAGTGAGTCCCAAGAACGTGCCTGCCCCTGCCTCAGGAGCTCTGTGATTAGAAGGACCTTGCTCTTTCACGTGAATTCTGGGCATCAAACTCGGGTCTTCGTGCTTCCAAGACAAGCAGTTTACTCACTGACTATCTCCTCAGGCCTCTACCTAGTTCCGATAGGCACGGGTCCTCTGTGAGAAGCAGTAACAGCCTGGGCGATCCTGGAGCCAGACCAGAGACTAGAAGAGACCCTCTTTCGCTGAGCGCTGACCTTGGAGAAGCAGCTATGGCTCTCAGGCCTCCAGGTCTCCTCCAATAGCCTCTGCTTTTAGTGACGGGGGAATCGGTGAAGGGAAGATGACTCCGTCCTTTGCCATCCCTCCAGCGGACTGGTGGGAAGTTCGCTGTTTCATCTTGATTCAGGGCTGGTCCATAACAACTCAAATGGAGTCAAGAGGAAACTTGGTTCTTATTGCTGAGAGTACAGTCTCCATCTGATCCAGGTAGGCTGACCGCCCCACTGGAGAAGCTGCAAGGAGAGGCCAACAGAGACAGGAAAAGAAGAGGAATGGCACAAGCAGGTCTTCTAGCCCCTGCACCATGGCTCTAAGCATGTGACTTGGGCCACAGAGACCAACCCAGTTACAAACTGAATGCCATCAAGTGACCCAGCAGATATAAGAGCAAAAGAATTGCTGGGCAGAGATTACCTTAGGCTCCTATCCATACCTCTGGAACATTGTGGCACCCAGCCTTCCATTGCTGTGACAAAAATACTCAGATAAGCAATTTAAAGGAAAAGGTGCCTTAGGTCCACAGTTTCAGGTGCTCTGGTCTATGATCACATGGCCACACAGCTTCAGATCGGAGGTAAGGCAGTGCACAGTGGTGTGAGCGTAGGGCACAAGGCTGGCCATCCCACGACAGCCACGAAGCAACAAGGAGAGACAGGAAGAAGCAGGGTCCTGGGATTCCCTCTCAGGGTACACAGTGACCACACTTCCTCACTAGGTCCCACTTTCTGAAGGTTCTACTTTCCCAAAGCATCAAAGACTAGCAACCAACTTAAAGAGTCCTACCATAACAGAGGCATGAGCAAACAGTTGTAATTTGCTGGCATTAAAATGGCTATGCACACAAGGAATGATCTGTAGAGACCAGCAGAAGACAATCTTCAGTGCTGGGGACACAGCGGGAATTCTCAGTCTTCAGAGACTTGCCTGGATTGGCAACACTGGTTGAATTACATTTTCTAAGCATCATCTAATTCTGGAGCCTATGTCTAAAAATGCACACCCCTGAACTCATAGCTAGACACAGGTGCCTCGTCGCTCTGCCCTCTGCCCGTGTGCTTCCCTTTCCTATGTGCTATCCCACCTCCATTTTTCAAGTCATTTGCCCCAGCTGCTTCTTGTCCATGCTTTATTTCTATGTCTTCTCGAGCCTCAAGCTGTAGGGTGCTCACCTAGCTCTCCTGAAAGGCCTATTCTCTTTCAGCAGATCCGCAGCAGGGATAAGCTGATTAAATGTGGTTACAGATTTCCCGGCTGTATACCTGAAGGCTACCTTTTACTTTCTTTGGTCCTGGAAAAGCTCCAGTTTGACTTGAGGTGTGTATGTTTTGGCATGATGCTAGATCTCCCTGATTATGAGGAGGTCTAGACCGTGGTTCTCAACCTTCCTAATGTTGCAACCCTTTAACATAGTTCCTCCTGTTGTGGTGACCTCCAACCAGAAAATTGTTTTGTTGCAACTTTGTAACTGTAATTTTGTTAGTATTTTGGATCACAATGTAAATATCTAATATGCACGGTGTCTGACATGTAACCCCTGCTGAGAACAACCAAGAACCAACTCTGGGCTTTCCTGCTTTATGACTTCTTTCTAGGACAGTGTTCTAGTTCTATCCCTTTTGCCATAATAAAATACTCTGATGAAAAATCAACGTAGGAGCAATGGGGTTATTTCAAATGACAATTCATTCGCAGGGGCGTCAACCCAAGAACTTCAAACAGCTAGTGATGTCACAGCCCCAGCCAAGAGCAGAGAGAAGTGAATACAAGCACAGCTGCTTGCTTGCTTATACTTGCTAGATTTCTTCACTCTTACGCGTGAGGAAGGACTCCTGGCTAGGGAATGGTGCTGCCGACAATGGATGGGTTTGCACACATCAATTAATGCAATTAAGATAATCCCCTCAGATGTACCCACAAGCCAACCCAGGGCGGATAATCCCTCACTGAAACCCCTTCCAGAAGACCATTAAAACTGACCTTCACAAAGAGCAAACACATCTCTTTATTGTTGAAGCCATTTCACCTTTTAGTCCAGCTGTCCGCTGTTAGTGTTCACGAGCATCCTATTATAAATTGATAGCACTCACTCTTGCCTGCCTATAAGCTGTTTGTGTCTCATTACCACTGTTCCATGTCACTCTACCCCTGGCAGACTGGTGGCTTGCACCATGTTAGTAAACAGTTAGTGATGGGTCTTATGTGAGCAGAGCTCGCCCCCGAACTGCCCCCTTCTGGAAACACGACAGAAGTGTCTCCTTACACTTTTGGCTCACCTTTCATTAACATCAGTAGTCTTGGCCACAAGTTCATTTCTGAGACTATTCCAAATAAATATTATTAAGGAGACTGTAGAAAGGCCATACAGGTCATCTCAAGACGGAAAATGATAAAAAAAAAATGATGATGATTACAGTATGTTTGCTGCTTTTGCATAACAATGATGGTTCCCATAAAGCACTGTCTGACAAACCCTAAGAATCTGTCTACATGTGGAATGTTTCCAGTTCGTTCCCATCGCTGTGACAAACGCCCTGACCAAAATCAGCTTGGAGGGGGAAAGGGCTTATAGTGCCACATCACAGCCCTTTACTGAGTTCAACAAGAACTCAAATGTGGAAACTCGAAGGCGGGCCTCCTTGTTATCCACACAGCATGGCCTCCAACCAAAACCTCGCCTCCAGCTAATGATGTGCAACAGGGACCGCTGAGGGTGCTGTGTGCTGGGTTGCCGGCTCATGCTCAGCAAGCTCTCTTGTACAGTCCAGAACCTCCTGTCTAGGAAATGGTGTTGCCCGCAGTGAACTCACATCAATCAACAATGAGGACATCCTGCACAGACATGCCTACAGGCTGATAGAAACAAGTGCTCCACTGAGACTCTCTTTCTAGTTGGTTCTATGCGGTAACAAATTGATAGTCAAAAACTAACGGTCATAGCCTCTCTTTACAGAAATAATAATTAAATAATATGGTCATAGGCACACAGTCCATAAACGAAGTTAGGACATGAAGCCACACACCGGCTCTTCACATTTTAACTGGAAATCCCTCCGGTGTACCTAGCACATGTCCATGTATTACAGGCCTCGTCTTGTTCAGCATTCTCAGTAGAACTGAAGGTGGTGTCAGCCGTGGTGCCTGGGTTTTAGCTGTGCTGCTAACTAGATGTGCATGCCACAAGGGCCACCAGAATGCTTACTCTCTCTCCGCCCTCCAGGTTTCTGTTTTAAAATTCCATTTCCAGTAAGAAACCACTTTTTAGAAGGGAGAATTACCTAGTACCACTGAATTGAGAAACTTTATTTTCCCAGTGTTTAAAAGGAAAAAAAAAATAGTTGGCCCAGTTTTTCATAGTGGCATGTTGATGAAATGCCATGAATGAGTTGTGGGATGAATGAATGAAATATTTCAAAGTGGGAAAATAAATCACAAGGAAGAACCAATTCCCCAAAGAAACAAGGATGCAGAGAGCAATTCCCTAATTCCCAGCCCCTCTCACATCTGTCATCCTAAGAAGACCCTTCTGTCAACACCTCTTTGATGGAGACACTGGGCCAGAACAATGAGAGAAATCTCGTTCCTTAGGGCGCTCTCTTTCTCCATTCCTGATGTTAACACTGTGGAATGCCTTTGTTCTGGTGAACCCAGTGGTCAGCACTAGCTAACCACCCTTCAGCAGGACCCTGGGAAGGGAGGACACTGGGAGTATCAACCAGTGCCTCTGAGGGGACTGGGGAGGAGTTTGCTTTCATTTTTCAGGAACACAGATATTCTCTTATCCAGTTCCCTTAACAATAGGAGACCAAAATCTTGTCAGGAATTATCTATCCTACCCCGTCTGTGTTTCCATAGCTCACACATAACCAGCTTCCAGTGTTTAACTGCTTGAGAAGCAGTACACTACTTGGCATGGGACTGCGCCGGTCTGGGGCCACAGCACATGGGTAGTATTATTCTGAGCACTGAGCAAGGGCAGAACACATTTTAAAATTAAATAGGCTAATGCCAGTGTGTTGGTCAGTTTTCTGTTGCTATGACAAATTTAAGGCTCTTTAGGAGGAAAGAAGGTTTATTTTGGCTTAGGAGGGTTATATACACAGGCACCATATCCCTTGCTTTGGACCTGTGGTGCAGGACAGGTCACTGCAGGAGTGAACAGTAGAAGAGGTCTTTAACTAATGATGGCCAGGAAGCCAAAAGGAAAGGCAACCGGAAGGATCCCAACATCCCCTTCAAGAGCATGCCTCCAGTGAGCTGACACCGCCCCCCTTTAAAAGTTCCAGTATCTTCCAACCAAACCACTGGCAACCAAAACACTCACATCCCACCTCTGGCTTTAAGGTCTATGCTCTCCTGTTCATCTACATCCAGGTACCTCAGCCTCCTCCTGGGTCCTTGATGCCTGCTGCATACACTTAGTCCGTGCAAACCCATTGATGTGCTTTTGCCTGGCAGCTGTGCTTGCTGTTCCCATCAGACACAGAGACACTCCTACCTCCACCACTGAGGGGTGATGCCAGGCAAATTCCATACAGTGGTCCCACGTGGCACCCAACAGGAAGACCCAGTCATAGAGTGAGCTTGATTGGCCTGTCATTTCACATAAGGAGACGGGGTGGGGCAGAATACAGAGACGACACCACAAGCCCTGAGCGCTGCTTCTCTGCCAACATAATCCCTCTCTGTCTCCTGTCCGTCCTGCACCTACTGCAACACCAGTGTCTCCACTTTCCCTGTCACCCAGAAGGAAACCTGTTGTCACAGCAGTGTCTCTCTGAAGAGCATCCTACCACTCCATTCAGGCCCACGGGCTCACAGCTCCTAGGCCCTTGCCTTCTGCCCCACTTCACACCATGCCGGTTTTTATCTCCTCATGCACAATGTATCCCCAGCTTTCTGTTATTAATACCCATTTCCTGATTGGATTGTAAGCGCCTTAGATGCCAGGGCCATGCCTTGTGCTGGCTTATACGACTTTCCCCAGCCTGAGGCGGTGGAGGGGACACGTGACACAGAGGGTGAATAGAAAACACCTGTTTCCTGAGCAGCTTCACCTTTCTCAGAGCTAGAGGTGGCTGGTGAACTGGCTCGCCTTTTTTATAGAAATCATTTTCCCTAGCTCCTGAGCCCAGAATTGCTAGCTAGGGAGCCAGAGGGCCTGCCTCCCTCTGCTACCACCCTTTGCAGAGAACTGGCTCCTTTAAGTCCCCATGGAGACTGGCAGAGCCGTTTTCAGGGGAGGCAGGCCGGATGCCTCCCCTGGACTCAGTGTACCCTCTCTCAGGGACACGTTGGCTTAGCAGAGGCTCAGCTGGCTCTCAGAATCCCAGCCATTTCCTGCACCAAAGCCCCCAGATGGCGTGTTCTGCGGAACACGCAGTGATGGAGGGGAGCATTAGAAAGGGAAGAAAGCTGCCTGGGGCTGTGTGCCACCAACTCATTTGTGTCTCTGTCCTGGTCCTTCTGCAGGATGTCTTGATCTCAATATGCATTCAGACAGCGAAAGAAGCCTTCAGCATGTGCACTGGAGGCACACTGGTCAGCACAAATTCCTTCTCTCTAATCAAGCCTTCCTTCTCACTCTGGCTGAGCTGGAAAGCTCTTGAGAGGTAGCAGATTGCAGGCACCGAAGGCTGGTGTCTTCTGTTTATCCACAGAGTGAGGACTGGCCAATGCAAGAGCCCAGTACTGTTCCTTCCATGTGCTGCTGGCTCTGCAGCCTTGAAGCAGCCGCCTGGGCTGTCTGCAGTGCCAGCCCGTCCCCCCAGGGCTACCTCCCACTCCGCTGGCTATCTCAGAGGGAACTGCAGGGGATCAATCTCCCAGGCAGTAGTACTCAAACTCTGAGGCAGGCCATGACCCATGAGCAGGATATAGGATCCATTTACTAAGTCACAACTAGAAATGGTCACAGTGAGATAGGTAGGAACAAAACACAACACACACACACACACACACACACACACACACATACACGCACACAGCAGATTCAAAATACATTCCCTGCTGTGTATGACAATCCCGTGGTTTTCAAGACTTCAAAGAACCAAGCCTTGCATCCTGACTCAGGGTCTGGACTTCTGAGGCAGGGTGAGTGGTCCTCAAAGCTGGTCAGCCTTCTTGTACCGCCATTCAAATGGAAACATCAGCTACGAAGAAGGCACAGGGACAAGGACAGGGGAAAGCAAGAAATAAGGAAGAAAATCTCTATCTTCCAAAAATACAGGTTGGGAAGGAAGAAGAAAGAAGGCTGGTAAAGAGCATAATACATGAATCTTCCCCTGTAAGGCAAATGTTAGTTTTCACTGCTGGCCAGCACCTCTGAATTCTGGTTCTGACTCAGAAACAGTTGGGGCAACGCTGCTGTCTGAGGCATGGCTCTCAGAAGCAAGGCTGATCTTCAGAGTGTCAGTCCCCAAAGCTGGCCTGTCAGCCTTCCAGGTCCACATTCTGTGGAAACCACTCTGCTGCACAGGGATCTCCAGAGACAGTTTCCCTGGGCCTGTCCCACTCTGGCTGACTTCCTGTCCACACAGTTCCTCTGTGGCTGAGGTGTGGGAGACCAGATTCAGCCTAGCTCTGCTGTGATGTGCCATCTCTTCAGGAAACTGGATCCATAATTGACTGTGGACAGACACGGTTACTTGTATCCACAGCTTTGTGACTTAGTGAACTTGGCTGGGATAGACAGAGGCTCCGAGTAAGTAAGGAGTAGACAGGACCTCTCCGGCTTGCCTCCTAAAATGGTGTATTAGTTACCTTTCTCTTGGTGTGATAGAACTGTGACAGAGGCAGCTTATAGAAGGAAGGGTTTATTTTGGTTGATGGTTCCAGAGGATAAGAGTCCACTGCCATTGTGGTGGGGAGGCACAGCAGCCAGAAAACAGGCATGGCCTGGAGCAACAAGGTGACAGCTCACATCTTGAATCACAAGCACAAGTCAGAGGAAGCAGACTCAAAATGGCATGAGTCTTTAAACTCCCAAAGGCCCCCCCCGCCCCAGTGACAGACCTCTTTCCAAGAAGTTGATGTCTCCCAAGCCCCTCCCCCACAACATCACCTACTGGGCCCCAGTGTTCAAATGCCCGTGACTGTGGAGGATACTGCAAGCAAACCACCACAGAAGGAAGATTCTTTTCTACACTGAGGCATAGTAAAAGCCGTGGCCATAGATGACATCTTTCCTTTCAGCTGTGACAGGCTTCTGTTGTCACTGTGCAAGACACAAATCAAATAGAGTTGAAGAGGGTGGGTGGGCTAGTCTCTCCCAGACAGCTGGACTGTTATCTCTTGCCTGCTTGGCCTCCTTGCTGCCCTGCTTTGCCCATGGCTGAGTCCAGACACAGATCACAGGGTTGTGCAGCTTACGGTTTCACCCAAACCCCTTACGTGCAAGTAGAGGCCCCCTGCCTCTAAGTTGGCCACTGGGAAATGGTTTTGTTAAGAAAAGGGAGGCCAGCCAGCATGGAGGCACACACCTGTAACCCCAGCACTCAGGGAAGCAGAGGCAGGCAGATCTCTGTGGGTTCGAAGCCAACCTGGTCTACAAAGTGAGTCCAGGAAAACCAGGACTACACAGAGAAAGCCTGCATCAGAAAGAGAGAGAGAGAGAGAGAGAGAGAGAGAGAGAGAGAGAGAGAGAGAGAAAGGAAAGAAGGAAGGTCAGGCCAGCAAATGTTTTTTGACTGCAGCAGTGGCTATTAGTGATAATTCTATCTGCTCTAAGGCCAGAGACAAAGTTGACAAGTGGGTGGAGCTTCATAATAACTATGTTCTTGGCCTTAAAAAGGAAAAGTGTTACATTTTTGCCACAGTTCATCCTCAGTGGTAAGCAGCATCCTCTGCTCTGAAACCCCACCCTCCTCCACCCACATCCTAACCTGGTCTTGGGACAGCACCTCAGCCACAGCAGGATGGGGCAGTGACCAGCAAGGGCCACCTTCTCATAGCGGACAGGCAGTGACAAGCAGCGAGCTCTTGGAGCAGTGATACAGGGACACAGCTTTGGTCCTTGCCAGCTGTCTCTGAAGTCACTCCGAGAGACGGAGCAAAGGTTCCCCTGCAAAAGCACTTGCGGCACAAGCATGAAGACCCGAGTTTGATCCCCAAAACCCACATGAAAAGGCAAATGCAGTGGCATGCACTTGTAATCCCAGCAACAGCTGAGTGGGAGGTGGAGACAGGTGGATTCCTGAGTGCTCACAGACGAAGGCTCCAAGTGAATGAGAGACCCTATCTCAAAAGTTGGTAGATGACGGAGGAATGGTAACAGACATCATTTGACCTCCACATGTACACACATATGTACTCATTAATGCACCTGTATACACGGCTACACACACAGAGACATGCACACGCTCAGACAAATAGACATACACACACATGCACACACATACACAGGGAGACAGCAATTCTTCTTACAAGGCTCACTGAGTTTCTCCATTCCTAGTGACTTAGCCTATGTGCAAATGTTCCGGTGCATTATTCCCAGCCAATGTCTCCTTGGTGGGCTGGGAGAGAGTAAGTTATATTCTTGACAGCACGAGCAGCAATGCAGCAGGACGTGAAGTGGGAAGCAGCTGGCCTCGGTCCTCATCATGGTGGCTTTCTTTTTGGAAAGTAGCACAAGAAGAGAGAAGCCACCTTGCCCCCATTCTCTAAAGGAGAAGCTGAAGGTGTCGTCAGCTTCTGATGTTTGTCGGGGGCACAGGCTCCCCCACTGCCTCATTAAAATCCACGCGGTTATATAAGGCAGCCCAGAACTGAGAGCTGTGCCTGAGTCCAAGGGGATTTTGGATTTCTAGTAAAGCTGTAATTGCTTGGAAGAGAGCGTATTTTGCTGAAATCAGATTCGGATAGTGTTGGCCTGATACCACTCCCCACACCCCTGAAGCCATCACAGCCTCTCTAGAAACTTCACCTACAGTTTTCACATTATCATTTTGTTTCCTCATTCTCCCCATTCTCTCTCTTCCTCCCTCCTTTCTCCTTTCCCTTCCTTCTTCTGTCCCTTCCTCCCTTCTCCCTGTCTGACACAGAGTCTTGCTATGTAGCCCACACTGGCCTTGGACTCACTTCTGTCCTTCTGCATCAGCATAGGCATATATGTCCTTTTTATATCATACCTTGAGCCACAGATGGAAACTATTGATCCAGCCATGGTCCTGATGACGACTATGAAGAAAACGGTGGCAGTTCCCTGGCAATAGAAGCTTTATCTTAGTTTTCCCACCTTATGCCCAGAGCTCACAAGATCAAAGGCCTGAGTGAGGGTCTTTAATTCAAATTATCAAATGCATCTTAACATTGGTAGTAACAAGAGCAGTTGATCAAATAGTTGATGGGGTTCTCACTCATCCAAAAATACAGGCTTGGGTAGGACACAGGGATAGCTTCCCTCAAAACTGAGGTGCTCCCAAGAAGGAATTGTTACGCACTGATGTCACTGGCTCTTTCCCTCCCACACCCTTCATATCTCATTCTAGTCACAGCATTTCAACAGTTCCGCAGGATTCCAGCTTGAAGACTATGGTTACGAATTCTCACCTTCCACCAAAGGCTCCAAGAAGCATCGAGACTAAAGACAGACATGATAAACACACGTGGGACCGGTCCATAAAGGTTGTGGCACTAGGGCAGCTGACAGGGAGGGCACAGGGAGAACCCAAGGGCTGCGTGTGCACAACTACTTCCACACAGCAGGAAGGGAACTGAAGAAGAAGCATGCCATCTTGCTTTGCTGTCATCAGTGCTGAGGAGCATCCATCTTGAAGTGCTGCTGGGAAACAAGGCTTCAAATCACAGGAGAGGCAGTACGAGACACCGTGTAAACATCTATGCTGTCAGCCTCCAGAGACAAACCCAAAAGAGATTTATCACAGACAAGAAATGCTTCACACATTTTTATGTCACCATGTCGCTGAACCCTAACAGATGGGCTCAAGAACAGGAAAGGGTCTCAGCTGCTTCTGCTTGCAAAAACGGGTGACTCTAAGTTGATCTGACCTGCTGGATCCTTACACAAACAAGCATGGCCCATGGCCTCTGAGAGTGATGGCTCTCCACATGAACACGTGGTTGTTAATGTATTGTTTCCGTGAGGTCCAGGAGGGAAACCCTGAGACAATCATCATCCTACAGAGTTTGCTCCAGACCATAATCACCATCCACAGTAGGAAGAAACCTCAAGGTCACAAGCCACATTATATTTTCCGGAGGGAGAAAGGCTGAATCATTCTATAGGAAGCCCTAAGATGGCCAGGGGTCAGGAAACGAGCAGGCTGTGTTTCCTCTGTGGGGGTGGACCTTGCATCCAAGCTGGTCAGGACTTCCTCCTCAGCCACGCAAGCAGACAGAACAATCCCCTACACTCCAGGACCCCATGCCTCAGCTATCTAGGGCAGAATGGCAGGTCCTCACTGCAGCTTCTCGTCAGCTTTGGTCAGTCACCACCATTAACTCACCATCATTTCTCCTGTCTTCAGGTTTTCAAATGCTTTTGGGTCGCTTTCACTAAACAGAGAGAGGACAAAGGAGCCCATGTACCTGACAGAAGCTAAGCTGTTTTGTGGATGTGCAGAACTTGGCTGTGATGCAACAAGGCAGCAAAGTCATTTTCTGAGTGTCCCGTGAGCGACGGGAAAAGCAGAGAAATGCCCAGTGTGAACTAAGCTGTGGTGTAAAATGACGGATGGGGCCAGCGAGATGGCTCAGTGGGTGAATGTGCTCGCCGTGAAAGCCCAGTGCTCACAGCCTGTGGTGGAAGGAGAGAAAGATGTCCTCTGGCCTCCACACAGTCACTGTGGCACATGCACACGCACTAACAGCAACAATAACAAATAACTGTAACAATAAATAAAAAAAATGAGGTATGGCTGATGAGACATGAAATCTCACTAACACACACCTTGAAAAATCTAGCTTTGGTGGTCATGTCTGAATATCATTACCCTGAGAATGTATTCACAATATATCTTGTTTTTAAAGAAACTGATAAAATGATATACACAGAACAATATTATTTGTGGTACAGGAACGTGTGTGTGTGTGTGTGTGTGTGTGTGTGTGTGTGTGTGTGTATTTGAGCATGTGTACAAGCACGTCTAGGCATGTCAACAGAAATGTACCCGGAAAGACCTGCTCACAAGTTTTCCTTCTGTTTGTCTTTGGATCTCTACCATCTTAGCTTTGGGTTCTTTCCAGAGCCTCCTGATTCCTCTCCCTTCTGAGCACAGTCTCTCTAAGATCACGGAGGAAACACTACAATTCCTAGCCTCTTTTGAACATATCCTAGTATCTAGGACCTAAAATTCCTGGGGACCCGGTGGCCTCCAGCCTGTCTTCAGGGATGCCCCGGATGAAAGGAGCAGCGCGGAGGGTCTGCTAAGGGTGTCGATGGAGCCTGCGCCTTGGTTTGCCTGTCTATGTGAACAGATAAGGGTCCCCATGGCCTAAGCACAGGCATAGAGACAGACAAGAGCATAGGAGACTAAAACATGAGAAATGGAGTGGCAGGAGCCTACATTACCATCTCCTACCTCAGAACTGCAGAGAGCCTCCGAGTTCTACATTTGACCCTGGACTTCCATCTGGTTTCAGAGGTAAGGATGGGATGCTTCTGTTTAGCAGTTTGGTGTCTGGGTTTAAACTTCTAAACATTTAGACACATGGTGTATGGCATCCATGTGTCCTCTTACCGCAGATCAGCCACAGAAAAGCCAAGGCTGGACCTACTTCGGGTTATTGTAATTTCTCTCTCAATTCATCTCTCCCCTCCATGTCTCCCTCTCTCCCTCCCTCCTTCCCTCCCTATATGCTCATGCTGTTCTGCCATGCTCTAGCACACTGCTCTCTGAGTGTAAAGCATCTCCTATAGGCTCACATGTTTGAACACATGGTTCCCAGAGGACGGTGCTTTTTGGGGGGCTGTGGGACGTTGAGGAGGTGGGGTCTCACTAAAAGTGAGTCACCAGGAGACACTTGGAAGTTTACAGCCAAGACACCCCATTTTCTGTCTGGCCTCTGCTTCCTGATGCACACACAGCAGCCTTTTGCTTCTACTGCTGCAGCTGAGTGCAGGGACTGTGTCACCTCAAACCGTGAGCCAAAACAAACCCTCCCTGAAGTTGCTGATTGTCGGGTTTCAGACCACAGCAGTGAAAACCTAGCACACTGACATTGTCTGTTTTTAGTAATTCCACACCCAGGCATCAAGTATAAACAAAATAATAAAAATATCAAAGGGGTTGATAACATCCGTGCACCCCCCAAAAAATAATTTCAATGCTGATAATCAGAGAAACAGTCTACTGGGTTACATTACATCCACATATGGAAAAGCATGATAAAATTACATTAATGAAAAGGTTATATTAATGAAGATTTCAGTAAAAATAGATAAAGAGAAAGGTCGTGGCAAAGTTTGGGGTTATAGATACAGTATGATTCTTCCAGAAGCATGCCAGAAGCATGTGTGTTCACATGAAAAAGAGAAACAAACCCACCAAGGGATTGACTGTGTTCATTTCCATCTGATATATAAGGTCTGGAAGAGGATGCTTTTGCCTTAAACTGTTTCTTTTCCTGCAGTCACCAGAGGTTTCTGTATGGCTGGGAGGTGTCTGTATAACTGGAGACATACAGATCAGAAAACTGGAAGCAGAAGAAAAGTGGGCAGTCATGATGTTCTTCCTTCATCCAGAAACCAAACAGGAAGGCACACGCCAGCAATGCTGCACAGCCAGACCCCAGCATGCTGGAGTCCTGGAGGAATCCAACCTGCAGGTCATGGGCCACAGGAGCCCCCAAGATAGCCACGAATACTGCCTTACACAAAAATCAACAACTGGCTGAACAAGTTATGAGATTTACTTATCTTGGCTTATTAACTGAGTTGCACAGTTCTTGAGGCGAAGCTTCTGCCATAATGTCACATGAACATACCTGTTAGACACATCTCCAGGCAGAGGGACAGCAGCGGAGCCCCCTGTCCTGTGTTTTTTGTCATTGTCATTACTTCATACACTCTTCTACATGATGAGCAGGGTCCTGCTGTGTGCACCCTACCTGCTTTTCTCCTAACCGATCCAAGTCTGCATCTGGGTGGGGGAGGGGCTTCATCAGCCTCCCAGATTACACCATGTGCAGGACGTCAAGACTCCCAAGACACTGAATGAGTCGTAGCTACTAATTTAAAGCCTGGAGACCAGACTCTCCAGACAAACCTGGAGCTCTAAGCATCCTGGGTTTCTGCTTCTTCCTTCCCAGACAAAGATGATTCTGAATTTCCAGATCTTCTTTTAACCTATAACTGTAAACCCTCTTATTCTTTCTAACACCTGAGGGTCCTTCTCCCACGAAAGGGCCACATTGCAGAACTCTGACTGCACCGTTTCCTCCCAGCACTTGGCTTTTTCCCTCCGAGTCGGGTTTTGCTTTCCGGTAAGCTCCTTGCACAGAAGGTGCCAAGGAAAGCACACCTTAGCTCTGGGGTGGACTCAGCCAGCACACACAATGGGCAGTCAGGAAGGCTGACAGAGCTTTGCTTGGCGGCTAAGAACTGAGCTTGCTAAGGTTGGACGGATCCTGCTTTCAGCTTCCCCCCGGGATCAGAGGTCATTTTGCCCCCTCTCTCCACTGCGTTGTGAGTTTTACACGAGATGGTGTGGACGGTATCCATCACAACATCTACTGCAGCCGTGAGCATCAGCTCTTATTTCTACCAGTGACAGAAATTTTCATCTTCTTAGGTCATGGAAATAAGTCAGTAGGAAAGTGACTGCCTAGCATGCATGAGGTCCTGGGTTCAACCCCCAGCACTGCACAAGCTAGGAACAGTGGGGCAACCTGCAGCCCCGTCTGGTGCTGGACACACCTGCACCCTCCCCTCGTGTTGGACTGGTGGAAGCAGGAGGACCTAACTACCTTTCAAGCTTATCCTCACTGCAGTAACTAGCTCCAGGCGCTGACACAGGGTACCCAGCTTCATCCCCCAACCTTCTTTTTCAGAAGTACAGAATTTAACATCAGCTCCAGTACCAGAAAAGCAGTGGGTGTCATGACAGTTTGAGGCCTCCAGGAGCCCGTGACCCTGACCCTTTTCAGTGTCCATGACCTCAGAGCTCCAACCATGCTCCCTCAGCCTAAGACAACTTGGCTGGCTGGCTGCCTTAAACTGCTCCGTAGCGACAGGAGGACAGGAGGCATATTTCCCTGTGCACATGCCTCTGGCAGCATTGCTTGTGTTTCCGCTAGGCCTCTTCTGCTGGAAAACAACACCTTACAGACATCAGCGAGGAAGGGGCCCAGCAAACCCTGCAGTGCACAGCTCTCCCAGGCCTCACCTGGCAAAGGGCCGGTTGGGAGTAGTTTGTCTCAGATGGGAAGTGACACATGCCCCCATAGAAAGATGCAGGCACCGGACAGTTGGCAGCTTTGGGTCTGGTGGTGCCAACGATAAGAGGTTGGCTTCCTCAATTGAGATCCCATTTGGAGCCTGTTTGCCAGCCCCAGAAGGTCAGGTGTCCAGCTATGAAAATAAGATGCTTTTCTCTTCTCCATATACCCCTATATCTTTTGTGACAGTTTTTTTCTGTCCCTTGGGAAATATGTGCCTTTGTGGGACCTGTCCTCTGCCCTCCTTTTGTGAGCATACCAAGCAAAGATCCATTTAATTTTCAACCCCAGTGTCCATCAATAAATCGCCTCTGTTCTGTCTTGGGAGGGGTGCCGCTGCCTTCCTCTCTTGGCTGGCATTCCTCTTGTACAGGGAGTATTTCTCATTATCTGCCCTGACCTCTGGTGCAAACCTCTTTTCATCCTCTCCTTGGGCTTTTCTTATCATACTTTACACTCCTCCAGACTCATTCTGCAATCAGCCACATCCTTCTCAGCACCTGGTATTCCATCCCTTGCCAGTGTCCTCAGCTATAACCTTCATCATCCCCCTCCCATCTCTCATCAGAGCCTCAGGAAGCCGAAGCATCAGCCTTACCGTCTGTAAACCTTGCACATCAGCCATCTTGCTTCCAAGTGCTCCAACTTGCTTGACACAGGACAAAAGGCGGGGGCATCAGTGGGCTCATTCCAGAACTCTGGAGTGGCTCCCTGCTGATATCGCCCATGTGCCCAGTGTCACTCCAAATGAACGAGACAGCATGCCCCTGCCAACCCTGGCCTGATGGGCTTTATAGCTGAGTCAGTAGGAAAGAGAGATATATAGGTGGATAGCTTAGGCTGGCTGCCCGGAGACCTCACACCATCCCAAGCTCACAGAGGCTCTGTGGTTCAAGCTGTGTGGTTCACACAGTCATGCCAGAATCTGCCTGAAAAACATCAACGACTAGCTCAGGGGAGTAAGCATGTCAACATAAGATAATGGAGGGGGCCTTCCTATGTCATCACATCTACAAAGCTAGGATTCTAGCAGCTGCCATGGTCACAGCGGCTCCCCCTGAAAGTGTCCGTGGTGTCCTAGCTGATTCCCACATCTGAGGTGTCCGGTACCAAAGAGCTGTGTCCAGCCCACAGATAAACTGGTGTGCTTTTTTAGGAATGACCATAAAAGACTTCATTGCCTTCCATATATGGGACTTGCTTTTCAGTCCCATATATGGGACTGAATTTTATTAGAGGCTGTTATTAGAGAATAATTACTTCTTAACCGTGTGCTTCTCATTCCTTAACCAAAATAACTTCCTTGGGCCTCAAAGGTCTTTGGGTCTTTGAGACACGACAAAAAGAGTTTGGGAAATCTCTGATTGAAACTATGACTGGAAAGACAATAAGGAGTTGGTAATGGAGGAGGGGCAGGGGCATGCAGGTCTAGACTGAATGGTGGCCCGGCTGGGGAACACAAGAGAGAACACAGAACAAGTTGGGCAACAGTAAGTTACCGGTCCAGGCCTCCATCTTGGTCTTGCCCAGTGAGCCACCCTTTCTGCTGTGTTCAGGGCATCAACTCCCGCACTTGGCTGTTCTTCTCCTTCCCTGGAGGCATCTCCCTTCCCTAATACCTTCTTCCCATTTTCAGTCTTCTTAAGCCTAGGCTCAGGCCTGAGCAGGGAAGGTAGCAGGCCAGTCCTGGGAGCACCCACAGCCTTCTGGATGTGGCTATCAAGAGGTGAGTTAGCCTAGGAGAGAGAGCTTTCAAAGACAGGACTCCAGTCCCTGGAAGGAACTGGGGCTTTGAGCAGGAAGCCAAATAGAGACACAGTTCTCAGAAATGGGGCACAGGGCGGGGAGCTGATGACAAAGAGCAAGGTAGAAACACACGTACAAGAACAGGCCACACCAGAGAGAGGGACCAGCTGAGAAGAGCAGTGTATTTATAACCAGGGAGCATCAAAGACTACTTTAATGTCCATGGGGCGGGCAGTAAATAAACCATGGTCACGCGCACCGGGGAATACTGAGCAGCGTGAGAACGTGTCTGCGGAGCCACGGGATAAGAGGGAAATTCCTCAGAGTGCGGCAGGTAGGAACAGCCGGTTGCAAGCTAATTTGGAAAATGAAGCAACTGTTTGATACACATAGTTAGAAACCACAAGGAGGGAACGGGGGAAGGCTAGAAGGAAATAGACACAAACGGTATCTGATCGGACAAAATGCAGCTGGTATTATTTTCTATCAGTATTCTCGACATTTCTCAAGTAAAGCAGAAAGCACTGCCCGGGTACCTGAAGGAGGAAGAAACAAATAAAGCCACCCGTGCTAAGAGCTTTTCCCAGTGCACAAGGGACACTTGTCTCCCAGACTGGTTGACTGATTTTCCCTGCACGTGTGAAAAGTGAAGGATGAGGAGGTGGGAGTGGGAGCCACAGCAGGGCCTTCTTAAAATGAGGATGGTTACCAGGCTGCAGCCAGGCACCCCACGGCTGTCACCCCTTGTCACAGCTCCCCAGCCTTTCTCTCCTGTACATGGCTGGGTCCTACATTCCCATCAGTACAAGAACTACTCAGAGCACTGGGGTGTCTGCTGCTCTGGGTGTCCGGTGAGGGTCACCCAGGAAGTGAGGTCAGAAGCTGCTGCAGCAATATCAAGCAAGCACCGATCTGCTCACGCCGGTCTGCGAACCCACTCACACTCTGTGTGACCCCGGACCGGCTGCATCTGACAAGCTTGCTTCTTCCTTTTTAAAGTAGAGATAACATCTGGGCCAGGTGAAGTAGAGCAGTTTAATCTCAGCCCCATGGAGACAGAGGCAGGAGGATCCCTGTGAATTCTAGGTCAGCCTTGTCTACATAGTGAGTTCTAGGCCAGTCAGGACTTCATAGTGAGACCCTGTCTAAAAAACCGAGAGAGACAAAAATATATTTAAATAAAATGTAAAAAGCGAATAGCATCTGCCCTTGTGGGTGGGTGTGGAATTTCGAGAGGCAGGTCCTCCGGTTGCGTTCTGTAGAGTACAGACATGTGGAGTTCGCCATCACCACTCCTGAGAGGCTCTGCTAATGTAGCACACGTTTCTGGAGCCTGCAGAGTTCTCAGATCCCATAAAGCGCACCATCACTCCACACTATACCAGTGTTTATAAGAATTCTCACACTGACGTTCCTCATGGAGATCTCCCCGGGGAGAATACGGGTGTGTGCCCCCAGCTGTCCCAGTCGGGGAATTCTGTAGCATACTCTCCAGCCTGCAGGGAGCTAGAGAAAGGCATGGGGAAATCCCTTCCTAACTCTGCACTCAGACCTTCATCCGTCTCTGCCTTCCCAAGACCCTGTTCTTAACCTAAACCTCGGGTCGTGACCAAACGGAGAAGATGAATTGAGAAGATGAATTGACCTCGTCTAAGACTCAGGGGAGTCCCCAAGAAGAATCTGAAGCATCATTCTATCACTGTGATCAGAAACTTTATGTAGAAAGGCAAGGAGGGAGAGACAGAGAGAATGAACTGAAGACGGTAAGTTTTATCTGGAGGGGTTGAATAATTCTTTAGATCTGCGCCCCTATGCATTAAACAGATGCAGTCCCTTGGTTCAGCCAAAAGAACTGATCCGCAGAGAAGACTCTGCTGTGGAGGGTGATGGCATTCTGACAACACTCGACCGTCAAACATCAGGTTTCCAGGGAAAGAATCTCACTCCTGGAGAGCCAGGTGAGGTTCCAAGTGACGCGGCAGTGGTCCCAGTGTGCCAGGGCCTGTTCTGGCCTCTCCTCCACTCCAGGTTCCTTCTTTAAAGACCCTCGCTGGAACCATCCTCCCAGCCAACCTCCTTCTGCTCCCACTAGAATGGCTGCTGACTCTGGAAATCACGTGATGCCCCCTCCCCCTCAGGATCTGGTCCTCGCCCTGCCTGCTGCAGAAGCTCCTGCCCTTGGGTAGAACTCTCCACATCAGCTTCTGAGGTTTACAAAGCAGGCCCTGGAGTGTGGCTCTCTTCTCGGGCCTTGACTGTCTGACACCTGCTCATGTGTCTTGAAGATTTTTTTTTATGATACATAAATACATTCAAGTAAAATAAAAGCAAATAGGAGCTATTGTCTCAGATTTCACTCATTCTGACTGAATTAGAACTTTGTTTTAGAAAAAGAAAAAATGTAGAAGCCAAGCACGATGGTGCGTGCCTGTAATCCTAGCACTTAGGAGGTACAGGCAGGGCTTCAGAAGTTCAGGGTCACCCTCAGCTACAGAGTAAGTTCAAGGCCAGCCTGAGATGCTTTGAGGTTGTATCTCAGAAAAATAACTAAATAAAGGGATCAGGGAGAAAAGAAAGGCAAGAAGGCTGGGGGTTCCGCTCAGTTGGGTGAAATGCTTGCTTTTTAGCATGATGACCCCAGTTACATCCCAAAAACGCAAGCAAAAAATAAATACGACACCTGAGTGTGAAGATGCATGCTTGCAATCTCAGACCTGCCGAGATGGAGACAAGGAAGACCTGAGGGGCTTGCCGGCCACTCAGCTTAGGCTAACCAGTGAGCTCTGGGCCAGAGCAAGACCTTGCCTCAAAAGCAAAACCAATCCAAACCACCATAGACAACTCCTTTAACACCCAACTCCAGAAGTTAGCTTCCAGCTTCCACACACACATGCACACACATTCCTACCCAGCCACACACGTGTACATACTCATACCCCAAAAAAGGAAGGAAGAAAAACATTGCAGAAAATTTGCCTTGGAATGTCTCGCTTGTTCTGAGAACCCCAAATCATTGTCTTCAGTTTTTTCCCTGCCACCACCACCCCCAAGGCCTAGACAGGGTTTCTCTGTGTAGCCGTGGCTGTTCTGGAATTGGCTTTGTAGACCATGCTAGCCTTGAACTCACAGACATCTATCTGCCTGCTTCTGCCTCCTGAGTACTGGGATTAAAGGTGTGTGCCACCTGGCCCAGCTTCTTCTTCTTCTTCTTCTTCTTCTTCTTCTTCTTCTTCTTCTTCTTCTTCTTCTTCTTCTTCTTCTTTTTATTTAACTTTATTTTATGTGCATTGGTGTGAGGGTGTCAGATCCCTTGGAACTGGAGTTACAGACAGTTGTGAGTTGCCATGTGAGTGCCGGGAATTGAACCTGGGTTCTTTGGAAGAGCAGACAGTGCTCTTAACCACTGAGCCACCTCTCCAGCCCCATCGACAGCTTTCTTGTTCTTTCACCACCCTTTCCTTCCATCTTGGAAGGTAGAGCTTCACCTGGATGCCTCCCAGGCAACACCCCACCTTGTCCTCCTTCCCAGCCTGTGGTGACCGCAGTCCTTAGGCTTTTGTACAAAGCTGACTGTACATTATATGACATTTGGAGCCATATAATGCATCCTACCAATATGAAAAATATGAAAAAAAAAACTTTAAAAGAAGGAAGGTTATCTGGGGTCACGGTTTCGGAGGCCCCATTCTGCAGTCAGCTGGCTCTGCTTCTACTGAGCCCATGGCAAAGCACAGCCTCATGGTGGGAAGCATGTGGGAGAGCAAAGCCATTCATTTTACTGTGGCCAAGAAGAAGAGATAGTGGCTTCTGTGACCTAACTTCCTTACATTTGCTCCTGCCTCCTAAAGGCCCCACCACGCCCCTTTGACTCCACTGGAGACAAAAGCAGTCAACACCTAGCCTTTGGGGATTCTTTAACATCTAAACCATGCCAGGCATGGTGGCTGGAAGCTAGCATCAGCATACTCCAAATATAAATGCCTGAGGACAGAGAGCTCAAGGTCAGCCAGAGCTACGGAGTAAGACTCAGTCTATGAAAAAAATTCAATATTAAAACGATATTTAAGCAGTGCTGTAGGGACGGAAGAGATGGCTCGGCTAAGAGAACTCACTGCTCTTACAGAAGACTCAAGTTCGGTTCCTGACACCCACAGGACAGCTTACAACCATCTGTAACTCCAGTTCCAGTAGCTCTGATGCCCTTTTCTGGCCTCCATGCTTGTGATGCACAGACATACAAAACACTCATGCACATTTTTCAAAAGTGATTTTAAAAATGCTATAGAGGGCCGTGAAAACACGCTTCAACATACTGCTAATAACTAGGAACACGGCTCAACTCTGAGGCTTTATCGCACCATAAATCTTAAAGAGAAAAATGTCCAAACAAATACTCTAACTTCATTCATTCACCTGCTCCTCAAACGTCACTAAGCAGCTCATATGTACCACATGTGCCACTGGGGAGAGTCCCCGGGGAAAGCAATCTTTCTGTGGAGATACATCCTACTGTTGCCACACTTGAGACCTGAGAATTTCACGTCATGCTGGCAGAGATTTTGCTGTCTGGGATTGGGGAAGGCAGTGGAAGTTAGGGGGGACACCAGTGTTCTCAAATGAGTACAGGCTGGGAAACAGTTGCCTTGCCATGCTCTCAAGTGGACACCTCTCTCATCACTCATGCCTTGCCATGCTCTCAAGTGGACACCTCTCTCATCACTCGAGGCTTTGTAGACAAAAGACAAAAGGAAGGACTGAGAGTTCCCAGATGTGGCACAGAGGTGTGCAAAAAATTCCTCCTGACTTCTTCCCCACCGTCCCCCATCACCACAGCCCAGAGCAGAAATGTCACAGACAGAATGACCAAAAGTATCTCCTGAATCACAGCTGTTTTATTCATGTCCTTCAAACCCATGTTTGAATCAAGATGCTTCACAATTGGGACAAGTGACAGATTTGGGGATGGAAAAAAAACAAAACAAAACAAAAAAAAAACACCATGGAGCCTCCAGACCGAGCAGATTTCCCTGTGATGGAAGATGGCAACAATAAGACAAAAGACAGATTTTTGCCTTCAAGAAATTCTCTCATCACTGCAGCCAGAGACACAAAATTTAAGGCAAACATTCCACTGTTTTCCTACTGTTTGGAAATATGGGGAAAAAAGATCTTGCCATCATTTTCTCTCTCTCTCTCTCTCTCTCTCTCTCTCTCTCTCTCTCTCTGCCTCATTCTACCAGAAATCACATGTTTTTCCCAGCACTAACAAGCTACTGGCAATGGATCTTCTGGTGCTTGGAACAGAGGAAAGGGCCCTGCAAAGCAAAGGGCCTGCGTGGGAGACCACAGGAAATTGCAAAGCTGCTAAGAAAACAGAGGCCCCTGACAGGCAGCCTTCACAGCGTTAGTCTCTTAAATATGATGAAAATATTATCTGCCTTAGTGATCACCAGCTCCCTAAATAGAGCAGAGCTGTTTATAACAAACTCAACCGGTGACGGCAAGAGTGTAAAACGGCAACGGGACACCCTCGAAGCCCAGCTGTGCGCCCACTGTCAAACACACCCAGGCCACAGAAAGAGTCACGCATTGATTTCGGATGTTCGGGGACCCACAGTCTCATACACCACCAGATCTTAACTGCAAAAGATGCTCTTCTTTGAATGGTCAAAAGAATATATTCCTCA
>REGO01000097.1:4843970-4854554 GCA_010120015.1 Rhombomys opimus
GGACTAAACCCAGAGCTTCTTGGTGCGTGCATGCTAGGCCCACATTCTACTAACCGAGCTGCCTTCCAAGTTCCAAAGTTCCCATCTTACTGAAATCTCAAGTGTCTATTTTTTTTATTCTTAAATACAAGCAGGGGTTGAGAGGACACTATGTCCGTATTTCTGTGGGCAGCAGCAGTGTGAGCCCAGCCCCTTCCGGGTGGTGCCAACTCTTGAGCTGGCCTAGTCCCACCCCTCCCTTAAGGAACTGTTTATGTGTTACTGGTAAGGCTCTGTGGAGACTTAGGCTCACCCCAACAATCTCAGCAGCTTCAGGATTTGTGGTTATTCACTTTGCATTCATGAAGTAGGTCTTTGACTTTATCCACTGTGAGTGACATGGGATTTCATGTTAGTTAACTGATTTGAAGTATTAGTTCAGAGTGTCAGTTGTGCTGGGCTTCTGGGGCCAGCAGTGGAACACTGCTGGTCAAGCAGAACAGTCCCCCTGCCCGTGTATTATGTAAGTATGTCAACTGTCACATTAATACACACACACCATGTGGTTTTATCTATCAGTTCAGATTTTAACTTGAAATTTAAAATGCTAAGTAAAAGCTTCTAATTACCACATCTGGGCACTCAAAACACGAGTGTGGATAGACACATCCTACAGACGGGCATCTCTGAATCCCCATGCCTTTGGCTCAATTTAATTTCTCCTGCATTTCAACTAAACCTTTGACAAAAAAAAAAAAAGTAATAACTTGCAACTCATAATTTTCCCTTCAGTTCTGCATTCCTCTTTTATTGCTCCTTCAGCTCAGTCAGAAGTCACTGGGCTTTTAAATAGCAAATCTATCGACTTCTAGTTCATCTTTGATTATTTTAAGCCATGGAAATCAGTCATGTGGTGGGTGTTAAAAGGCACCACTCAGCTCTCCTGTTGGGAGTGGAGGATAAGACCCCAGTGCTCTGTGTGGGGTGCTGCAAATGCTCTCGGGCCCTGCTGGGGACTGTCTAAGTTAAAGAGCTGCCAGGCTTAAGGGAACACACCCTGCGCCTGGCCTGTTTCCCAACCAGGGATGCTCTGAAGGACATCCTAGTCTCCGCTCTCTGTGAGTTCAATGGAGTCCTCAATCCTGTCTCCAGCATAGGACACTTCTCCCTCCACCCACACTTGAGTCATAGGTGTGGCTCCTGAGAGCACTCTCTGCTTGCCCGACACACGGAGCCTGAGGGTCCTGAGCGGCACTGCTGACATGAGAAGCCAGAATCTGCAGCTGTCAGGAGGGACCTATCCCTGGTGATGGACAAAATACAGGTAACTCCTGCCACCAGGCAGTGGTGATGATGTGAGGGCCCTCTTGGTTGACAGGGGAAGTGGATGACGCCTCAGTGGAGGGAGTCGTGGCCCAGGAGGCCTGTGTGCAACATGGAGGGAAGCACAGTTAGGAGGAAAATGTTATTTGCTGGCTCTGGGGAAATGAAGGCTTTGGGGAAAGCACCCGGCACCTTCAGCTCCTCATGTGCAGAGGCAGCAGGGACGTTGCCCTGATCTCCACGGGGAGCTGAGGCTGTCGTGAGAGACTATAGGCAGATGACACACTTGGTATTTCATGGCTCCTCCCTGTGCACTCTCAGAGTAGAGCAGTAGAGCAGCTAGATCTGAGGAAGGCTTTGACCCTTCTCTGTGTCATCATCGAGGGTCACAGCAGCAGAGGACCAACTGAGACCAGCAGCTGCATCCTCTGGTGGACAGAGCTGTGACCTTCCTTCAGGACCTTCTACCTCCAGCTGCACAGCTGGCTCTCATGCTATCCACACCCCTGGAGGGGCTACATTAGCTTCTAGTTGATCCCCAGGATATACAATACTGGGTACAATACAGTGCATGCTAAATGGTCATGTCAAACAACACTGGAAGTATCTCTCACTGCTCCCCCAAACATATATGGATCCTCTCCACTTCAGTGGTCTAACACACACATACATGCACACACATACACATGTGTGCGTGCACACACACATACACACCTCATCATAGACAAAAACACATGCATATACATTTTGTTTACAATAATTCTCTGCTCCTCTATGACCCACCTGTAGCATCTTGGAAATATAATAGGCAGTAAAATGTGTGGTAAACACAATTATCTGAGAGAAGAGACCTTGGTTTAGTCAGTTACATGGCTGTTCAGCAATTTGTAAGTAGGGTTTCTGCTTCCCTATTTATAAAGTTAAGAGAACAGGCATGTCACTGACCAATGACTGGTATTCTCCGTGACCAAACCAAAATAAACATGTAGAAGTTGGCAGAAGTGGGGATGTACTCATGGCAGGCCAACTTCCTTTGCGATTTTCTCTTGGGATTCACGTGAAGTCTTAAAAACAACTCTAGGTTTAAGCAAGTGTGGGTGAGTGTGATTTGGGAGTCCCAGGCCTCCTGATTTGTGCCCACTGATCAATCAAATCTTCTTTCCCTTGAAACTCTTTATTCATAAGGGAAAGGGGTTGCTGGAGGCCTTGAATGTCACTGTGCCCTTCTCTGCTGTGGGAGGCCAAGACAGGGAGGTTTCACCACAACTACTCCCTGATGTTCCTGGCAAATGTGGGTATCAGCCAACTACGTCACCACCCTGAAAAAAAAAAAATCTAGCAGAGCAACGTAAGGAAGGAAGGTTTATTTTGTCTCAGTTCAGTGGGACGCAGTCCATCATGGTGGGAAGTCATGGTGTCAGGGCACTACAGGAGCTTGAGATGCAGTGCATTGCATCTTGGTGGCCAACAAAGAAGCAGGAAGAGCTGATCTGCAAGTGAGTTGGGGCATGACCCTGAAGGACCACCTCCCCAGTGACCCCCTTTCTCCTCGGGTGAGGCCTGACCTCTTAAAGCCTGTACCGACTTCTAAAACAGCACCAGCTGCTGAAGACCGAGTGTTCAAAGGCGTGAGCTTGTGGGGCTGGAGTGGGACACACTTTACACCCATGCTGACAGCATCTGTAAGAATTCTACTCCTCCAAGTCTCCCTTCACTTCTCTTTACTTTGGGGAGCCTGGTCCCAGATGTCCCATCTTCACAATGCTCACTGGTACATGGGGCAGGAGACATGACCGCCCATCAAGCTTGACACTATACCCCAGGAAAGATCACACGCTGCCCACAGAAGGACGAGCCTCTCCCCTGTGCTTTTCCCCTGGTGTTGGGAGCCCAGGGAGATGCTGAGGGGTGCTTATGCCCGTGAGAGATGTTCTCCTTTCTGTGGTGGCAATGTTTGTGCCTTTCCCAGATTCCTAGATAATAACTGAGTGCCCAGTGTTATGGCAAGAGTAGGCGGAGCCTAGGGAGGCGATTATGTCACGAGAACTCCATCCCAGGGAGAAGACTAAAACAGCTGTGAAGGAGCTGGCTTCATGCTGTAAGTGCACAGAGATGGGACACACGGCCTTCCCGCAGGAGACTATCTTATCCACATTAACGAATTTTAATATTTCTGATGTGATCATCATGGGTGGGTTCTCTGCTGGCCAGCCTTTAGTCCAGGGGTCCTCACCCTTCCTGATGCTGTGACCCTTTAATAGAGCTCTGTATGCTGTGGTGACCCAACCACAAAATTATTTTCATTGCTACTTCACAACTGTAATCTTGCTGCTGTTATGAATCACAATGTAAATATCTGTGCTTTCCAGTAGTCTAGGTGACCCCTGTGAAAGGGTTGTTTGACCCCCCAAAGGGACCATGACCTCATAGGTTGAGATCTGCTACTTTGGTCCAACGTCTACATAATTCAGAGATCAGGAGATGCGACCCTGCAGCCAACTAGTGTCTCCACTGCTGTGCTGTAACTCTGCTTAATTCAGTCACTTCTCTTTTACCATCTCCCCACACCCACCACAGCCAAAGTACGAGGCGGGGCCTCTTTCTCTTACAGAAGTGCCTGCGGCATGGAATATGAAGTTTCACTATTGGCTTCATACAAGTCCTCATCTTTTCTTTTGTTGGTTTGTTGGGGTGTGTGCGTGTGTGTGTGAGTGTGTGCGTGTGTGTGTGTGTGTGTGTGTGTGTGTGTGTGGTTGTATGAGTGTATGTACCACACATGCATGCATAGGTCCTCTGGAACTGGAGTTACAGACCATTTCGAATTGCCATGTAGATACTGGGAACTGAACCCAGGTCCTCTGGAAAAGCAGCCTGTGTTCTTACCTGCTGAACCATCTCTGTAGCTCCTTTCCTTATTTGTTTGTTTTTGTTTTTTGTTTGTTTTAAACAGGGTCTCTCATTGGAACCAGGGGCTTGATTAGAGAAGGCTGGCTAGACGGGAAGGCCCATGGATCCTCCTGACTCTCTTCCTCAACATCAGACTTACAAGTATGTGCTGCCACGCCTGGTTTCCTCATGTGGGTGCTGAGGGGCATGAGGCACCCTTAACCTCCCTTCGTTGTCTTCACAGGCTCTTTCCTGGCACCCCTGTGCTTCTCACCCTACACTGTTCCCAGCTTCTATTTTTGTGCTGTATTCAGAAAGACCAAGGTGAAGCCGCAGGGGACTGACAGCACCTTGGCTGTTTAGGGTGGGACTAGATGCACCTTCTTCTCCACTGCCATCATCTTTTGGAGGGTGGACTCCTGTCCCTTTGGCCTCTGGGGCACAGCCTGGATCTACTTCCCAGCAAAAAGTTGGACTAGGGGAGTCATCCTTCTTGTCTGAAGCCCCTGTGTCTGCTGGGGCTTGTTCATCCCTGGACAGGGCCTGGAGGACAGAAAGGCAGCATGTGGTCCTTTGTCTCAAGCAGCACAGACCATGGGAGAAGAGGCAGGCCAGGTTCGTGAAAGCTGAGCGTTTCCAGGAGCACAGGGGAACACCCAGGAAGCCCCACTGAGGAGGGAGCCCCACCCACAGGCTGAGAGGGCACAGACACAGGCAGACGGGACGGGACAGCAGAGCCTGGAGGCTTGAGCGTGGCTGGCGTACACGTCACCCCAGAGACTGAATGTGTGGAGCCGGGTCTTGGGTGAACAGGGGCAGTGTGGGGGCTCTGGGTGGGAGCAGATACTGGGTCATGGGATGTCTTTCAAGGCCATCAGCAGGACAGGCAGTAAACCTGCCATCTAGTGCCCATGACCAGGGCAGCCCTGTCACCTAATTCCTGGTTTTGAGGCTCAAGAAGGTGGAAGAGGAGAAAAAAAGCCACAATGCCCTAGGGTTCACAGCTAGAGCCACAGAAGGATGGTGGCCTTCCCCTCATCTGTCTCACTCTTTTAACTTGGAGCCTCTTGCCTCGCTTTGCTAATAATGTAAAGTATCAGCTAAAAATTGCAATGCGCGCATTTCATTTGAGTTTTATTGCCCTAACAGACAGCATTAGATTACAAAAGAGGACATTTTTCTTCTCAGTTTTAGCTTATTCTGATGATTTATGATTAGATACAGCAAGAGTTCATAAACTTCCCTGACCCACTGACAGTTTTTACAGGCTTCCTGATTCATTTCCATCTCAAACTTAACAGCTTTCATGTGACTGATATTCCCAGCTCCTCAGTGTGGCCGAGCCAGGGGCTGGGAGAGCGTCTCTAATCTCCATGTTACTAATTTAAATGGAGTCTTGGTCTGTTGTTTAAAAAAGACATCAGTCATCCCGGGGAGGTTTACAGATCCTCTTGTAATGTAATGTCAGCCCCTTTCTGAGATATGAGGTTTATAAAGCTTGGCAATGTTGAGTGTTGGCAGACATGCCAAGGTCACCGCCGATGGCAATGGGGAGGGTAGGAAGCAAGTGTATTTCAGAGGAGGGCAAAGAATCCTAAGGCATGAGCATCCCTTAGGTAGACAAGGCATGCCCGTGAAGAGCGAGTCTGGGTTGGCATCTACACGGATGGGAGAGAGAGGAAAGCAGGCTCAGCCTCCCATGCAGGGACTCCTCCATTCAATGCACTCTCAAGGATGAGAAGCCTAGGGAAGGGGCAGCCTTGGTGCCATTTAAAAACATACAAGCCTCAAATTGGCCTCTGGACTGGGTCTGGGTAGAGAGGACCCAGTCTTTAGCTGTGGTTTAGCTGACTCTAGCTGTGTCAGATGCAGATGGTCTGAAGCTGCAAGGCTGCTTCTCAGGACTGGCAGGCCCACAGTGGTGGCAGCAGGGAGGGAGGACTCCACAGGAGAGGGCCAGAGGCGTTTGCACTGTGAGTTCCCTGAGCAGGTCTCACGTTCATACACAGGTGTCTGAAGGTCATTCATGCTCAGACCTTCAGACCAGCCAAGAATGCTTTTGTGTTGCTTGGGAATCAGATAAGAGGTGACAGGTCCCCCAGAAACTCTGGCTCACGGGGAAAATTCTCCCAGGGTTTGCCAGGTGTGTGGGGGAGGAAGGGTACTTTTCATCATCCTGGGAGCAGAGCAAGGGAGAGTCAGGTGCTTCATTTCACAGTCCCTTGGGAGCAGGAAGAAAGAAATCCCTGAAGACCTAGGCTCTGCACATCAGCCTCTGTCCCTGTCCTCAACCACAGCCCAGCATGGACCACACACCACCAATGGCCCTCACTGAGTGCTGACTCCATGCTAGGCTCCGAGTCTCCAAACTTGCCAGCGACTGAGCTGGACAAGTGAAATAGATGCTACTATTGTCATCTGAGCGCTGAGGCTTTGTGCATCCAGACGGAGCCCAGATAACACAACTAGTAAACTGAGCAGCTAGCTTGAATTCTGGACTAAAGCCGTGTGTGTCTCTTATCCACCTTAATCCTAGGAAGCCACTAATAAAAGAAGACCCACTTTGTGGTGTTTGTTTATTTGTTTGTTTTGCCTACAAAGCTCTAGTGCCCAGACAGTTGACCATCCTCCTTTGTCCTGAGGAGACACTGAGAATCAATGTCCTTTTCTAACATCTCTCAGATGTTTGGAGTCTCCCATCCTTGCAGCAACTGGAGCTTTACCCAAGTGCAGATTCCAGGTGGGAGAAGCCACCTCCACCCTGACACCACACACACGAAGCATAGGAGAACCACCCATTCCTCTGTGTCCTCAGTCAGTTGGTCATGGAGAGAGCCAAAGCCGATTCACAGCAATTCTTGAGTTCCTTTATCAAAAAAACATGCTCTCTCTCTGTTTGCTTGACATATATTCCTAGAACACAATATTAGGAGAAAGTAAGAATAAACACACATTTCAAAGTCACTTCAGAAAGAGCTGGAAGTAATCCACCCCTGTGCATCATTTGTCTCCGCATATTCAGAGCATCCATAGATAATGGTGAGACAGAAACAGCTGGCTCAGCCAGATGTTGGCATTTGTTAACTGCAGCCATTTCCCTGTTAGAATACCAGATGTCCCTATTTGGGGGGATTTTTTTCCTGGGAAATAAAAATGTCTAGTGAACTGCATAGCAGTTTCCCAAAGAGTGTTCTACAGACCCCAGTGCTGCAAATGCCAGGTCTCCCTGAGCCCGCTGAGCTGACAGTGAGGGCAGGGCTCAGAGTCTGTGCTGCAGAAGGCTCCGGGGGCTGGTCTCCTCAAAGATCAGGTATCCTGGGCTCATCCCCACAGATAAACCGCAGTGTAGAAGCAAGTTCCACAGCTCGAGCCTTCACCCTGCTGCACAGAATACAAAACGCTTCAACCTTTCCGAAAAGCAGGTTGACCAGTTCTTACAAAACCAAACACTGTGCAATCCAGGGTGCCCTCTCCAAGGACAGCAAGCACCTCACCTGGACATTCACTTACCCAAGAGCACAAAACAAGGTCACACAAAGATGCACACACAAATATTCACGCAGCTATGTCCATCATAGCCCCGGATTGGAGAGGAACCAATGCCCACGTAACAGAGTGAGCACAGGTGGAAAGGCCCCACTGGAATAGTGCTCAACCATGTACACAAGCGGGGCACACACATGAGAGAGCTCAGTCTCCAAGTGACAACACAGATGCAAAACCCAGAAAAGAATAAACTAATGGACAGCAGCAGAAGGTGCTTCCCTGTAAGCTGAAGTCAGAGCCAGAGACTAGCACAGAGGGCCTGGAGAGGGCTGATAGCAGAGAAGAAAATGCCCTGTATTGGTATTATTACTGAGGAACATTCCAGACAGGGCACATGAAACTGTCCACTCAAAGTGGTGCTCCAGTGGACACAAGTTCTAACTCAACAAAACTCAGCTTTCTATATTTTTCTCACTTGGTGATGCCACATTTATTAGTTAAGTGACTTTAGCCAAGACCCTTAATATAACAGTTCCTTTCTCACTGTGCAATACAGAACCATAAATATTCCCCGTGCCTCTCACCCCAAAGCTCCATCCTTCCTGAGCTTGAAGATCTAGAAGCACACTGATCACATAAATGCATTCTTTGCTCGTGCAGGTAAATGGCACAGCATTCTGGGTGGTTTGTAGACAGGTTTACCAGGCGACATGGTCCAGGCTGATGGGACACAGAAATGAGGTGATGTGCTCAAGAGGGATTTTGGATGTCTTCAGCAAACAGCCCACATAATTTTGCTTGGGTTTTATTTTCCATTGGTGGCTGTAACTCAAAGCTCCCTGAAGAGCAGAGCTTAGCTGGGATGTTTCATATCTCACACAAAGGGGAGCAGAGAACATGAGCTGTCACCCTAAGTCTCTCAGGCACGCAGCACCCTCTATAGGAAATAGGGGTCCCCTTTACTTTTCTGTACCTCATAGTCATGGCATCTTCATTTCCTTGTTCAACAAATTCTTATCCAGCATTTATTTTGAATACGGGCCAGCCACACAGGACACCACTTGGGTGTGCATAAATGAATAATAAGAGCTTTCTGCCCTTTAAGATTTCAAGGTTTGTTAGGAACATGAATGCATAACGATACGCAATAGTTTCACTTACTTGTTTGCGAAAAGGCCTCAGTCTGTAGCTCAGACTGACTTCCTCGCCTGAGTTGTGGGATTACAGGTATGCATAACCATAGCTACAAGCAATGTATTCTCACACTGTTCTGTAAGTAGGTGCCGAATGCCACGGGCCAGCTTTTGCTTTGACGCCAGGGAGGTGCTGCACAGGACAGGACAGTTTAGCTACGTGGGAAATGAGGATGAGGGGGAAGGAAGAGTGGGGGACAGGCAGAGGAGCTGAACAGACAGCAGTGCGCAGAGGACTGAGAGCCGTGGTGTTCATGGTTAGGACCTGAGCAAGCAACATGCCAGGAAGATTCTGGAGAGCATGGACACCATTGAGGGCACAGGCCTCCATCTGCCACCTGCTGCGGGTACACACTTCCTTGGGGTTGTCCTTGCCTGGCTGGAGCTGTCTCACACAGACAGGGTTACCTGGAACACAGTTTTAGCACCCTCCCCTTTGCGCCAGGACACAGCAACTTCCATAGGGCAATCTGACTCCAGATCGCCCCCTGGGATTGGACTGGAACTGCACACCATCCAGTCCTGGTTTCTTCTCAGCTGCCTGATGGTGTCAGCTGAGAACTGACCATCAGTACATCAGTTGTGTGAGACTCTTCATGCCAGGGCCTGCTTTGGGAAACTCGAACCTAAGACTCTAGCTGAGACCGTGGTTTTCTCCTACTGAAAACAACAAAAGCCAACAGCACACTGCCACTCCACCCCCTTACAGTGTCACCTCATCAGCAAGGGCTGCTGTCACTACTGTACTTACTGTTTGCTCTTAGTTTTCTTCCTTTGCCCTCTGCAGAGCTCAGCCTCAGAGAACACGGACTCGCTTTGCCGCAGCTCCAAGCCTGTGCAGCCTCTACCGTGCCCCCTGCTTCCACACCCTCAGCCTCACCCCACTCTGCATAGTTCAGCTTCCGGGGTCTTCGCTCTAGCTCCTTGTCTCCATGCCTATGCTGCCCAACCCTAACGGCATGAGTCCTGTGTCTAGTCTGGCCCCTGCTCCCAGGCTGTCATCCTGCTGTTCACTGAAAAGGCTGCTGTGGTTCCATTTCCCCAGCTGCCTCCAGCCTCACAGTTCTCACTCAGAACTCCTCTGGCATCCTACAGCCATCAGAATCCCCTCACACGATGCGACCACACAGGTCCCTTCTCACACTCACTTCACGTTCTCTTCCTTTCCCGCTCAGTGTTGCCTTTTGTAGAGCACAGAACAGAGTTACGGAGAGGGCCGGAGGCCACACAGTGGCTCATCCAGGAAGGACAACTGGCTACTTAACATTCTATAAGTCAAGAGGCTTATCTGCAGGGCAGGGATAAACTCCCTTCTTCCATGGCTCTGGAAGCCAACATGAGACACTGGCTAGTATAACTAGCGCCTGGCTAGTTATGCTGGGGCACATGCAATACCTGTGGCCACCCAGCATAGCTGCGTCACTTCCCGGGTCCATATTTCCGCCAAGGCAAGAATACAGCAGTCCTCTCCCCTAGAAAAGATGCACTGAAGTCCATTTTCTTTCTTGGATGAGCAGCTCCTCTTGCTGCATTTTCAGCCCACAGAAATGCTGTGTGAACCAAACTAAAGTGCAGGCGTGGGCAGATGGGGAGCCTGCACGGCCCACACTGGCAATGTGGCAGCAAAAGAGCACTCTGTGTTGATTTCCAGTTTACTTCATTAACTTCTTCCTTCCTTCCTTCCTTCCTTCCTTCCTTCCTTCCTTCCTTCCTTCCT
>REGO01000097.1:4854564-4927760 GCA_010120015.1 Rhombomys opimus
CTTCCCTTCCTTCCTTCCTTTCTCCCTTCCTTCCTTGCTTCCTTCCTTCCTTCCTTCCTTCCTTCCTTCCTTCCTTCCTTCTTTCTGATAGACTCTGTAGCCAAGATTCACCTTGAGTTTTGAATAATCTTCCTGCCTCAGCCCCCTGACTCAAAGGTCACCTTTTTGGGGGTTGGGGGACAAGGTCTCACATAGCCCAAGCTGGCACTGAATATTGTGCATAGCTGAGGATGATCTTGAGCCTCTCCCCTCTGTCTCCCCCGTACCAGGATTACAGGCATTCACCCCATGCCTGGTTTAGATGCTGCTCAAGGTGGAATCCTGGGCTTTGTGCTACACCCTCACCCAACTGAGATCTACCCCAGGCCCCTCAAAACGTCATCTTCGTGGCAGGTAGAGATAGCAGGACAGGTACAGTGAAAGTATCTTCTATGAAGCCATGTCTTTCCAGAGAATGCCAGTGACAGCCCACACCTCCGTGGTGAGAAACTGGGCAGAAAGCTAAGGCTTTGCTGTCAGAACTGCTCTCTGGGTCTTTGTCTCCAGACCCTGCCTGAGAATCAAAGCCTGGTTCTGCCCTCAGCCCTGTAAGCAACGCTCACTGGGGCCACCCAGAGCATATGGTCTTCAAAATGGAGGGTCCAGCGTTTCCACGTCAGTCCCACCTACTCCACCACTGTCCCTTCCATCATCGTCCATCCTGCCGCAGGCTTCCCCGTCCATCCTGCCTGTGTTCCCCCATCATTCATCTGCTCCTTTCCAGCGCCTTACCACAGCGTCTCCACCACCCCTTCCCCCGCAGTCCCCCTCCCCACTACCCTCCTGCCACCATCCACCCGTCTGTCCACTCCCACCATCTGCCCCTCACCATCCACCCTGCCACCATCTGTCTTACCATTATCACCCCCTCCACCATATTTCTTGTGCCTTTCCTCTGAGTAAGCAGACAGGACACACTTGGGACCATCACCCTCCCGGAGCTTGGATGGAGAATCAACTGAGGATGGATGGAGGAAGCACCTCGCCTCTGCTCTACCTGACTCCTTGACTGGCTCCCATGCTCTTTTCCGTGTACAAGTGGAGGTCGCCTTAAGGTGTGTAATTGGTGGCATCACAGGTAGACGGCTCGGGTAGACGCCAAGGGCAGGCATTGCCTTTCTTCTTGTTTGGGTGAGAAGACTGAATTCTCACACTGACCCAGTAGGTATCCCATGCTGGTGCTTTAAGGGTTGGCATGGTAAACCAATAGACTGGCATGATAAACCTCCAGACTGAGAGCCCCGAGGCTTACATTCCATCACTCCCTTCATGTAGAGGGAGCATCCAGGACTATGAGAGAGATTAATTCCATTGTAAACTAGATTGGAGACCTATCGCTTGGCATCCAAGGGCTTCAAACAATCTATTGTTTAGATGCTTTCACTCCCAAGAACAAAGGCCTTCCTGCCCCCACCTCTGTCCCTTCAAAGGGCACCATCTCGATATCATTCCTGATACCCAGAGATTTCAGCCATCCGTCACTAGGTTCTGTTCCTGGAAAAAGCAATATTCTTTGACAAATAAGCCATTTACGGAGCAGTTTAAATGACACTGCAGAGTGACACTACAAACCAATGTACCTTTTCACAGAGTAACAACAGCCAGTGCCCTGGATAAAGAGAGCAGATGTCACGTGTGTCTGCAGCCCTGTGTAAATAGCGTCAGGAAGAGGCTGGTCTGGCCAGCCTCTAGTCAGGGAGCTCTGATCAGCCCCTTCTACTCCTCAGCAGGCCCCATCTCTGGTCCTTGGGGGTTGTCCTCCACACTTTCCACTTCTTAACCAAGGCCTGTGTTGCTGCTGATGTAACCGCCTGGAGCCATTGTGTCCTGCCTTCACAGGGGTGTTCCCAGGAGGCAGACGTGTGAGCCAGCAGGAAGAAAGGCCTGTTTCTTACTGACAGAGCCCTAGCCTGTGTCATAGAACTTCAAAGATGTGGGGCCAGATTGGGCAGGCAACATCAAACGCCTCTGCCTGGTGCTGAGTAAACTTTGTCTTCTAACACACAAGTTCTTATCTGTTTGGGTCCAGACTTGAGAACAGGTCACTGTACCTAACCAAACCACACAGTTTCCCCTCACAGCTGCCAGCCTGGAAACATATCAGGGCGCAGAGCACTGGGGTGGGGAGGGGGGCGGGACGGACACGGAGAGACAGACAGACACACGCAGACATGTTTTGCTAGTTCCTGAGCAACACAATGTTGGCAAGCGGGCACTCGGGGAAAAGGAAGGGCATTTGCTGTACCCCCTGTGGAGCCGCTCGCTGACCCCAGGGCCAGTCTTGTTATGACGACACTAACGCTCAGAAGTTACACGAAGCCCACGTCTCCCTCATGTCTGGGTGTTGTCACTGTGCCCTGCTCGGTCACCAGGCCACTGCTTCGTTGATAAGGACTCACTTTACCATGAGGGTAAATCAGTGGTTTGTTCTATCCAAAGGCAAACAATGAAACTATTTCCTGATTTTTAAAAATATCTATATATAATTTTTTATTTACTTTTCAAATTGTGGTCACTGCTTTTTCCATTGTGTGTGTGTGTGTGTGTGTGTGTGTGTGTGTGTGTGCGCGCGCGCGCGCGTGCGCTCACATGTGTGTTTCATTTCAGAAAAGTAACAACATCTCCCCAGTCTGAGCAGCAGACAGAACGGATCAGACTGTCTTTCTGTCAAAGTCTGTGTCTGTCTGTTACTTCCCTTGTGTGTGTTTGTTTCCGAGTACCAGGTGTCACCTTGGAGGGACCAGTCTCTCCCGGGAGCAGAGGAAAATCCTTACAAATTGGGGATGGCGGTCCTGTGTGAGCAAGTCCTTCTGAGGTGCTAGTGTGGGGATCTGCCAGGGACAGAACCGTGACTCCGATCTGCCTGCCTTTGGGCTCTGCCTCGGGAGCCTGTGGAAGCACTGGCTGCCCACCCCACCCGGCAGTCTCCACTGGTGAGCCTGTGCTGTGGCCCAGCTGCATGCTTGCCTCCTCCCCTGTCTCCTAGAGATGGATGGTACCCCATCGGGAGCCATCAACACGAGGCTTAGACCAGTCTGAGGTTCTCAGCCCCTAGGGAGATGCGGTTGCCCGCAGCCTGCTTCGGAGACTCGGGGATCCTCACAGTTGGTAGTGGGTTGGAAATGTGGAGTTTCAGGCTCTGCCCAAGACAAGCTCGACCCCACTTTCCATCTTAACAAGACTGTCAGGGGGCCTGGGTGTCCACCCTGTTCTCCGACCTAGTGTTCTAGAGATGACCTGAAGTGATATCCCTAAAGGCTCTGCTGTGTCCTGGGCCTAAGGAGGAGCAGCGTGGCCCTGGGGAGGTGGCGGGCGGAGCAACACTGAGGTTCTGGCCTCCAGACTGTGAGCTGGGAAGGAATGTCTGAAGGGACACGAGGGCGCTGACATGCGGGCAGCTCTTGGTCCTAACGCTCCTTCGAAGAGCTTTGGCCACTGCTGAGGCTGAGTTCCTGCCATCATCCCCTGTCCCTGTGCCCAGAGCTGTGCCTCCACACTGACACGCTGCCCTCATGTCCTCCCTGCTTTGTGAGGTTAACTCTTTAAGGCGTTTGCAAAGTGGAGCTTTCCTGACACCTCCAGGCACTCCCAGCTCTCAGTGTGCCTGCTCTGACTACCTCCTCCTAAGGCCTAGGAAGGGCTGGGATGTAGCTCAGGTGTACAGGGTTTGTCTAGCACATCCAAAGCCCTGGGTTTAACCCACAGCACCAAATAAGAATGTGTGACGGTACATGTCTGTAGGCCCAATAAAACCATGTGATAGTAAAGGTCTATAGTCCCAGCACTTGGGACAACACACAAAAAAGGTCGGTATTTCAAGGTCACCCTGAGCTGTATAGTAAGTTTTAGGCCAACCTAAGATATATGGGATCCTGTCAAAACATAAAAAAGAAGAAAAAGAAAACACACACACACCTGGCTGACTCAAATCAAAAGAATTCCCACAAACCCCTTTAAATGTCATTCAGAAGAGCGTTCCATTGTACAGGTAGAGGCAGGGATGAGCAAGAGCTTCTATTTAATGTTAGCTTATGAAGGCCACATCTTTACAGGCAAAAGGAAGCAGAATATTGAAACAATCCATCTATTCGGGGAAGCAATTATTAAACCAAAAACCTATAATTGGAAGACACAAGCAGTTAAGGACTAATTTATTTAGCATATTCTGCTGTCAAGCCTGATAGTGTTAATTATCAGAGGCTGACATTAACTTTGGTTCCTGACAGAGTTATTTTATAGTATCTTTTGCTCTGTGCTTTGATAAAAGACGCTCACTTTGATCCACCCATCCCATTAGGTGCGTCTCCTGGTGACAAGGAAGAGGGGCGGGGTTATGATGTAGGGGCGCTGCCCTCCCTGCTCTGGTGGCACCACAGAGCACTAGAATGCTCTGATCCATGAGATGATCTCTGACCCCCACGTCCTTTGACCAGGGCCGATCCACTTTGGGCCAACTAGATAAAAGGTAGACAAGGGCTGGAGGACCCACAGGCCAGATGCCACTCGCCCAGTGACACAGGGGTTCTCTTTGAATGGCAGAGCAAAGGAGAGTGTCCCTGCTGGCAAGGACCAGAGGACAGCAAATGGTCTGCCACCCTGGGCAGAGTGTGGCTGTCGTCATGGATCTCAGACCACAGAAAACTGGACTCTTGTTTTCAGTTGGGACACAGCTCAGTGACAAAAGACAGAATTAGGGCCCCAGAGCTGCGGCCTTTCACGCCTGGATTGTAGAAACAGACATCTACACACTCACCCCAACCCTAACACACACTCACAACCACACACACAAACGCCCGCCTACACTAATCTCCACCACACAGCCCACTCACCCGCCCCCGCTACCTCACCACCTAGCTGCCGTCCCACATTAACACCGACCCACACTCACTCGCGCCCCTCTCACACCCCCACACCAGCCCTCTCCATACTCACACCCGTCACCACCCCTTACACACCACACAGCCCACTCACACACATACAGATCAAACTTTTAAAAATGAATCTTAAGACATTTTTTTAAATTTATTATTATTACTTGGTTTTTCGAGACAGAGTTTCTCTGTGTAACCCTGGCTGTCCTGGACTCACTTTGTAAACCAGGCTGACCTCAAACTCACAGAGATCTGCCTGCCTCTGCCTCCCAAGTGCTGAGATTACAGGTGTGCACCATCAAGCCTGGCTATTTTTATTTTACAATTTTATAATCTTCTCTGCATCAATTCTTTCATTTTTTTTGTTTATTTATTCGTTCACTCCACATCCCGAACACAGACCCCTCCCACCCTCTCACCCTCCTACCCTCGTCCCCCTTTCCTCCTTGTCCCTCCTAGAAAGGGGGAGCCCCCACCCTCATGTCAGTTCACCCCAGCATATCAAGTCACATCAGGACTGTGTGTATCCTCCTTGGAGGAAGCTGGCAAGGTTGCTGGGCAGGGGGCAGTTAAACTCTTCGCCTCTTTCAAGTGGTATGGTTTTGGAAGATCATGGCCACTGCCTTGCCATGAGTGTCTGCCGTCTTCCGGGCACTGCAGGCAATGTCTCTTTTAATATTTATAGTGGACCTGGGCCAAGTTTTCTCACCACTGAGGAAAGATGCCCCCCAAAGGCCACTTGAGGGAGTGGATTTGGGATCCCAGGCCAAGGGAGCCTGTTGAAGCAGGGACGCCATGGTGGTGGGACACGAACAAAGCCGCCTGTCCTTTGCATGTGCAATCAGAGCACAGAGAGAGAAGGCCGGTTCTCAACTCACTTTTCCATTGCGTTCCTCCTGATTCAGCCATTCCCGGGCAGAACTTGTGGCCTCGGCCTGACCCGGAGGCTCCCTCTCAGGCTGGCCATCCATGTGCCTCCTCGGCGATGCTGTCAGGTTGATGACCGGATTTGCCACCACAGGGAGCTTACCTTAGAGAGAAAAGCGAAACTCGGGGACTTAAGTAACTTGCCTCAGTCTTTCCACCATAAGGAACAGGGACAGACTCCCACGCTGTGCTGTCTGCATCACATGCCACTTTGCTGGCCGTCAAGGCAGTCTCCTGCATCTGACCCATGCTGCCCCTTCTCTCACTCCTTGCCTCCTAGACACGCCTGTGTAGGCCACCCGTCAGGTTTCCGGATCTGAACACACTGGCTTCCGGAGGCAGCTGCCTTCCTAACACACGCATTTATTGATCAAAATTCACAACCAGAATTAACTCCCTCAGAAAGAAGTTCGGGTAACGTCTTTGTTCTCCCCAGGCTGGATGTTTTATAATCCTTCATCCCAGCACTTAGATACTGCTTCAGACTCACCTCTGGTTTGCTGCGTCATTACATGAGGCAATGGCTCTGAAAGCTGCTCAGGTGGTGACTCTGTGCTTCGACCTGACCACAGACGATCTAGTTAATTGATTTCACTGACTCTAGAGGAGCTGTTATATTACCTTGGGGCAAAATTACTCATTTCTTGCTTCTAAGACCTAGTAATTTATATGTTGTAACATGTAATAATCTATTATATCACATACCCACTCGTAGTAGAAAAATAAAAGGAGCTTGCTGCCACGAGTAACAGCTCTGGACACAGAAAATAAGTGCAGGTGACTTAGGAGTTGGCACACAGGAGCCTCCTGTCCCCAGTGGGGCAAAGAGAATAGAAGGAAGTCGGCTGGGTAAATATTAGGAGAGGCCATTAAAAGCAGCCTTGATTGCTGGATCCCAAGGATGCACTTGTCAAGCAAAGATACCCTAATGATGCTTAATATTGATACAACATTTGTACAGTGTAACAGACAGGCGACGGGGAAGCTGGGTTTCTGAGGATGATATGATAAGCCAAGCTCACGGCATCAGAGCAATTGGCAAAGGCTCCAGAACCATGGGGAACGTGGGACAGCAGAACTGAAAGTATAGGAAAACTGCTTCTCCAGGACACATACACACACGCATGCACACATGTACACACACGTACCAAAGCACTACAGTGGTAGACATAGGTTGTGAGAAACTAAGTAAAAGGAAGCTGACTGCCAGCCAACAGTACCTTGAGCTCTCCTGTCCATTTCCCTGCAGCCCTCAGGCCACTGGAACAGAGGTCATGTCTGGTGGACAGTTAGCAGAACCTGCCCCCTGTCCTCTGTTCTCCTTAGGCCACAGCTGTACATGGAGAGGACCAATGCTCAGCCTCAATACAGGCTAGAGGCGTCCCCAGCCGCAGTGCGGGCACACCAGTTCTGAAGCTGAGCATCATGCAGAGCCATGTGATAGGCTGAGCACAGGGCTAGTCTCCTTCGTCTGTCCCGTGGAGTTACAGTCAGGCTGAGGGATACCATCCTCACTGCAGCCTTAGCCCAGCACCTGGCACAGGATCGCATGCTCCATAAATCTTAGCTCCCTCCGCTATTGCTCTGACGCTGTCCCTCTGACCGTTCTGCCTTCCACTGGGGACATAACTAGCAGCAGCTGGGAAATACCTGGGAAGCTTTATTTCATCCCACATGTCCCTGAGCAAGAGTCTTCTATCCTCTGTTCTCCTCCTCCCACCAGAAACTCCTTCCCTTTCATCTCCGGGGAAATCTGGACACCATAAGACCAGCTAGCCAAACCCCGGAGTGAACTGTGCCGGCTAACCCAGAATTCTCCCGTTTCCAGAACTGAACATCCGAGTCTCAAAGAAAACATCTTCCCAACAACCCAAGGCAGCTGTGTGCAAGGTAGCCTCACCATCAGACAGACAGCTGTCTTAGCACTTCTCCCATCTGCACATAATGGCAGAGAACTTCAGTAAAACAATGGAAAAAGAAAAACAAAACAAAACAAAGCCAGGAGACACAGGAACTCTACAGCTCAGGGGCTGGGTGTTCTTATCAGGCAGCAGAGAGGCCAGTGGGAGCGATCCCACACATCAAACCCATTCCCTCAGCCAGTCTGAATGCTGAGTGTGAGTGGTAGGAGGAGAAATCGGAAGGCACATACTTCTGACCAAGAGGACTCAGGACCTCCTTCCAGGCTTGACACAGGAAGGGAAGATGGAGGCACATCTGGATGTGAGATTGTCTCCATGCTTCCTCACTTACATCAGTGGCTCCCACCCAGAGCAGCTGCCTAGCCCAGAGTGAAGCTCGGGAGCCTTGCGATGCCAGAGGGCACAGCCTGTAGGTAGGAATCTGGCAGACATTGGAGGGGACTCCCATGTGCCACATTCACCAGCCAACTAGCTGCTGTATGCCTAGAGTTCCTGCAAAGATCATATGTCTCTCCTGGGGCTGTTATGAAGGCATGATAAAAATAATCTGTGTGGAATGGCTAAGCCAGCTTTCATTTCCGGTGCTGTAGATGATCAGATTGCTTGAAGACACTCCCAATATGAAACACCTAGGAAATGCTGAATAGATTATACGAAGAGTCTTTGAAAAGTAATAACTGGGCTTATAAGACAGCGAGGGAAGTTTCCAGGGACCCAAAACAGAACCCCCAAGCTGCTGCTGCAGCTGTTGGTGGAGGAGCTGCTGGATCTAGTCAACAAGGGCTCATGTGCAAATGTCCGCCTGATGTACAGGGAGCAGCAAGGCTCTCTTCAGCTCCACACACACACAGAGCCCCAAGTGCTGCCTCAGCCTGTTTGCTCTTAGAAAGCTGGTTCAGACAGAGCTGCCTCATGCAAGGTCCAGAGAAGAAAGGAAAGGAAGGAAGGAAGGAAGGAAGGAAGGAAGGAAGGAAGGAAGGAAGGAAGGAAGGAAGGAAGGAAGAAAGGAAGGAAGGAAGGAAGGGGAAGGGAAGGAAGAAAGAAAGAAAGAAAGAAAGAAAGAAAGAAAGAAAGAAAGAAGGAAAGAAAAGAAAAGAAAAGAAAAGAAAAGAAAAGAAAAGAAAAGAAAAGAAAAGAAAAGAAAAGAGACCCCACACACCACCTTTTGTCACTCTTGAGAGCAGGGCTTCTTCACAAGAGCTTTGGTTCCATTATTCTGGACATGAGATTAGAAAATTAATATGAAAACTGACCAGGGCCTATGACCCCAGTGTGCTTGGCAGAGACAAATGAAAATTCTTCTCTAGAAGCACAAGACTTTCCTCAAGCTGGAAAAGTGCCTCAGACAGTGTCCACTCAGCATACACGACTATCCAGATGTATGAAAAAGCAGCCCAAAGTGACAAGAACTGGTATGCAGCAGACACTAAGCCTGGGTTACACTCAAGCTAGCAGAATTAATACACAGAATACATGTTTAAAGTGGTACCCCGTGAAAGAAGCAACAGGCAAGAACTAAGGAGAGTTTCTGGAAGTGAAACTACAGTCATAGACTAACCAGCAGACTTGACACAGCTGAAGAGAGACTCAGGAAACTGAAAAGTGGACCCAAGGATGAAAGGTCCAGAGCCACCAAACTGTGACATTAGGCAGAGGGCAACAGCGCTGTGGGGCAGATAGGAAAACAGAAATACGACAGGCAGACTAAGATAGGAGGATGGTAAGACGAGACATTTCAACAGACCTGCTGAGAATTCCAGAAAAAGTGAAGAGATGCAATATTCAAAGAAATAGAGGCTACATTTTAATTTCTAGGGGAAAACTATGTCAGCCATGAGCTGACTGCAAGAAGTAAATTAGTATTTTAACATGTTGCCGTGAAAGTGTGTAAAACACACACACACATACATATACACAGGTACAATATATACACATACATACCCCCTACCCACATACAAACATGCAAGTACATATATACACATATGCGTCTACATACACAGGCATGTGCATACACACACACATAGATATACATTTGCACACACAACACACATTCACATATGCCATATGCCCACACACAAACACATTCATATATAACCACATAAACACACATACAAACATATATACAAATGAAAAGATACTTACATATACAAACACATACACATAAAAACATACAAACTATTAAAATCATGGAGAAAACAGATTTGAAAAAAATAATTGTTAGACTGATAGCAGCCATTTTTCTAATATTTTGTTATAAAAAAATCTTTAGTTACAGAGCATAATTGATAAAACTTAATGGTACATACCTATGAGAACTAGATAATAATATTCTGGTATTTGTGATACACTATAGCTCTCCATCTACCTGTCTATACCTTGATTTATCCATCAACCAATTTATTTCATGTTGCTATTTCATTTGGGGGGTGTCTTCTGAGTATGTGCTTGTTTGTGCACGTATGTCTTCAAGCTCGGTATAACTAGCACCACTTCCTTCTAGATGTCTTATTTCAGCCACGCTGATGGATGTTCAGTGACATCTCGTTGTGGTTTTAATTTCACGTCTCTGATAACCAATAAAGTCAAACACTTCCTTGTAAACTTATTGTCTGTTATTTATCTTCTACAGTGGACTAGCTAGCCAGGTCTTTTGCTGATAACGTACTTTTGTACAGCAATAAAACATCAGAGAAAGCAGCAGAATAATATTTCATCAGTCAGAGTCCAATCAAGAAATTGAAGGTAAACCTGTAAGTCAGTAAGAAAAAAATTTAATGTAATAAATAATTAACTAATAAAAGGTGGCCATCCAGCAAGTGGGCAGAAACAAATGCCACTGCTAACATTTGAGAAGGTAACGCCCTTTGGATGGAAAGGAAATCGGAATTTCAGTGGTGGGGACCCTGCAGCAGTGAAATCTGGTCCTTGGAGGAGAAGCCATGGTTGCCATAGAAACAGTGCCTACTGATGTGGTGATTGGCTGGCCACTGCTGGGCTGGGGCTGTGGAGAGCCCTGCCCTGATGTGGCATGAAGAAGCTGACTGTAGGGAGTCACGGACAAATGAGGAACACTGAGGTGGTACCAAAAGGAAAGGTTCCTTCTCCCTGATTCCTGCTTTCTGCTCTAGCCTTACAGTATTTCTCTGGCACCCTCTGTTGGCTGAGTCTGAGGGAGTTCAGGTCCAGTGTCACAACCTGAGAGAGAAGAGGGCTTCAGAGCTAGGTATTAAATACTTTAAATTTCTTTGGGAGAAATGCACTGTGGACCCAGAATTCTATACCCAGTTAACCTATCACTCAAGAGTTTATGATTATATAAAACTCAGAGGAGAAAATATGTAGTATATAGGTAAGCTTGGACTTTTTCATGCCATCAAAACTGAGAATTTATTACTAGAAAGCATTCAATAGAAGAACCACTAAAATCCTTCCTCTTGAAAAGAACATTAAACATAGCCACAAAGAGTAAAACACTTGAAAAAAGATAACCATTGAAATCAAGAAATTTACAAGTAAATAACAGATAAGGATTGGTAAACACGAGTAAACAGAAAAAAAACAATATGAATTATGATTTAAAATGATAACTTGTCTGAAGTATAAAATCAAAGGGTAGTTAAAATATGACAATATGGAAAAACTGGTGACAGTTTAAAAGTTTTTGTGGTCATTTCATTTTGTAATGGTGCAGATCAAGGCCTTATCAGTTAAAAATCCAAACAGTTGACTGGTACCCCATGAAAACATGTAACACAATCCTGGGCAACTCCTTTTGCATCAAGCCTACAAGTTACAGTGTTAAGTTTATCACTAAAAGCAAAAAAAATCAATAAACATTCGTAAACATACACATACACAAACACACACACAGAGAGAAAGAATGAGGGAAGTTGATTTGACTCAAAATAAAAATGAAGAGAAAAAGATCTTAAAATTATAAGTTGAAAGAATGAAATCTTTAAGACAAATGAATCTAAACTTATCAATAATTCCAGTAAATATAAATGAACTAAACTTCCAAAGTAAAAGGCACAGATTTTATCACTTTAAAAAATTTCAGCCATACTTGTACAAAAGGCATAACTAAATTATAAGTGCATAGGAGTATCAAAAGTCAAACAAGGAGAGAAAAGGCAACTTTAAGTGAACAGCTAATAAAAAGTTGTGGCCATTTTGATATTAAATTAAGCAGAGTTCAGTAACTGTTAACGGTAAAGAAGGAACTTCCTAGTTATTTTGAAAAGTGATGCAACAGGAAAATAAGACAATTATGGATGTTTAGGCACATGATTATTTATTTAATTGTATATATATAAAAGGAAATCAATAAACTTTAAAGAAAGTTTGATGCATTATTCATCATGGCAAAAATTGGTGTGTGTTAATGAAGTATTACTCTGCAATGAAAAATAAGGAAATCATGAAATTTGCAGGTAAATGGTGGGACCTGGAAAGGATCATCCTGAGTGAGCTGTCCCAGAAGCAGAAAGAACACACGGTATATACTCACTCATATAGACATATGACATAGGATAAACCTACTAAAATCTGTACATCTAAAGAAACTAATTAAGAGAGAGGACCCTGACTAAAATGCTCAATCCCCATCCCAAAAGGCAAAGAGGATGGACATCAGAAGAAGAAGAAAACAGGAAACAACCTAGAAACCCGCCACAGAGGGCCTCTGAGAGGCTCTGCTCTGCAGACTATCAAAGCAGATGCTGAGACTTATGGCCAACGGTTGGGTAGAGTGCATGGAATCTTATGGGGGGATACAATGTGAATAAAGTGTAATTAATAAAATAAAATAAAATTTTAAAAAATATTATATCATCAGCAAATAGGAAAAAAATTAGTGTGTATGTATCTTTTATAATAGTAATCAAGCAGCCAGAAAAATAAGAAAAGATACACGGGGGTCAGAGAGATGGCTCACTGGTTAAGTATTTCTTCCCCTTGCAGAGAATCTGGGTTTCATTCCCAGCACCAACACTAAATAGCTCACAACTGCCTGTAACTCCAGTGTATCTGACAACCTCTCTGCTCTCTGAGGGTAACCACAAGTATGTACATATACACACTCAAACACACACACATGAGATCAATAAAAACAAATATTTTAAATGATACACAAGGCTCAGTGACACAACAAACTTTAAATGTATTTGGAGATCTATCAAAGAAAGTTATAGGACATATTTGTTCCAAGTACACATCATAAAAGTAGTGTGAAAACTTAAAACATCCTGGGTCTTGCTCATCTCACTGACACTGGCCAGCCCAGTTCCTCATTTGACAAATAGCTACCAATTTGCACATGACTGTTTAAGGCCAGAGATTAAATCAGTGGATGAATTCTATGATATGGAGTGTCCAGTCTTGACTCTACTGGCTGTACCTCCAACAGTTTGTTTCCAAGAATTCAAAAGTACTCTCATCCTAAAAGGATGGTGTACCATATTCTCCCCGGGCCTAACAGATGGAAACTTTCTTCCCTGCCGTTCAGAGGCATAAGGCAGCTTTCCCAAAGCTGAGCTTGGCTGCCTGCCCTTCCAAACATGTAAGAAAAGGGAAGGTACACCTAATCCTGGCCAGCCTAGCAGTTAACCTTCACCACCAGCCATTTCTATTGTCTAGAATGTTTGCTGTGTTGCAGATGGAGATGAAACCAAGGCCCTCATAAATGCCAGGCCAACACCATTAACACACCTGCTCCCTACAGGAAGTTTTACAGTTATCATTTTGGTTGGTGTTTATTAACTGGAATTTCACGGGGTTGGTGTGACATGTCAATGGTGCACACAGCACACATTGGTTAGCTGGTATAATTAGCATCGCTTTTGCCATCTTGGTTGGGTTTAGAGACCCTGACCTCCTTGTAAGCCTTCATGAAGTGTGTAATGGTTTATGGCGAAAGACAATTGTTTCCAGATTTCAGATTTCAAAAGAGGGCCAGAGAGCCTGACCCTCAAGATTTCAACAGGTCTCCCAGCATCTTTGCCTTTGATATGCGCAATGTCCGTGATGTCACGGGCCGCCCTTCATGTTCTGGATGGAGAATGGCTGGTCCCGGGTGAGAGGGGCTACACTGTGAACCCTCAGGGTCTGCTTCCTAGTCGATCCTCCTGCTGCACATTTTGTTTACCGCACAGTGATTTAAGGATTCTATTTTGAGGTTTCATTTTAATCTCAAAGTAACTAATACTTGGTTACAGAATTTTCTGTTTTCTCAGTCAACATGCAAAGCAACAACAATACCCCCAACATTGTATCTAAAGAACAATAATTTGATGTTAGCTAGGTGCCGTATTATTAATATTATTGTCATTCCTCAGGCAAAATAACAACCAAAGTTGACTTCCGACCTCCACATATATATTCACACATGTTCACCTGTATCTCCACACACATGTGTACCACACACGCTCATATGATTCTAACACAGGAGAGTTCAAAGGACAGGGCTCAACTCACACGTTAATAGCAAGGTCAAAAGAAACTCTCCACGTTCTGAGCATCCTCGGCGGCACAGCACAGGCCTCGCCCCGTCACAGTCTGGGTGGGAGACGGGTCAGGGACCCTCATGCATGTTTTCTTCATGCAAAGAGCAGAGTAGAGAAGACCTGAGCCCCCACTGCAGAGAGCAGCGCGGTTTGTTCACATGTTCAGAGTGCTAGATGGACACGCTCCGTCCTTGGTGCGGCCGAGCGCCCCAGTGATGATGTCTGGGGCCAGAAGTGCCTCCACCGACAGCTGCTTCCACACATCCAGTGAGGCGATGCCTAAGGTGGGCCTGCTCCCAACCTGAAATCAGGTTACGCCATGTGGTCGGATGTGTGTGATCTGGAGGCCCCTCTGTACGGCATTTTAGTGCCTTGCATTTCTGTCACCGTCACATGAGGTCACACGTGCCGTCCCCACTGGAGTCACCAACATCAAAGAGCAGCAGATTCTGGACCATTCCGAATGTTAAATTTCCAGATCAAGTATGTTCAGCCTCCGTCTTGATCTTGGTGTCCTTGGACAGAAAGGAAGGAGGAGTGTAGGGAGGAGCATCACTGGGGAGGAGCATCAGTGGGGAGGAGTGTTGGAGGAGCAGCAGGAGGAGCAACAAGAGGAGCCTAGGGAAAAGCAGCAGGAGGAACTTTGGGAAGAGCGTCAGGAGGAGCATCAGTCGGGAGGAGCCTGGGAGTGGGTTGTCAACCAAGGGTGTGTCCAACCCCCCCCTCCATCATGCTCTCCACGATGTCACTTGTTTGAGTGTTGGCCACGCACCCCAAATGGTAGATGAGCAGGAGCTGGTAGCACCTGGACACCTGCATACGCTCCCCACGACCCTCCACTCCTGACAGTGGCCACAGCTGGGGCTAAGGGGAAGTCAGCAGGGGCTGTAGCTGGCCGGCTCCCTCTCTCTACCCATGACACCCTTTTCATAACCTGAGTTTCTTTAATTAAAAACATCTGCCAACTCCCATTATCTGCAAAGATGAGCACAGGAACTCCTGAAAAGCCTATCTGTGGAGAACAAGGACAGGGGGAAGGAGAGCCTGCCTAAAGCCAAGTGAGAAGAGGAGGAAGAGAAACTCTTGTTTGTACCTGTGTCTACACATGTGAATGCTTGTGTGTGTACTTGTATGTGTGTGCATGTGCTTGTGGGTGTGCTCGTGTATGTGCATGCTTGTGTGTGCGTTTGCCTGTGTGATGTTGATAGTTCATATATGTGTGTTGGTGCATCTCTGTGGTGTACACATGTGTATGTGCGTACCAATGAGTGATATGCAGTATTGTGGTGTGTGTGATGCATACGCACATTGTTCTTATGTGAGTACTGCATGTGATGAGCATGTATGATATCTGTACAATGTCTGTATGTGTGGGTGTATGTATGGTGTATGTGGTGTGCATATGTGCATCATGCATGTGTGGCTGTGGGATATGTGTGCTGCATGTATGCGCTATGTATGTGTGTGCATGTGTGGGATGTGTGTAGTGTGTGTGGTCTGTGTGTCTATGTGTTTGGCACGTGGATGTGGTATTTGTGTTAAAACAGGAAGCTGCAAATGGGGAGATTTCTTGCAGCTCACCCATCTAAGAATCTCGCTTCTCTGGTAGCGTTGTACGGGGCTGCCCTCCAGGAGTCCAGCCAGGCCTGCTCACCAGAGCTCATTTCAGCTTGTTGACAGCCTGTGAGCAGGGACTATCATGGGACCTTCTCGTGGGTGCCTAGCCACTGCTCCCAGCCAGGTGTGTGCAACTCTGTCCTAACTGCAGACGGCCTCTGGGTCTCTGAGCGGTGAGAGGAGTCTACCTACAGAGCCATGGGGAGCCATCGTCCATGCTGGGTGCATGTCCGCAGCATGGCTGCTTTAAAATGAGCCAGCACCCACCGCTGTGTAAGGAAGCCCAATGAACTCACTGGTTGCCAGCAGTGAACCCTGGAAGAACTGTGCCTTGGTTCTGTAGAGAAATTTTCATTCAGAACATGGTTTCTCTGGCAAGAGATCACATCCACAGACCTTCTAGGTCTGTATGATCTGGCTGGAGTACAGACACACCTTTAACCCCAGAAGGCAAGCAGATCTCTGAGTTCAAGGCCAGCCTGGAATAGGGCAAATTTCAGGTAAAGAAAAGCTTAAGTCCAGGAGTGGTGGTCACACCTTTAATCCCAGCTCTCAGGAGACAGAGGCATGCAGATCTCTGAGTTCTAGTCAGTGCTGTTCAGGAGTTTGGTTGAATCAGTGAGTTGAGAGGCAGGACAGTGAAGGTGAGTTGGTGGCAGTTCAGTTCATGGAATTCAGAGGCAATTTTTACCAGAAGAGTTTTACAGAGACAGGTTGAAGAGAAAACAAACTAGACACAGGTGAAGACAGAAAAAGCTACAGAATGAGAAGGAACCAGAAGATTGGAACATATTGCCATAGTGTGAGGCCAAGCAAAGCAATTCAGTCAAAGGCCAAGAGAGAAGCCAGATTGAATCAGTAAACTAGGAGAGGAGTTTGAGTCAGAATAGCTGAGTTGAACCAACCAGCCAGAGCTAAAAACAAGCAAACAAACAAAAAACTAGAAAGGGTGAGTTTATTCAACAATAAATCCCAGAGGCTGAAAACATTTTAGGCCTAGATTAGATTGTACGGATGCTAGAAGCTTTCGGGGCTAGGCCTAGGTTACAGGATGGAGGCAGTGAGCCTCAGAGATGACAATTATCTCAGGTGAATAAAAGTTATGGTCATTGGGATAATTGGAGGAATTACACATTGTTGTGTATGCTCAAGTGAAGGAATTTTCAACACAATTGCAATAATCTTCCATGAACAGGTAATGACATAGGTTAAAACACTCTTTTTTATTCCCAAGCCTTGACACACACAGGCTACTCAGCCTTCCTTGGGTGGTCATTTCTACACTTTACATACTTTTGTTTTGTTTGGGTCCCAAATTGCACTTGGCAAGATCAGTCTTTAAAGGTAGAAAAGGAGCTAGATATTTGGAGTTGTTAGTGGGGTCCCACAGGCCCCCAAATGTGACAGGCCATTGCTGCTGCTCTTTGTTACCCTCAAGAATCTGATGCTGAGACACCCTCTCTCTCTGAAGATGCCATTCGAGTCATGTGACCAACTCTGGCCAATGTCATGTAAGTGGAAGCACCTGTTACTTCTTGCTAAGGCAGTAAATGAATTTCTGGTTCCAGAAAGAACCTCCAGGCTTCTTTGCCCTTGCTGTGGTCACAGTGTGAGAACACACTGGAATGATGATGCTGAACTGTCAAAATCATTCAGATACAGTGCTGGGGTCCAAAAGCAACTTCCTGGAAAAGCAGCAGCGCTCACAGTGGTCTTTGCTTGAAGAAGAATCTGACTTCCCCGTGCTGTGTGGCTGAGGTTCCGGGCTGTTTGCTGCCAGAGTCCAGCCTGGTCCATCCTGACTGCCACCCACACTCAGAGTTCAGGCTCCCTTTGTCATGAACCACGCTGGAGTCCACAGCTCTTTCAGTTTACAGGAAAAACAGGGACGGGCAAGTGCTGAGCCTGTAGTTGAGGTAGGGCACATTTTGGCTGAATTCCGTTTTCTGAGTTTTCTGTAGTATGAGTAACACTTGAGTGAGGGGTAGAGCCATTTGCCTCCTGGAGCTTCCTGGGAATGTGTTTTTGGGGAGAGCAGAGATGGCTGCTATCCATCACAGCGGAGAGCAGTGAGATTCTCGGAGATAGAGGCCTAAACAAAGGACGCGCATTAGCACAGCGAGCTGTCCAAAAGTCAGGGCTAATGTTAAGCAAGATGAGCGTTACTGTGATTCCATCAAGGTGTCCTGCTATTTATTTAACTTTTCCATTTTCATTTTTTATTTGGGTAAGATAATTGCCTGTGATAAGCCCTGGGTGTGGAGAGCTGCTGCATACAGAGTGCTGAGGCGGGCTTCAGCCCCAAGCACGGGTGCAGGGGAAGGAATCAAAGTATTAGCATAGTGAAATGATCTCAATTAAGGTCCTTTAGCAGTTCTGTTTAGGAACGAGGGCCTCTCCAAAGTGGATGGGCCCCTCTCAGCAACGGGGGAAGCTGTTAGGAAGGTGATGTGTCCCGAAGCCTGGGGGACGGTCCGAATACATTGCCTGAGAGGCAGGAACTATTCTGTGTTTCTCCCCCTGGGTCTGATGCTTTGGTCACCCGAGTATTCAGCTTCAGAATGTCTACACCTGGGCCTCTCATCACTTCTGATAATGCCAGGCTTTGACACTACAACCCTAAAATGGGTCCTCAACAAATAACTATTTACACAGCGAATCCAGCACGGGCATGAATATTTCAATGGATACGCTACAATGACCTTCAGAATGTTTCCTGACTTCTGCCTACCTTCTCCCCCTGTTCCATGAGGCCCTGTCCCACCCCTTCTATGCCCTGAACCTTCTAGAAGTATAAACCAATCAGGCTTCTGTGATGCTGCTGATGGCTTGGGGCACATTTGAGCCTTTCATCAGATAACGCACGCACACATGCACATGCAGGCAAGCGCATACTCATACACACACACACACACACTCATAACACACGCGCACACACACACACACACGCACACACGCACACACACGCACACACGCACACATGCACGCACAAGGTGCCATTCACATCAAGGCTCAGGAGTGACATTGCTCCCTTCTTTAAGAAATAAAAGTGATGAAACCGAGGTCTGGAGACTATATTTCTATAGCTGTTACTAGCCCACGGAGAAGACGGATGGTCGTTCTCACAGGCTCTGCTTTCTCCCACCCATGTCCTGCTTGCAGGAATAACAAACGTAGTCACACGTAAATACCTGCCCCTTTCCCAGCCAACTCTGCTGAGTTACGAGTTTTGTGAGGATGTTCTTATTTGGTATCTGAGTTAGTTATCTTCTCGCTGTGACCAAACACGAGGCAGAAGCAACTTCAGGGGAAAAAGGCTCTTTTAGTAAATACCTGAGTTTATTCTCTGTGGCTGGGGCTAGCATGGCTTGGCCTGTGCTAGTGGGAACCTGAGAAGTGGCTTGCTCACATCTCGGCATCTCAGGAGGCAGGGACCCTGGGCTGGGAGCAGAAAGGGACATCACCTTCAAGCTCTGTCCCCAGCGACCCACTTCTGCTTGCTAGGCCCCACGTCTCAAAGGTTCCACCGTCTCCCAAAATAGCGCCGGCAGATGGGGACCAAGCGTTCAAACACAAAGCCCGTGGGGACATTTCACGGTCAAACCCTAGCTGCACTTCTGAAGATACTTCCTGACCAAGCATAGCGCCAAAGGGAAACAGAGAATTAGATAGGATCTAAGGGATTTGGTTGCCCAGTCCTGTTTAGTTAAAACAATCTATAGCATACATGTTACTTTGCTTCTTGCTGGGCCAAGGAGCCTTCTTTGGCTACTATGGGCTGATTTCTGTCCCTTCGGACAACCTGGGTTAGCCTCTTTTTTTCCCATCTCTGGCTGTCCTGGCTCCAGTCATTCAGTGGTCAAGGAACTCTTGGAAGTCCCACTGTAGTGTGAAGCCTGCCCACAAGACACCTGTCTCCTCTAGAAGGGCCAAGCTCCGGATCCCCCAGCTGTGTGCTCTGAGCATGCTCTACCTGCCCGGGCTCGGGAGCACTGGAAAGGAGAGTCATGGGAGGTAGAGGTCAGCCTCGCTCTGGGCTAGAGACTCAGACACCTCACGGGGCAGGATCCAGATACAGGCCTAGGGATCTGGTAGCCCGTGGGAGCTTCCACACCTCCGCCAGCATCGAGGTAATCTGTCCTAATGACTCTTCCTTCAGTTAACTGTAGCTGAGAAGTCCTGTGTGGGCCATAATTGTAAAGAATATGAACTGCCCTTGTTAGGATCTGCTTAAGTGTGCCCCAGCAGAGCCCAGGCTGGAGGCCTTGTTCTGAGGGCGGTGCTAGTGCCAAGTGATGGAAGCGTGAGCAGGGGTGCAGGTCACTGGGGTGTGCCCCAGTGGGAACTGGGGGCTGGGGCTTCTTTCCTTCTGTTTCGCTTTCTACCAGCCTTAGGCTGGCAGGTTCCACAGCCGCACACTTCCCATCATGCATGGCATCACCACAGGCCCTGGGCAATGCGGCCGTCACTCATGGACCAAAACCATACTCCAAAATAAACCTCTCCTCTCTGTAAGTATGCATGTATGTATGTTTTTTCAAGGCAGGGTTTCTCTGCGTAATATCCCTGGCTCTCCTGGACTTGCTTTGCAGACCCGGCTGGCCTCAAGTCCTGGGATTAAAGGCGTGCACCACCACACTTGCCCTTTCCTCTTTTTAAATTGCTGGCTCTGAGCATTTTGTTATAGTCACAAGAAGCTAAAATGGTTGTTCTACACAAAGCCGAGAGCATTTGACCTCCCTTGAGCTTATCACCCAGGGTAACAGCCCATCCCCAAGGCCTGCGTGCCTTCCCAAGGCCTGCGTGTCTTTCCCATCCAGTCCTGCCCCACTCCACATCCCATGCTTGCACTCACCCTTCCCTGGCTTTTCATTACCCTTTTGTCACACTGTGTGGCTGTGTTTTACACTGAGTACTGTCTCATGTGCAATCCCAGTGCTCCGGAGGTAGAGACAGGAGACCCCAAGGGCGAGCTGACTGGCTGGCTAAATTAAGCAAATCGGCAAACTCTGGCTTTAGGTAAGAAGTGCTGCCTCAATAAAGGAAGTGCAGAACGAGAGGGAAGAGCCCTGATGCCAACTTCAGGCCTCCACATACGTGCACAAACATGCATCATACTCAAGCCACACAAACATGTGCAATCAGAAAAGGCGATGGAGGAGAAAGCATATGTTCCCACAAAAATAAATATGTAAGACTCCAAAGTCAATCATGTTATAAAGTATGTCTGGATGTGTATTCAAACAACATCAACTAGGTCAATACTAGTAGCCAGTCTTGCTGGTAACACACACCCTTAGTAGGAGTGTGATAAAAATGGCTTTTTATATCTATGGTCTCTGCCTCCCAAAACCATAATCAGGTTAATGGGGAAAAAAAAAAATCTGGTGCAGGAGAATGCCGCCCCAACTTCAGCTGCTCAGAACCCATCAGAATCATCAAATCAGGAAAATCACGTCACTGCAGAAACCAAAAATCATCTGAGGAGCCGTGACAGGAGCTGTGACACGGGTGAGACTGCACAGGGATGGCAGCTAGCTCAGCGTGGCTACACCTTGGCCACCAGAGATCTAAGGACAGAGCACGCCGAATTATAAGCACACACTTCCCAGGGACCGATGGGAAACAGCTGTCCTGCTGTTTGGCGTGCTATTATAGAAGCTGTATGTTCACTCTGCCTGTCAAGAGTGTATAGTAACAATGTTATGACTGCTTCATCCGGTGCTCCACACTCGTTGTGAGGCCTTGTGGGGAGGGCAGGTATGGGGGGGGGTGCTCAAGTGCATCTGTGCATGTAGGGGCCATAGGACAACTTCCCTGACTGGGAACTCACCAAGCATCTGGACACTGGGGTCACGTGCATGCAGCAGCACACCCAGCCTTGTTTGTAACGTGACTGTTTTATTTAGAATTTCACACATGTACACTGTGTGTTCTCAACCATTCATCCCCGTTCCTCTCTGCAATTCCTGGGTCCCCTATACACTCCCTTCCCAACTTTCATGCGTATCTTTTTTTTTTAAATAAGTCACTAAGTCCCATCAGTGCTGTACACACACACACACACACACACACACACACACACACACACACACAGGTGTCTGCCGCTGAAGCACAGTCACCCAACCAGGAGCTGCACCCTTAAGGAGAACTGTCTTTCCAGACCCCAGCAGCCATGCGTGTCATTGCTCCTCAGCCAAGGCGGGGCTCCTGAACCCCTTCCCATACAGACTGGAATGCTGACTGGCTTGGTCGAGTACAGGCAAGCACAGCTGCCCTGAGTTCGGGAGCAGCCCCGTCATGCTCAGCCCTGTTTCACCTCAGGCCTGCCAGGCTCTTGGAGTGGTTCTGCCCTCTCTTTCACAGTGTTTCTTGAGCCTTGGGGGTAGGGATGCCACATAGGGTTTCTACTGATATGACAGAACACCATGACCCCAAGCAGGTCGAGGAGGAATTAGGTTTATTTCAGTTTTCATGCCCCAATCACAGTCTACTGTCAAGGAGTCAGGGCAGGAATCTGGCTATATCTTGCCAAGCCAGTTGTTTTGCTTTGTTTTCTTTTGTCTTCACATAGATTCTGGGGATTTAACTCAGGTCTGCATGCTTGCTTTGCCCACTGAGCAGTCTCCCTAGATTCCCACCATGAGACTCATCACCAAGGAGCACAGTTTTTAACTTCTCTTTGTCACCCGCAACAGGCAAAGCATCACAGAGATGGAAAGAACTCAAAGCCAGAAACTTGGAAGAACAGAAACCCCCAGAGAGAGAAACAATGTGACCAGAGTGGAAGGCCTCCTCATGGCATGAAGATGAGGACACAGGCTCTCTAGTTCCTTCTACCCTGGCAGGAGGGGAAATGAGCTGTCAATAGACGCAGTGTGACCAATGAGACCAAACAAGAGGGGATGGACCAGGTTTGGAAATGTGTCTCTCCTCACACATTGGCTCAGGTCCAGATGCTTAGAACACTGTGGTAGAAAAGAGTCAGAGGTGGAATGAGGGCTCAGCAGAAGCCATCATCAGCCATGGACCACGCTGGACCAGCAATGGCGCTGTGGACCAGAGCTTTGCTGCTCTAATCTGGCACTTCCGCCAAAAATCATTCTTTCTAATCCTCTGCAGTTACATTAACTTACTTCTATCTGACCATGGAGTAGAGGGGTGGAAAGGACAGAAGAAGGTGGCATGCCCACGTTGAAGGCTGTGCAGGCTGTCTGAAGAGGACTGCTTGGGCTCAGGACCTTCACAAAGCTTTGCTCGCCCATGGAGACCCCGATCCCTGTGCAGCTGGTAGGACGTGTTCCAGCGTCCTGACATCAGCTTACTCGCCTTCTCACAGAGCCCCGGCCCGTGCTGCTGGTCCACTTCCCCTGTTACTTGCCAGCTGCCATTCTCACTTCCTGCCCTGCACTCTCTCCAGCCAGTTACTACAACTGTTAGTGTCAGGGGTGAGAAAGGCGTGTGCCCCTCGGTGTGCATGTGGAAGAAAGGGGACAATTTCATAGGGTTAGTTCTCTCCTCTCACTTTCGTGTGGTTTTGGGGATCAAGCTGAGGCTGTCCGGCTCCATGGTGAGCCCTTTTACCCACTGAGCCATCTTGCTGGACTCGGATCCAATCATTTTCCCCAGCGGACTGAGCCGTGGAACGGATCTAGTCCTTCTTGATGGTAGCATCAGTGTCCTCTCTACTACATCCCTCACTGCAGGAGGCCGGGAGTGTTGTTCAGGAACAATACTTAATTTATGCTTTACTGTGTCTGTCATCACCTGCTCCAAATAAGACTACCGCAACCTGTCCCTGCGCGCATCTGCTTCCCGTCTCACTCAGTGGGGACACCACAGGCAATACGCAGGGTCCAATCTGGAGCCAGCCTCATAGAAAGAAGACCCCCCCCCCATCCTTCTCACTCTCCAACTGGAACAGCTCATGAAAAAGAAACTGCTGTGATTCGGGTCAGGCAAATGGGGTGCAGGAACGGCACCAACCACAGAGCGAGATGCTAATTTCTCTAATTGACAGGGAGCCTCCATCATTTCAGAATGTGCTGGTGTTTCTGCAAAGAAACCAAGCCAATTTATTCCACTGTTTACGATGTCACCATGCATTTTTGAAATGAGTTTTCTCTGGGCTCAATGTGGGGAATGCTGGTTCCTGACTTCTGGGGTACAGCCCATCCCTGGGAAGCTGGACGGCTTTCTAGGACTGAGATGGGATTTTCAATAGCAGCTCCCTCAAGGAAGGAACAAAGAGAAACGGGCCTGCCTTCCCCAAGGCTATGAGCCAGAACAGGAGGCTGACAGGCAAGCTGGGCCTTCTTTTCGCATCTCAGCAACTCAGCACTGCATGCTGGGGCCGAAGAGCCCTCTCAGGGTCACTTCACCTACACAGCAGCGATGCTGACACCTGCCCTGTCATGAGCGAAGACTTGTGGTGTGAACTGGGGAAGGTGGGTCGGGACATAAAGCGCTTGACGTGTGAACATGAGCCCCTGAGTTCAGATCCAAAGCATCCATATGAGAAGCCAGGCGTGGTGTCGGGTCCTTATAACGCTAGTGCTGGAGAAGCAGGGACGGGGGCCCCCTGAACCTCATGGAGGAGCTTGCCAAACTGGCAAGAGAACTCAGTTCAGAAACTAAAATGGAGAGTGAAAGAGAATTACACCAAAATCAGCCTCTGGCCTCCACACACACACACACACAGGCAGGGAGACTTGTAATAAGATAGTTAATAACAGAATATACTTTGAGGCAGACACCCACTCTTCTGTTACATAACCCTGCTTATTCTCCTCCCAGAGCCATAACCCATACACAATGGTTAATATTTTACATCTCCCCAGTAAAACTCAAGGTGCCTAAAAGCAGAAATCCAGAGCAGTACCTGATGTGCAGAATGGAGTCACATGCAGCGAGTACTGGCATCTTCCGAATATTTAACATTACACAGCCTTGCTCCTTCCTGAATATTCTAAGCACAGGCTCTGCTTCAGAGCAAACTAGAGAGACCAGAGCATCCTAGAACAATCTAGAGAGACTCCAAGCATCTGTCAGCAATCTGGAGAGACCAGAGCATCCTACAGCAATCTAGAGACCACAACATCCTATAGCAACCTGGAGCTTAGTGACTGAGCATGTGCCTAGCATCCACGGGACCCTGGCTTCACTCCTCAGCCCCACCAATCAGTTAGTTAATTATTCAGTTAAGCAGCATAAACTTCACTCTCCCCAGAAGGGCTGCTTTGACTTCTGTCGCCTCTGTAAAGTCTTTTTTCTCCTCCCTCTCCCTGCCTTTTCCCAGGTGCTCTTCACTGGTACACGCAGTGGTAGTCACAGACACGCTCACTCCAGTTGCTCCGTGCTGGCGGGTGGGGGTTAGTGACGTTTTCCCTTGCTCTCCTCGCCCTGCGTATTGTTCCACCCAGTGCAGAGTATGCAGTTATTGTCCAATAACTTCTACAAAGAACAAGACAGTCTGTTCCAGAACAGAAGAGCCATAACAACAGCAAATCCTCAAGCAAGCATGGCTGACGGTAGCACAGTGTTCAGGTCTCATTCTGCAAGCTTATCGTGGAGTTGATTTCCCCTTTTGCTACTTTTGCTTATCATCACACAATGGTCATCAGACCCCTGCAGCTGGAAACAAGAACTCCTCAGAGCAATGGATTCACTCCTGCAAGACACTTGAGAGCTGACCTTCCCCACTAGCAGCCCTATGTCCTGCCAGGAAGGGCTCCTGGGAGTTAAATGCCCCTTGATGCAAGTGTCACGGTTCACAGGAGACTTTAGGAGGACCAGTCTCAACACTCTCTCAACTGTAGTCTACTTCATACCTAAATTCTTACAAGGAGGACAAATAGTGACTGAGTTTCCAAGAGCTGGCATACTGGCAAAGCCCTCCAACCTCAGACCAGCAGTGATATTAACACCTCAAGAACGTCCCGAGCCAGGAAAACTGTGTTAACCTCTGAGAGGTATGGCTCCAGCTGCCTGAAACACTGCAGCCAGTCTGCACACAAATAAACATTGCTGTTTACCCTGAATCTCCTGTCACTACCACTGCTCCACGGAGCTTCTATGGTCCGAAAGGCGGCCAACTTGAAACCGTAGCTCGGATTCTTAGCAGGTGGAGAAACTGGTGCTGCCTTTAAGGCTCTGGGTGTTGGCCAGTCTGCATGGTCACAGTCAATGTCAGTGACTCTTCCTCACAGCTTGTTGGATGTGCGTAGAACATCCTGTCTTTATTTTCCAGCAAATAACCTGAATCTCAAAGGGTCTGCCCAAGCCAGACTGCGCATGAAGGCTAGGGTTGTAGCCAGGGTTCCACCTCTCAGATCGAATCCCCTTCCATTACTTAAACTGTCCTCCAGTCAGAGGACCCAACATGCATATGGTTCAGAGCAAACCAGCAAAGCCAGGGTGATGATGAATGAGACTGGCGTTCCCGCCCTGCAAGTCTGTTTATGCTGCGTGAAACTGAGCAAATGAACCCAGTGGATGGGGTAATCCCTTTAAAGAGGAAAAGCCTGGGTGGGGGAGCAAGTCTCAGCTTAAAGCAGTGGTAAGTAACGTGTTCTGAGAGTCCAGAGCTATCTGACATCTGGGTGACTGTGCTGTGAATGACAGTGTCCCTTCTGCTGTGGGAGCTTGACACAGCGAGTGGGTTGGGTGGAAATGTGAGCAGACGACTGCCAACAAGAAGAAAGATGGACAGACACAAGCATGACCGCTGAACAGTCAGTGCAGTTCTCGGGTGATATTCGCGGGTATCGCTTGTCATGTTTTCTATCACTCTGCTTTCCAGCCTCCTCGGGCAGCTAGGAAGCACACACCCCCAACATCTCACAACTACTGTGACACATACGTGTGTCTCACATGTATGAGTCTGAGCTCCCTCCTCTTCGCCTCAGCTAAGACTTCCTGTCTCCATTCTTTCCTGCTCACCACACCCTACGTGGTTGAGTCAGAGTCTCTCTGTCAAGAGATGAGAGTGTAGATCTTGATCCAGCAGCCCCAGGACCAGCGTCTAAAGACAAATTAATGAAATAAGCCTCCAGATGGAGCCTGCTGACCTAAGCCGATCAGCTTCTGAAAGCAAAATGCACAAATCCCTTTGAGGTGAAGCCATGCAGGGATGTCAGGTCAGGAGGATGTGGGGTGCTGTGGGGTGCTGCTTAGAGCTGTGCCCTCAGTGTGAACTTGACCATGGGATTAGAGGTGATAGTGGGCTGTGATGCTGAGAGTGCAGGGGAGAATGTTGGCCGTGGACTTGAGAGCACAGATCTTTCTGCGCTCAGGGCCTGCAGCAGGCAGAGCCCTTAGAAGGGAGGTGGGCTTCCAATTAACTCACCCTCTTCTGAAGTGTGAGGCTCTGAGGACAGTGAGTGGTGCACACTCATTTGGAATCCTGCCATCACTGGGCCTACCACACCCTGAATAGTCAACAAATCATTGTTTGTCTCTTAACCCTGGCCTTCACTTCCTTTTCAATTTGAGACATAAAATTACGAAAGCTAGAAAGCATATTGTATATGTGTGTGTGTGAGAGAGAGAGTATCCAGAATTTCCTCCTTAGTCACTCACAATATTTTGAGGCAGGATCTCTCACTAAAGCTTAGAGTTCACCTACTCATGGATGCTGCAGGTAAATCCCTGGTTTTTATATGGGTGTTGGGGATCAAACTCAGATCTTCATGCTGGTGCGGCAAGCATTTTACCAGCTGAGCCACCTCCCTAGACCCTGTATATTTACTTATGTTTCGGAAAGAGATAAAGCTAGAAATAGAGATACAGAAGAAGGGGGAGAGGGAGAGGGGAAGGAAGAAAAAGAGGAAGAGGAAAAGGGAGGAACATCTGCAGATTGGGAACCAGGAGACCAGGCCTCTGGGGACCCCCTGTTAGGTGCTGCAACACCTAGGCAGACAGAAAAGCAGTGGTCTTCACAGGTCTATAGGAACACTTGTTCTGCCTACTATCTTAAAGCAGGTCTCTTACACCTTCCTCTGTAAAATGAGGGCTGCACATGAAATGTTTAATGTCCTCCCACAGGCCTGCTAAACACTCACAGCTCCCGAGATCTTGAACAGGTTCCTATGTGCGTGCATCTCTGTAGGCTAGGTTAGAATTAATGAGAGACGTCAGACACACAGACAGCATCTCTCCCTACCTTCACGGTCCCTACTCGTGACAGACATCACTAATTGATCACAGCACTCTCTCCCACTAGGTGTGATTGTTGCTTTAACAGCTCCTTGCTTCCAGACAACCACTGCTGTGTTTCCTGATAACAGAGCAGGGATTTAAAGCTGTTTTTCAAACCTGGGAGGGATCTTCTTCAAAAGACAGTTCGAAGACTGTGTGAGAAAGAGGAGTCCGCCTGCCTGAGACCTCCCGTGTCATTCCAGGTCCACCCTTAAGACCCCACCAGACACATGGCTTTGAGATTTCACTATCTTTTCAGCCCCCCCCCCCCCGGACAATGCTAGGCTGTGTTTCCCCTTTGCAGCGTAACTGCAGTGATGAAGAAGTAGTGTGTGGCTAATTGCTGGACGGGCCACAGACAGCCCCACATGTAGCTTCCGGCTGGTAGAGACTGTAGATCACTCAACATGATAACCCAAAGAAGAGAGCACTGGAAGGAAGTGGGAAGAATGTTCCCGGGCAACAAGAGGCTGGCTTTGAAGGAGGTCGGTGTCTCCAGAAATCCTTGGATGAAGATGAACCAGTTTCCAAGCTGGGTCTGCGGGCCTGTGTGTACTTGCTTACAGGGACTTTGGTTTCCTTGTGGAGTAACAGTGGCCCCACGAACTCACAGCTGCCTGTATTCTACAGGGGAAGGAGCGGTATGCATGGGGAGCAAGGATTAGCAAAGAAGGTGGAATAGCATGCATAGAGCCCACTGCCATGGAAGACTCCCCGATTTCTGTGACCAGCACAGACACCCCGTCAGTCACTCTCTCTCTCCTCTCTCTCCTTCCAGGATCTCATTTCTGTCTTGGGACATCCCAGTGAAAAACTTCACACCTCCCTGTCTTACCTACACCCTGGCCCTGGCCTCATCCAGTCACGGGTCATCAGGCTGTACTTGGCCCTGACCTCCTGACTGTAGGCCTTTCTGTGCTTTCCTGATTCTGCAGGAGCTTTGATCACTGTGTCCATCCTCCATGGCCTTCCAAGGTTCCCCTGCCTGAGTCTGTCCAGGTCATCCAGGGCCCTGAAAATCATACAGCATCATTCTCTTCACCTTAAAGCAAGCCACACTCAGTATCTCTCTGCCTCTTTATCTCTGTCTCTTTCTCTGTGCCCCGCCTCGTACGTGTGTGTGTGTCTGTGTGTGTGTGTGTATGTACATGCTTATGCCACAGTTCATGTGTCAACAGGAGGTCAAAAGGCAACTCCTGTTGTTGGTCCTCACTTTCCGCCTTGCTCACTGCTACACACACAGTCCACTCTGGGGATTCCCCTGCTAGTGTTTCCATCTCAGCCCAGCATCACTGAGATTACAGACATGTATGAGAGCATCAAGTCAGGGTTCTCCACATGGGTTCTAGGGGGTTGAGAGCAGACCCTCATACTCCACAGCAAATGCTTTGCCCACCGAATCTTCTCCTCAGCCACCAAGGTTGGCTTTTGTTGGTTTGGCTGGTTGCATAGGGAGCTGAACCCAGGGTCTCACAAATGCTGGACACAGACTTTCTCTTCTTCCTCCACCCTCCACGGGCCTTCACTCTTCCCAAATGGCCTACAAGCTCTTTCTGGGAGTCTTAGTCCTCAGAGCCTCTCCCACCTTGACAACCACAACTGTAGATTTACTGTCCAGTTCTGAGTGGTTCCTTCAAGATGTTTACATGTGGCTGGCAATGAGCCCGTGTCTTCCACAGATCATGGCACAGGTGCTTAGGCAACAGGAACACTGCCCTTACCTTTTTGAAGGCTTGCTTGCAAGGAGCCAGCCACTGATGGGTCTGTGTTAGCCATCACCCATGGGAAGGCTTCTCTTGCCATGTTTCCTACCCTGATGGCCTCTGGCATGGTGGCAATAAGACTCTGCTAGTCTGTAGTCAGGAAGGCTGGAGCAGGGGATGGCAGAGGGGTCACTCTAGGTAAAAATTTCTCTCTAGAACCTTCTCTTACCCTACTATCACCAGTGATGTCTTTTAACTCCCTAAGTTCCTTTTAAAGCCATCAAAACCACAAGATTCTGGTGGTTTTCCCGAGACTCCCTCTCCCCCAAAGAACTAACTATTATCTAGCCTGCTACAAGCTCAGGAGTGGTTCCTTCCCCTTTAACTTCTGTCCCCTAAGTCCAAGGTGAAAAGTTTCCCTGGCACTCCCTCATTTGGAAACCAAACCCTTGCCCTCTCCCTTGTACACACACCTCCAGGATGGGTCTGCTTCGGCCATTCCACACCCCTTCTGCCCATCTGCTGTGATGGCACGGTGCCTGCTCACAAGTTGGTAGGAGCCTGTGGAGATGCCAGGCAACAGTGTGTTTTGATGGGCAGCCTGCAGAAGGTGGAAATTGCCATCTCTTGTGAGTGAAGGCCATGAGTGGTGCCAGCCCTGGCAAGCCAGGTCTCTGTATACTTGTTCACACCTGTTGACTCTTCAGTGCCAAGAAAAGTGAACCTACCATAGCTGGGGAGAAGGAGGAGGGAGGACGTGCTCAGAGCCCTAGCCCCGTGGGTTTCCCTGTACAGCAGAAGACCCCAGAAAGATCAGTCAATGAAATCGTGCCTGTGCGTGTCCCTCACTGGAACTGCTTTGTGCCTCTTTGTCTCTGGCTTGTGTGGCACTCAGGGAAGGGGGCTCAGCTGTGGCACAGGTACAGTTTACCCACATATAAACCCTCTGTCCACGCCAGAGAAAAGAAGCCAGGAGAAAGCGAGACTGTGCTAACCCCTGATAACATGTCCAAGTGACCAGGAGGCTGCTAGTCCCTCATGTGTCCGCCCATCCTGGAAAGCCACTGACAGTCCAGCTCCTGAGTCAGACAGGCCTGGCTTTATGGCTTAGTAAGACTGATGTCCTAGCCAACACCTGAGCAAACAGCTCTCCAGAGCCGTGACCACTGAGGCCTTCCCGTCACCTGTGGCTGGTGCTTAGGCACTGACCTCATCAGTCAGGTCCTGCTCTAGCAATAAAGCTCTCCAGAGCAGGAGCGGTGAGGGGCCATACCCTGGGATGTACTTATTGACCTTGACAGCTTTGTTTACATGGGAACCGTAAGTGGTCATGAGCAGCTTGTTTGGGTAGGACTCTGATGATGCTGGGTTTGTAGAATTCACGGTGGCCCATTAGACTTGCAGGTCTGTAATGTATTTGGGACAGATCTAGGAACTGGCATGTCATGTGTGCAAACAAAGATCCTAACACTGCATCTGGAAGCTGACACACATGTGGAATACATCAGAGACTCCTAAGGGACACTGAGGATTTAAAAAAAAAAAAAAGCAGTTGTGGAAGAAAATTAAAAGCAGCAAAATGTTAAAAGAAAACTCGTCAGCAAAATATTGTTTTCCTAAGGTGGAGTCGAAGACTTGAGATAGGATGTGAATGATGTGGAAGAAATCTTGAGGGTGAGGAAGCTTGTGGGAGCTGTTCGTGAGTGCCTGTGACTTTCAGTGAAGCTGAGGCCTCCAAAGCACCAAGGCGTGCTGCCGTGATTAGCTTTCTGCTGCCGTGACAAAATACTCTGACAAAAGCACCTTAAGGGAAAAAGGATTTAGGCTGACTGGTAGAGAGGGATGGAGCCCATCACATAGAAACCAGTAAGCAAGACAAGTATTGTGACAGGAGCTGGTCTCGGTCACACTCAGGAAACAAAATGAACTGAAAGTGGGGGCTGGCTATGGAACCTAAAGGTCACCTCCAAGCGCCCAATGCTTCCATCAAGGCTCCACCTCCTAAAGGTTCTACAACCTTCAAACATCACTAGCATCCATAGACCAAGTGTTCAAATACATGAGACAATGAGGAACATTTCAAATTTGAACCATAACAGTTACAAAGGGAGAGTCCATGGGATGAACCTCCCAAGTCCAAGATTTTGTTTTCACAGGATACCCAAAGGAGTAATGGCCTCCTAGAAGCCAACCCATTCAACTCACAAAACATATAATATGCTCTCAGTATGGGTCTCATAACAGGTTGGTTGAGTTGTTTGTTTATATGTTTGCTTGCTTCCTTGCTTGCTTTCTTGGGTTGGTTGGGTTGGTTAGTTGGATGAATGGTTGGATGGTTGTTTGGATAAATGGTTGTTTGCTTGTTTGCTTGCATGCTTACTTGGGTTTGTTTGGTTAGTTGGTTGGTTGGTTGGTTGGTTGGTTGGTTGGTTGGGTTGTATTGGTCAGTTGATTGACTGATTTGGTTGGTTTTAACATTTTTTTTGACATTATGGTGAGGAAACTCCCAACATAATGGATTCAATAGACTAGAGGACAGAAAGAAGTAGTGAGTGATGGCCTCATCAAGGAATACTATTTCTAGAAAGAGAGAGAGATGCCAGAGAAGGGTCCTAGAGTGTTAGAAATGTTGTGATGTGTTTAATTGTTGCAAAAACAGTCTAGTAAAAAGGGGAAAGAAAAGAGGGTTCAAAGGAAGCTGCAGAGGAGAGTTCGACTTTCCCTTGAAAGACAAGCTGATGGACAGATGAGATGGACTGAGGACACTGTTTCTTAAATGCAACAAGTTCACCACCAGAGCACAGAGGGATATTGGAAGGTAGACAGAGTCAGTTCAGATAATCTGGTCTGCAAGAAGAGCAGGTGCTAGGTTAAACAGGGCAGCAGACACAAAGCAACACTCTTCAGGAGCTCCAAGGCTCACCAGAGGGGTGGTCCATTCCTGAATCAAGGTGGTCTGTTCACCACTACGCTTGTCTTGATCTCCAGTGAAGGCCTCCTGACTGGGTGAAGCATGAGAAGAGAGAATTGAACTTACCTATGGCTGAGATTTTTCAGGCAAAAAATTGGAATAAGTCTAGGCTTAGGATGATGAAGATGTATGCTCAAAGAGGGAAATCAGTGCAACTGAATGACAGCTTTTCTTGGAAATTTCTCATCAGTCCACCATGAATTGCCATTTTTCCTTCTGGCAGAATAAACTATACTCTATCCTTTGCCTCTGCTGTCTCCCATCTTTTCTGGTCTTCTCTTCTCTTAGGTTTGGTAAGAATAGTGAAGAAGGAATTGAATGTGAGTTGAGTTTCAGAGGAGGAAAGTAAGCGTGGTGTACAAATATGAAATGCCCTCCAGAGGCGCATGTGTGTGAACACCTGTCTCTAGCTGGTGGTGCTGCTTGGAAGTTGTGGAACACTTAGGAGGTGAGGTCTCACTTGTGGTGAGTCACTGGGGATGGGTCTTGAGGTTCCGTAGCCCAGCTCAACTTTTTATTCATATCTCTCTGCTTCTGGACTATGGGTGTAATATGACAAGCAGGCTTCTCACTCATTCCCATCACCATAGTAGACTGCAGCCCCTCAAACTGTGAGCCAAAATAAGCCCCTTCTTCTTAAGGTTGCTTCCTGTCAGGCATGTAGTCACAACAACAGGAAAAACAACAAGAAAGCAAGCAAAGGACAGATAAAAGAAGGTGTGAGTGCCTGTCTTCCCCTCTGTCCCCACAGGAGCAGCTGTTAGGAAGATGTGAGGGGTCCAGGCATAGGACACTCATGTCCTCATGGTCTGTGCAGATGCTGGGGCCACAGCAGCAAAACTACTGCCCCTTTTTGGACTAGCAAGCTCTACCTCTGTCACACGCTCCAAAAGGGGATCTCCTCCTTAATTCTCCATGGGAGAAGCAGAAACCACGGGAACTTGCAGCGCCTTCAGCTGACATCATCTCAGCGTTCCCGTCTGTGTCGCTCACATAGTTTGCTGAGGCCAGGAGAACAGCCTACATAAATAAAAGTCTAAATCAGATGATAACTGATGTTATCCTTGTTGCTCCTGTCCCTGAGCCAGGGCCGGCAAATGCTCTCCAGCGTGAGCTGCTGTCATCCCCTCCTGGTATCCAGTGGTTACCATGAGGCTGCTCTTCAGAGAAGCTGAAAAATGGTGCCTGCAGACTCCTTTCAGCCCCATTCACAGATTTGAAATCGCTGACTGTATGCAGGGAGAGGATTTGGATGTGGGGAGGGGGTGGTCGCTAGTACCACGCAGCTGCTATGGCTGTGAAAATTTAACCTCAAGCAGCCTAAACGTTCATTTTACAATGTACACTGCTGATTACTTAATTATGTCTAAAATATAAGTCAGACACACTACAAGCCCCAGGGAGTAAATTACACAGATCTGCGAGGCAGCATAGACGCGGTTATTCCAGGCTCACATTTCTGAATTATCTCCCCACACACACCCTGTGAATCTGCAAAGCTTTTCCCTTCTCTGCAAACGTATGGCAGCCACAGGCAAGGGATCGCTTTCTCAGGGTTGCGTGCCCAGTGTAGGTGAGCCCTTCTCCAACCCTCCGTCATGGGCCCTCGCCGACAGGTTCTTATCTCTGCGTCTGTTTGAACTAGGAGACTGCATATGCTTGATCCCAGCGCAAACCTCCCTGTGACCTGATTGTGTTGCCATGGTCACCAATTAGATGAGTTCTGTTGACTGCAGAACAATAGTCAAAGGATTTCTGCTAAGTTCCAGAGTTGAATAACAGTCATTTGTTTTGTTGTTGTTGTTTTCTGCAGTGCTGAAAATGAAATCTAGGGCTTGTGTACATGAAAGACAAGTGTTCTGTCTTCCCTGAGCAGCCTCAGCCCTCAAGTATTCATTATAGTATGTACATACAGTGTGGGTATATAGCGTGAATGTGTGTGTGTGTGTGTAGGTAGATAAATATATGTATGTAAGTGTATGTTCGTGTTGGGGTCAGAGGTCAACCTCAGATGTCATTCCTCAGGTGCCATCCATTTTGATTATTGAGACGAAGTCTCTTACTTGATCTAGAATTTGCCAGCTCAGCTAGGTTGGCTGGCCAGCGAGACCCAACAAGGCCTGTCTCTGCCTGCCCACCCCTGAGTGTGGTGCACTTGCCACCACACCCAGCATTGTCATGTATGTTCTGGGCATCAAATGATGGCCTCATGGGGGACGGCCTGACCCCAGCCCCGTGAACACGCTTGATAGGTGATTTTACTAGGAACCTTGCCTCAAGGTCTGCTGCAGAGAACAGCGCTCTCAAACAGAATTCTCATAGAGCGCTTCCTGGAGCCAGTAATTAAGTATCCTTACAGGATCAGCAGGATGCTCCCTCCTTTCCTTTCCTCTCTGATGGTTAGACACCTGTGGGTCTTACTGAGAACTGTCTCCAGATTAACTTCCCATGTTGCCCCTGTGAGTACACACGGGTATAAAGATGTAGACAATCCCTTCAAACATTCTCCCTGTCAGAACAAGGCCACATCCCTTGTTGCCATCCATTTTTCACTGGAGTCGGACCCTTTATTGCCTTCTGAAACCTTTCTTTGCGTTCACAGCTTACCCGGCTGGCACCAGGAGCCTGGCCCTCTGTCTCTTATCTTTCAAAGATAAGATGAAATTCTGTGCATCACTGCTAACTTCCGTTTTCAGGGTCTCGCTCTGTAGCCTGGGCTGACATCCAACTCATAGTATCTCTTCTACCTTAGCCCCCTTGTGCTGGCATTAAGCCCACCTTGACTTAAAGTAAGAGATCAACCCCACTCCTCTTCCACCGCAACATTCGGAGGCCTTGGACTGTAAGGAAAGTTCTGCCCACCTTCAGATGTCTTCTGGCCATGCAGGCATCCTCCAGCTTCGAGCTGCACAGTTCTGATTTCAGCCGACATCCTCAGAGGCTTTGCTTTACATGTGTCATAGAAAGACATCTGTTGCTAGGCTAGCTGACACAGAAAGACCTCACTGTTAGATCTAACTATCTCTTCAGAGAGTCCTTATCAGTCACAAGGGCTTAGGGATAAATTCTGGGACTTACACATTTTATAAAATTTAGAATTCATGTCTAAGTGCCGAGTCCTTATCCCCACTTGATAACATTATAGGATGCCATGAGCTATGCGCAGGAATGCATACCTTCCGTGGATTGACTGACTAACTGAAGGTTAAAAGATTGATTGTAAATCAGAGAACCAAACCTAAGAATTTGGAGACATCACAAAGTAGTTATGATGGTTTCTATTCTAAATGGCCGCCAAGGTTAGGTGCTGGAGGAAGGCTTGGTCCCCAACTCATCTTGCTCTTGAAAGGCGGTAGCAGAGGAACCATCAAAGGAGTAGAGTGGAGAGGATATCACAAGTCAAATGCAAGATGGAGAAGCAAGAGAGCTGGCCATCACCAAATCCATCAAAAGCTCCGTCAAAAGAAGGGACAATGGCAAAATAAATAAATAAATAAATAAATAAATAAATAAATAAATAAATGCCTCAGATATAAGAGTATTAATCTGCCTTTGACCTCAGCAGTATCACCCTGCCTCTCTGGACGGTTGCTCGAGGCCAGGTCACCGGCAGTTGAGTGTGTGTAGATTACAAGGATAAAACTGTTCCTTTCCAAATGACAACCATAAAAATTCCACCCCAGGAGAAATGAAGGGCAGGTGTGCCTCACTGAGAGTAAATGCAGGGTAAGGAAATGTCCAGTCAAAGACTCACAAACTGAAGCCAGCCAGCCCTAACCCAGCCTGGACTCCGGCAGTGCACGCCCCTGAAATGCGCGCTAATGGCGGAGGCAGTGGCTAATGACTAATAAGCTGGCTATTAACGGCTTCCTAAGTGGCAGACTGGGGAGTTCTGAGACTGGGTTTAAAGTCACAGAAAATAGGGAAGTCTTCTTGGTCTGGGTGGGATATGAATTGGGGCAGCAGTGTTTGCCCTGAGATTAATTTATTTGGCTCTGTACAGGGGGGAGCCACTGTCCACATTACCAGAACTTTCTCCTGCATGAAAATCAATACTGAAGTTCTCTGCCAGGCTTTTCCTTGGGAGAGCAGAAGTGATAGTTTACAAACCATGGCTGGCTTCTAGACACATAAAAAATAGAGAAATTCTAAAATGAACTCTCAGGGCCTACTACTTAAAACTCAATCTAAAATGCAGGTAGAGTCTTATTAGATCTGGAGTATGAGGTCCCCAGGCACAAAGAGCTGAGTGCAAATGACATCAGCCTAACATTGAGAACTAATTCTCATTCTCAGCATCAGCAACAAGGCCTCACCTGCTCATTCACTCACTGAATAGATGCATCTACCCCAGGGGAGGTGGTGGTGTCACCCCAGCCTCGATGAGAGAATGCCTCTGTGAATGGGGCTCAGGTGAGTGGGGAGACTGAAAAGAAACAAATGTGAGTCACAGAACGCATTAGGAGACAACAAAGTACATAGAGAAGGATACACCCAGGGAGGGTGATGCAGGAATGCTGGGAATAAAGGGTCATAGCAGGGGGACGATTCCTCAAGAAGGTAGCATTTGAACAAAGTCCTGGAGGAAGCAAGATGTGAGCCAGGAAGGTCAGCAGAGATGAAGGCATGTGCAGAGGCCCTGAGTCAGGATGGTATCTCCTTTAAGAGAAGGCAAGATACTTGTGGGGTTAGAGAAAGAAGAGCAAAGACACATAGCGGAGAGAAGCCTGGGTCATGGCAGCCTGATGGGACACTGTAAAAATTCTGGGCCTTTATCCCAACAACCAAGATTCCAGAGGATTCTAAGGAGTAAAATAACCCGATTCTGTTCTGAAAGGTCTCCCCAGTTGCTTCAAGGATGCCCTGGATGGAATTGGGTTATGGTGCTTGCTCTCCCATGATGCCGTCCTCATCAGGAATCTTTTCCCTGGGCTAGAAGGTAACCCGGTGGTAGAGCGCTTGCCTAGCACCGTGGAAGCCCTGGGTTCAAACCATGGCACTACCACAGAGAACCCCTCCTAGCCTTCAACACCTGCATCAGACTGCTATTGTTCCGTTATTTTGGGGGTTTTGAGATGGTCTCACTCTGAAGGCCAGGCTGCCCCAGACTCACTGTGTACCCCAGGCCAGTCTCAAACGCATGGCAATCTTCCCACCAAACTCCCTAAATGCTGAGATTTACAAACATTCCCTATGGTGCCTGGCTCGTGGATGAAGCTTGGCTTGCTGGAGCAGGGCACAGGGCAGGGCTTCCTTGGAAGAGCCCTCCTCTGTCAGGTTTCCACAGACTCTCATAGCCATTCAAGAAACAGCTCCTGCAGCAGAAAACAGAGAGCAGGTGGCATCTCCACAGATGCTCAAGGCCTGTCCCCATGACATAACTCCCTTCTACCAAGTCTCACCGGAGTGTGGAGACCAAGCGTCCACACGTGGGTCTTTGAGGGATTATGCCTTAGGTAGAGTTCCTACTGCTGCAATGGAAAAAAATGACCGAAAGCAACGTGGGTGCTTCATCTTACACATCCTGGAAACACTCCATCACTGAAGGGAGCCAGACAGGAACTCCAGCAGGGCAGGAACCTGGAGGCAGGAGCTGATGCAGAGGCATGAGGGTGCTGATTAATGGCTTGTCCACCATGCCTATTCAGCCTGTGCTCTTACAGCACCCAGAACCACCTGCCTAGGTGTGGCCCTGCCCAGTACAGTCTGGGCCCGCCCACATCAATCACTAATCACAAATGCCAAAACAGCGGGGCATTTTCCCAGTTAAGCTTTCCTCTTCTCAAATGACTCTAGCTTGTGTCTCTAGCAGACAAAAAACTAGCCTGGACACACCATTTAGCCAAACCACAGAGAAAAAAAAATTTAGCTTGTGAGCCAGCCTGGAGTTTCAGAGCATCACGAAGCAGAGGTGGAACAGGTGTTCCCAGAAACAATAGAGATTTGTCCATCAATAAGAAATCACACCCCAGGGCACTTACCACAACCATGAGACCACATGACAACGGCAAAGGTACATCCGGCTTTTAGGGAAAAGCACTCAGGCATCTGGGGCCACAGGAGGGTGTGTTGCAAGAACTTAGGATCTGGGGACTGGTGCCAGGGAGCACCAGAAGAGAATTGGTGCATGGTAGGTTTGCAGACAGAAGCAGGGAGTGTGCGAGGTTTCAAAAACAGAGTCTGCCAGTGAAACGCCAGTGCCCCGGGCACTGTGCACAAGAGGGGAGTGAGGGCGCTTGACGACTGGTCAGCACATGTGTCAGTGCCCCACTGTAAGGAGGAACCCTAAAAGCTCCTGGGACACAGACAATCCAAGATAACTGACAACAGAGTCACGCTGTCCAGGTGGGAGTAGACCAGCCCTCCTGCCACCTGGTGTGTACAGAACAACAAGTTACTAATAAATCTAACAAAAGGAAGGCACAGACAGCCATAAGCAAGCTGACAATGATGCCAGGGGTCCCGGGACGCCAGCGCAGACACTGATCCCTAGAAGACAGAAGTGGTTTTCATGCGCTACTATAAAGATTTGCAATGCTTGCGTGACGACTGCTGCAGGTCAGGCCGCTCAAGTAAATTAAATCAAACTGTTGCTGATTGTGTGTGTGTGTGTGTGTGTGTGTGTGTGTGTGTGTGTGTGCTGTATGTTTGTGGTATGCATGCAGGTAGAGACACACACGTGCAAATGAAACCAAAAGAGGTTCTCTATGACACTGCACCTTATTCCCTTGAGACGGTCTCTAACTGACCACGAGCCAGGCTGGCATCCCCCTACCTGCCGCTAACAGGACTGGGATGAGAGGTACTAACTCAGAATTTCTATGGGTGTGCTGGGGCATTGAACTCGGGTCTCCATCCTTGTGCAGTAAGCACTCCTACCCACTGAGCCGCCTCTCCGGCCCCTCCTGCCTACCACTTTTAATAGCTGAGATCTAGCTGGGCCGCAGTCAGAGGGCAGCTGCCAGGTGCCACTGTTTGACTCTACCCACAGTTTCTGCTCAGAAACTAGAGCTGTGAGGAGTGTTCAGACTTCACAGCTGGACAGCAAGGATCCCTAGTGAAGCCATCAGTGAGTGAACTCTCACACACACAGGTTTCTGGCTAGGAATCTGGCCAGCCTTTTCATTACAGAATAATTATTTTGAAAAGCCAACTACTCATTATTTATCTAATATGTAAAGTTTGATTTCCACCTACTGTGTTTTCTGACTACTGAGTTCACTTGCCTTTGAGAGTTCTAATTCCACAAATAGGATGAAAAAGAGATAGTCATCTTTCTCTGAAGGTGAAGCAATGGGCAACCTCCAAACAAAGGAATAGGTAGCCCCTGGGACACTGCTTTCTAAGTTTTTGTTGCTTTATGCCTTAGCTAGACTCAGCATTTAGCCACCTGGCCTGATTAAAGTATGATCTGCTATACAGGCTTGCCAGGGAAGGGCAGCGAATTCCTAATATCCTGACATCATTCATTTTTAAGCTTTTTTTTTTTTTACATTTATTTATTTGAAGAAGAGATGGGGTAGGTGGGGGCACAACACAGGATGTGTTGAGATCAGAGGACGACTGTGGGAATCATTTCTCTCCTTCTACCGTGAGGATCCAGGGGGGCTGAGCTCAGGTCACCAGGTACGTATACCTACTCAGCCATCACGATGTTCTGTGGCATGATTCTTCCTCCCTGTCACTATGGCCCAGGTTGTATCATAAATTACATAGTAACCCTGTAGAGAGCAGACCTTACAGAAACAGGGATAGGCTGAATTTTGAGGTCATTTAGAGGCAGTGGTTCGTATGCTAGTTCATCCTCCCTAGCACGAGGTCACCGGACTCTGCCACTCACCTGGGAGGGATGGCTGACTGTAGTCTTCAGTTGTCCCTATTCCCTGGGGACATCCCAGGGGACGAGACCTCCTGTCCCAACAGGCTATTCAGAGGACAGGTTCCATGACACGCTGCAGATTCTGACGTGCAGGGCTGCTCAGGAAGGCACAGGGCTTCCACACCGCCCAAGCACATTCCCACAGACACGCCCACATATAAATCTTCCCTGGGTCACTTACAAGGTGAATTGCGCACCTTGGTGTTCCAGGAGAGATAAGACTGAGGGATGAGCTCCTTACAACTTCGGAAGCTGCTTGGGGTCCACCATCGGTTGAGCCCCCAGATGCAGGGGCCTGCTCAAGCCTCCATCCTCGAATCAGCTAAGTTTGTATTTTCGATCTCAAAACAAACCCTACGACTGCTTCCCTCTCAAAGGCGGGCACACCCTTTGGTTGCCAGATAAAATAGTATCTATGGTATTATTTGCAAGTCAAAAGCTGAGATCAATCAAAAGGAAATTATTGATGCCTGAAAACATGCCTGAGAAAAGGCATGGCAGTGCCATCCTTGGCAGGGACATCAAGGCTGAGACTGCAAGTCCTCACCTTTACACAGCCCTGGGACTGGAAAATGCACCTGCTCTTTGCATGTGAGAACCATCGTTAATGGAAAAGCCCAAACTCACAGTCTAGTGGCAAGCCCCAACTCTACCTAGCAACTCACAAACCATGTCCTAACGGAAGATGCACACACATGCACACACACACACACACACACACACACACACACACACACACGAATGCTTGCAAACATAGATGCACGCATAGATGCACACACAAGTGTGCACATTCATGCACATACCTTCCTGGGGACAGCAAAGAACCTTCAAAAGAAAGATGGTCACTTTACAAATCTCCTATTTTCCAGCTGCCGTCCCCAACCCTTCTTTCTGCCCTGAAGGAGTAACGGAGCTAATAGGGGTTCAAGACTGCTCTTTCTGGGGGCCAACTTTTTCTTTTCTCCATGTCATGCTTTTTATTCAGAAAATAATTTTCTTTGCATTGTTTGCATGAAAGCTTTCCAACACCCCCAAATAATGGTGAGAAATTGGCTTTTATTTCTGAACAGGCTTTTTCAATGCACCCCGTATCTCTCAGCATATCTATTCCATTAATCTGAGCCTTAATGACACAATGGGTAAGAACAGTGTTCGGATGTGTATAAATGAAATTTTTAATAGATTTCCCTCTTAATGTAATAGAATTGGCATGCCGTGCGGGAGCAGGAGTGAGAGTAGTCACTCAGGCATTGTGTTTACATGATATTTAAATACAAGTGGCTGGGTGTAAGTACGGCTAAGTATACCTGAAAGGGACAGTGCCTCCTAATCATTGTTTCAGCAATTGACAGTTGTTTACACAACAGCGGTACATTCACTGCTGATTTGAATAATAAACACGCTTAAATACCAGCTGGATAATAGAAGGGTAATTGAAACGTAGTTTAGGGCTGTGATTCACAGGCATTGTAGTAACACTTCCATTTGCCACACAATGCCACCCTTCTGTGCAGGCGCTAAAAGAAAAAAAAAAATTAAGGCATTGTTTCAAACATTGGGGTCTATTAAAGTTGATGAATACACCGGGTGCATAGCCCCGCGCAAGCCATGCCTGGGCACACTTGAGACTACTATTGTACCGTGGGTTTCATCAAAGCACTAGAGAGCTCTAAAAGAGCCACTGGGGTGGCCCACCCTGCATTGTGTCCTCCAGGGTGGTGGGTGGCACCCAGGTACCTCCCTACCCAGCCACAGCACAGCCACAGCACTCATGGTTCATGGGTGAAAAACACGAGTGCTGGCCTGCGGCACGTCTGGAATTGTAAAAGCGACGACCCGAGCTGCCACACATTCCCAGATCCTCTGAGCCCATTGATGCCCCTCGGCTCAGGCCCGCTTTACCTCCGATTTGGTCTACGCCTGTCAGAGGCCGAACGTGGGCTTCTGCTCTGAGGGCTTCTCTGTCTCAGCAGCCCCCTCACCTCCCACCACTCGGCCCCTTCTGAAGAGCACCGGAGCCAGGTAGACTGCCTTGTTCAAGTTGGCAGGGTAGGGAGCACCCAGCAGGAGGTACCCATCATTACAGTCCTCAGCCCTGAGTGTCCTAGGAAGAGCATCCTGGCTCGTGCTTGAGGAAGTTATTCATGTGGCCAAATTGGCAGGGCCCACTCTACCAGCCTGAGTGCCTATAGGTGCCGTGGCAGACCCAGTTCCAGAGAGCTCACACTGGCCATTGCATCTCTCCATCCTGAGCGACTGCCTTGGGGAAGCAAAAGACCTGTCAGAAAGTTGCTTAGTGAGCATAAAGTAAAAGCCAGTGCAAGCAGATGGATTGCCCTGTCCACTCCAGGAAAAGCACTGCCTAGAAGTAATACAGCCAGCACAGGCCAGGAATTAAATTATTACACCTCTTTAAATACGAGGGACCGATTCACGGCCACACTGCTGCCGAGTCATAGCATGGAAAGCAGCCTGCAGGCTGGTAAGTAACTATCATATAGGTGGCCAGTGATGGTGAGATCTGTCTTCCCTCCTTTGCTGCCTCCTGCTCACTGACTTCTCTCTCATTCTCTTGCTCTTAGTCTTTCTGTCTCTTTCTACCTTCTGTCTTTCTCTTCTCTGTCTCTCCTCACCCCACTCCTGCTCCCGCTCTCCTGGACTGAGCTGGGTAGAAACACATGTTTATTTTCTGATTCCCTTTTTGGTGCTCACCCACATACATGACAGGATGACAAGGCCACATCTGCCTCCAGATCCCTGAGATATCATTAAGTGAGTGACTGAGGGAAAGGTGGGATGAACCAAAACTGAGAAAAGGCATGGCAGTGCCATCCTTGGCAGGGACATCAAGGCTGGGACTGCAAGACCCAACCCAGCTTATTAGGGCACTCACTGAACCACCCGCTCTTCAGAAAAGGAAACTATTTCTGCAATGGGTGAGAGCATCTGGCATGCACAGCTGCTCAAATTCAGTTTTCCTTACAACAACAGCTTAAGAGTCTAAGATACACACCAAGCATCCTCCACAGGAGAAATCCACTTCTTCCATCTCCCACTTATCCACTCAACAGCTGGGTGGGCTAGGAGATCTACTTCTGGTCTTCAATGCCCTGCTGGACAAAATAGTGTGTGCCAAGCACGGCCCCTGGCCATAGCTGCTGCTGCATGGTGATGTTCAGTTCCCCTCTAGACAAGCAGTAGAGAAGAGACCTCATGATCAAGGACAAGAGCCAGCAGCCTAGGGAATGGCCTGACGTAGGAGACATCCTTCCTCTGCACTTACTCCAGTGAAGCCAAAGACAAAGGCTGCTGGGGAAGAGAAGGAGAGGTCGTCAGAAGGCAAAACATCTGGACAGGTTTCAGTGAAGTGGGAACTACAGGAGGAGAGCAAACAGCAGTAAAGAGATCAAGAGGTCAAGGATGTGAGCTTAGCTACCAGCTCTGGGTTCCAATCTCAGCTGAGCCTGGACCCCGGGTTCCCTCAGACCACTGATCGCCCCACCGCCAGCACACTGTGTCCAGCCGACCTGCAGGGTATGGCAATTGACCACTCATGACACGCCAGCCGCAAAACACCATTACCGCCTTCGCTCTAAGCAGGTTGTACCTGAGGCAGGTCACACAGCAGGTGAGGGGGGACGTGGGACTTGCATACAGGCCAGCTGGTTCTAGAGCAGCAAGACGCTTGGCTTTAACTCACAGCGCCCCCAGGCACTGCTGCTCCTCTGCCGACGGTGCTTGTGTGGGTTTGCTTTGTGGAAGGACAGGACTGTAACTAGTGGACAGGACTTGGTTCCTCGCTGGATGCATGCCAGCAGCTCTAAGCACGACTCTGGGAGGCGAGTGTGGTAAGTGACGTGGGTGCTGTGAGCTGAGGGGAAGAGGGCTAAGAAGCCCCACCCATAGGCCAAGCTGGGAAGTGGGTAGGATGATTCTAAGATGGCTTCCGTTGACACTATCCAGAGGCCAGGCTTCGCCCCTTGATGGTGGGTTTGGGGCGCTGGTGGCTGCACTAATTCATATGTGTGCTGCTAATTTAAGATGCTAAAGAACAGTGGGATATGTGTGAAATAAATGCAGAAGGGAGGGGCTTCAGGAGGAAAGGAGGCTGGCGGGAGAGAGTGGGAATAAGGAGGGAAGGGGGAAAGGAGACAAAGAGAACAAAACAGAAAATGCCATCACAGAATCCATTACTCTGTATGCTAACTCAAAAAAATACCAATTTAGAAAACCTACATATCAGGGAGAATGTTTATTATCATATAAGAGGTGGGATAAAGCATGTGAAATGACAGCAAATAGCACAACATTATAAATAATCACAACAGAAGAATGCACAGAGGAGATTGAAGAAGAAAAAGCGGAGCATGCTGCCCACCCAAGGGCAGGCTGCACCTCGCATGGAAAAGAGAAAAGACTGCACAAGGCGAGCCTGGGGAGGCCGGGACACAGTGGGAAGTCCAGAGTGCGCAGAGAGGCCCGGGACCCAGGAGGAAGCCAACTGGGTGGCGGGAAAGGACGAAAAATGCAGGAGACCAGGGCAGAAGAATGCCCACAGTTTCTCAGTGGTGACTGGTCCACTTTTCCTTCCCAGCCCAGGTTTTGTATCCCAGATTCTTAAACACCAAGGATGTATCAATAAACTAGGCGAATGAACTGAGAAGTAGCAGCTGACGGAAAGCACCAGGGCACTCAGGCGAGAACATGGAGGCAGAGTGTCACACTGCTGACGGAAGTAGAGGGAAGTATCTTAGGTGTCATGCCCTCCACAAATACCCAGAGATGGCAGTCAGGAGTTCCACTGTCCGGCACCACTAACAAACAGAAATCCATGGAGGACTTAGCGGGAGAGAGCCACGGGGAGAGAAAGCAAACAGCAGAGGAACAAATAAAGAACTCAAATAAGACACAAACCCTCCATGATATATTTAAATGCTTGAGACAATCCTACAATACGATGCTGCTTCACAATAAAAGGAGGAAATTCTGGGACCTAAACACACATACCCCATATGAAATGGAAAGCAGTTTTGAAAGGTAAACTCAGTGGGCTCCCCTAAGATGATTTTAAAAATGAAAGGATATGAGATATCAGAGGGAACACATCTAAATCTATCGCAGCTTCGACATGCAGAGTCTCAGGGAACAGAAGCAGGATCCCTCTGCATGAAGGACATGCACTTTTGATGGATGTGTCTACTATGGAAACAGAATTGAGGAAAGGAGTATTAATCAGAAATGAGCGAGAAATGGATGACCAGTGTGGAATGAATGGCAATGGGACTTTCAGATCTACAAGGATTAATAAAAAGTTCTAGGAGTTTTCATTGAGAAAAAAAGGCCTACAAAAGAACTAAAATTGCCATCAAATCCCCCAAGAGTACAGCAATGAGAGAAAGCAGAGGAGAGAATTCCTTTCAAAGTCCCAAAGGCGCTATCCGCGCCATCCAGGGCCGCCAGGCCAGCACGCTCTCTTCGGATGCGGTTCTGAAGAGTGTCCCTCTCACATGGCAGTTTAGCAAACTACTGGAGGACCGGCTCCAGTGAGACAAAGAGTAGCACAGGAGAGTGACTGCTTTGGCCGGCGACCTAGAGAGCAACCATTTTGTTTACAGCCCACACCAGAAGGAGGTGCCCCATACACAGGAGGCCCTATGAAGCAGACCCCGGCCTCGAGAGCTCGAAGAGAGGTTAGGTATAAGCTAAAGCAGGAAGCATGGTGGAATCTGAGCCTAGATCACGGCTCTCCCTACCAATTACACCACATTTTACTGTTAGCGAATTTATTAAAGTCTGCTTTTACCTTTTTTTAGTTACCTCCATCTGCTTTCTCGGAGGCTCTTTTAACTCTTATTTCTGAGTTTTTGAGCTGAGATACAATGTAGCTATTTTTCGTTAGCTGTTTTTGTATGGAGTGTGTGGTTTTTTGTTTTGTTTTGTTTTTTTAATCTGATGTGTATAGCCATTCTGCCTGCATGCGTGTCTGTGCCCCATTTGCATTCCTAGTGTCTCTGGAGGTTGGAAGACAGACTGCAATCCTCTGGAACCGAAGTTGCAGAGAGTTGAATTGTCATGTAGGTGCTGGGAATCAGACTCCGGTCCGGTCCTCTAGAAAAGCAAATGCTCGTAATTTCTGAGACATCTCTGAAGCCTCCATTTTCATTAATTTTTAATAATAATTCAATGCCCCATTAACTCCCGTGTTGAATGCTTGCTCATAGGGCGTGGCACTTTTAGGAGGCATAGCCTTTTGGGAGGAAGTATGTCACTGTGGAGGCGGGCTTTGAGGTCTGGTATCTGCTCAAGTTCTGTCCAGTGTGGAACACAGTTCCCTTTTGCTGTCCGCCGATCAAGATGAAGAACCCTAGGCTCCTCCAGCACTTCGTCTGCCTGCAGGCCGGCCGCCATGCTTCCTGCCATGACCGTAATGGACTAAACCTCTGAACTGGAGCCAGCCCCAGTTAAATGCTTTCCTTTATAAGAGTTGCTGTGGTCATGGTGTCTCTTCACAGCAATGAACCCTAATTAAGACAGAAACTCCTGTTTCTTGGGTCTTTTGTTCTTCTCTGTAGTTAATAGGCCATATTTATCTTTGAAGAAAATGAGCTCTTTCTTTACTTAGAGTTTGTCAAAAGCTATACCAACGCTGAGGCCTCCAGAGCAACGCAGTCTGTTGGCATTGCTCTTGGTTGTACATCAGAACAGATGTGAAGACCTTATTGCTGAAGACAACACACACTTTTAGGGCTGAGTTAGCGGCGTCCTCCATGATCGCTGGCTTTCTTAGTGCCAGAAGGCACTGTGCAGTCTAGTAAGGAAGAGGTGTCATCGGTAGCCTTGCTCAGCTATGGACCTTGCCTGCCGTACTACCAACCTGACCAGCAAGACTACCCTCGGGTGCAATAGTGGCGTCACTGTCCCTGGGATAACTAACCATTTCCTGATCGGATCTGAGGCCTGACCCACGGTGGGGGCTTCATGCCTGATTCTGTGAGTCTGGTAAACGCCTGTGACTAGAGAGGGTACAGGCTCTAACGGTGAAGGTGTTGCTGTTGTTTGAATAAATGGACATATTGAACCCTTATTGTCTTCTAAATATGTGTGTTATATCCATAGATTAGCGCTGCTCTCAGCTTTAGTGAGAAAAGCTCCCTTGTGCAGAAGCTGATGGTTACTGCAGAGCCTCGGAACTGGTCAAAAAGATGAGAACAGGTGACTGTTGGGGGCTCACTTCTACACTGGGTACCCATGCCGTCTCTTCCAAGGCTCAGGAAGCATTGCAGAAGAGGGGTTAAAAAGAATGTAAGAGCTGAAGGAATACAGTCTTGTGGGAATGCCAGGACCACTGCAGGAAAAGCCCACAACAGCTCTGAATGTCTACAAAGGAACCCACACAAAATGTGGCTATCAACATTCTACCACTCCCTGAGGATGCATTGGCCGTTGGTAAAGAAGGGAGAGATATTTTCTTCCATGGTACAGCCACATCAAGATGCCCACATTCCTGTAAAGACCCCTCACCCACACTCATGCTCATGTAAACAACCCTAGTCAAGCTCATTGGCCCACAAGAAGAAATAAACAATGGCACAGCCATTTCTAATGAAGTCATAAAGCCAGCGCTGCTTCTTGACAGAGACCAGCAAAGCTGAGCTTCATGATGCAATCTCTGTTGTGTGTCTTTCACTTTTGGTCTTGATCTCCACATGTTCCATGCTGGGGGGGAGGGGGCCTTTTAATATTTGCACAAAGGGATATTGAATTGATGGGAAATTTGTTATGAATCATTTATGCCTTCTCCCAGAAGTTCTGCTTCTAAGCTTCCCCGAGAAGGTCTTCAGCATATCACCCCTCCAGCTTTAGGGAGACATCCTTATCTGGCCCTACCTGAAAGTCTTCCTTATGCCCTGGAGGTTGTGACTCAAATAAAGACACCAGAGATCTCCTTATGAGACTCCAGCTCCAAGATACTCTTGAAACATCTGTCCCTGTACTTACTCAGGAACAAGATAACCAAAACAAAGTAAACTTTAAAAGGAAAAAAAGATTAGATAGGCTAGAGGAGCTGGCAGAAGACCAGATTAAAAGCCTCCTCCTCTTACTGATGGACAAATGTGGATAAATGATAAAAGAATGACATATCAGGACCTCAGTTTCTTAGAAAAATTAGCTCATGCAGGGCCACTGTGGTGTTTTATGACCAAGGAACAAAAGAATACCAAGATTAGAAATATAAATAAATTCTACAAAGATAAACATTGCATTATACCAGAAACTGAATACCTGCAGTAGCTTTGGCCTGAAGACTTTTCCTGGGCCTAATGAGAATTAACACTCTGACCATTAAAAGTCGATAATGCACTGCTCGGGACATGGCAATCTGCCCAGGCTGGCTTGGAGGTTTTCTTTCTGTCTAGCGTCCTTGAAACCGAAAGATTCTTAAAAGTTGGGTTATGGGGTTGATGAAGAAAAATTATTGTAAAAGATGACTTTGTTCTGTCACAGTTTATCAATGACTAAACTTATGACCTCAGACACGATTGTAAAAGATAACTGTTCTGTCTGAGTTATTGATGATGACTAAATCGATGACCAAGAGGAAGTTAAAACGCATGTCCAGGGACAAACATGATGTGGTTTGGAATAGCATGTATCTACCCCTACCTACTGTGCTCTGTATAAATAAAGAAGCACCAGGTCAGTTAGGATGTAAGATGCTCCCAACCACACACCTGACTCACGCCTCCCTCGCCAACTCCTTATCTCCTCTGTGGGACCTGGCCATCGACAGGCCTGCCCGCCCCCAGCAAAACAAGACCTGAGAGCAAAGTGAGGGTGTGTGGGAAGAGGATGAAGGAGGGGATGGGAGGGGCAGGGCTGAGTATGATCCGGATGTAGTGTGCACGCGTGTGAAACATCATAGTCCTGTTAATAGGAATAATGCATGTGTACTAGCGAAAACCTGAGGGGCTGGAGAGACGGCTTGGTGATTAAGAATGGGTACTGCTCTTTCAGAGGACCTGAGTTTGGTTCCCAGCACCCATGTTCGGTGGCTCAAAAGCGCCAAGTCCAGCTCCAGGGAGAACAAAGTCTGTGGAACACCCAGGCACCAGGTGTACCCACAACCCCATGCTTAAAAACAATTTTCAAATAAATTGATTACAAAACCTGATGTGTAGACTTGATTACACTGGTCTAGTTCTGCATGTGTGTGACAACCAGCTGCATCATTTCTGTAGCTGGGATATTTCCTAACCGCAGCAATCTTTCCTCTGCTCTCTTGTGCTCTTTACGACCACATCCCCTACAGCAAGGTGTCTCAGAACCTGACAAGCATCCAGAGGCCAGAAAAGCTACAGGTTCATGAGTCTTACCACCACTTTCGCAGCGTATTCCATGGTGGTTCTTCTGCTCCAGGACAGCACTTGCCTGTGAAATCACACTGTGTTTCTCTGAGCTTCTAAACCAGAATAAAGGAGGTTTTCTAGACATTCATCTCTCTGGAACACTTTTTCTCTCTGAGGCACTTCATTTGTCCAGTCGTCATTATGGTATGTATGTTTACAGCCCCTCCTTCTGCTTCCTGCCCAGGGCTGTAAGAAGACAGTGGGGACAGGGAACAGACATCAGCAGCCCTGGTAGCTACCCTGCGCACGGGTTCTAAATCTTGGAGGGTCCTCCAGGGAACAGAGCAATAAGGTGGATTACTCATGCGCAATGAGGTCTGTTGTGTCTCCTCTACAGGCCCCTCTGAGCCCAGCCAGCAACCAAGTAGGAAGGGAACCGAACATGGATGGTTTCCAGGGAAAAATTAAAAGGGGGACAAATGTTTTCAGGAATTGTTCAGGCCGTTTATGTAGAGGGAGAGAGGGGTCACAGGCAAGGGGGAGCGCAGACACAGGGGCACCAGAGCATCAGAAGGGTCATGTCTCCATCAGTGGCAAAGCCTGTTATGTAGCATCGGACTCAACAAGTGCTTTTCAGCAGCTTGTAGGCATGACAGGTGAGCAAAACACTCATCTTCTTTGTAGGGAGGGAAAAAGGGTGGAGAATCCTTCACACCAAGATGCACTTTGACATAAAATGCGGGGAAGTAGCACTCAATCCACCCGCGCCTGACTGGCCTGCCATTAAGATTCTGAACAAACAAGGAGGCTGACACCACAGAGCTCATTGCTGGTAGGTGCTTAGTTATGTCAAGGACAGAAGACAAAGCACTTTTCATGTGTCAGTTTGAGCTCTCCCAGTCAATAACCATGGCGACTCCTGGGTTACAACCCAACCCAAACAGGCAGCCATTATGAAGGAAGACATAGCAGATGGCCCAAGGCTGATATCCAAGCCCCTGGGTCCCAGCAAAATCCAGAAGTAGACAGTTCATTTTGGGTCCATCTGTGCTCTGTGCACCTAACACGTGCCTGTTCCCAGCTCTGGGTCTCCAGTGAGCCACCCTGCTTCCATGCACATCCCTGACCCTGTCTCTGGTGCCCATGCCAGCCCTTCTAGGTCTTGGCTTCTGCAGCCTGGTCATCAACTACACATGTTAGCCATTAATGGGTTAACTGCCCTCCTCCAAGATAAGCAATGCAGTTTGTTCCTGACACAGGTAGCATTATAGCAGCTGTCTTCATGCCGAAGCTGGCAGGATGGGAGTATGAGCATTGGGTCCTCCCTGGAGAAAACTCATCTTGGTTCTTCCACACAGGACTGCAGCTTCTGAATCCAGCTGTGCCCGGGATGAAGCTCAATTGAGTTTCTACACCCATCACACTTCAGTGAGGTGAAGACAGTGCGTCCAGGACTCAGAAGTCTTTGCAGGCACAGTACCACAAGGGGAAACCCCACCCACGGCAAATGAAATCTAAGAGACTCTGGAAGCCTCCTCTGCAGCCCTCTTCTACAGCACATTCACAGCAAACTTGCAGGTACCCTTGAGAGGACCCATTTCCCAATCATAGTCCTTTGGCAACCCATCAAGCTTGCTACCTTGATACCCCTTCTGTGAATCAGGCTAAACACTGGCCTTGTCCAGGAGGCAAAGCCCACACATGTTCCCTTCTTATGATGACTACCAGGTGCCCAAAGCTTGACAGAAGGACCACCCACTACAGTGGAAGCAGATGATCCCAGAGCGAGCGTGATCATGCCTCCACATTCTCTGTGCGTTTTGATTTCTTTCTGGTTTTCTGTGGCTACAGAGTCTAACACGAGAGACAAAGGCTGCCCTGGAACTCATCATATACTCCAGGCTGGGGCTGGGCTCCCAGTGAACCTCCTCACTCAGCCTCCCAAGGGCTGGCGTTTTAGGAGTGAACTATCACACCCAACTTGTGCCCACGTGTTTCTTTCAGTTTGCATACATTTGAAGCACCCAGGACACTCGGTTTACTCCAGAGTACGGCTGGCTCGTTAATTTTCTTGGTAAAGTTCATTCTTTCAGACCTTGCCAAGTCTGAAAGCCAATAAAGAAATGGGATCTTGATAGACGGTCCACAGGGCCACCAACTCCAACTCCTGCTGCCACTCTCCACCATAAGAGCCCTGCAGGCTCAGATACCTGCTAATCATTCTAGACAAGACCTTTTTTTATTTCCTGAACATAACTGAAGTCCATATTTGGCGTAAGAGCCTATTTCAAAACACATGTGTAAACAGAGATATGCATTAAATAACAGACAGGGCTAGGACTCACTGGTACAAACATTGCTCATGCTGAACACTGGGCCTAGAATTTGCTCTTCCTGGGTTCTGGGCCATCACCGGGCTGTGCCTGGCACCTGGCATGGGCTCTAAAATCTATACCATCCACGAGTGTGAGGAACAGACTGGACAGGCTACATCCTGCCTTGATCTTGACTCTTGGATTATCACACACTGCCCGATCCTGCTGTACCCTCACACCACCAACAGTCACAGAGATCAAAGCACTCACCCCGAAGTTCTTAGATATCACCTCTCCCGGCCTACCTGATGGACCCAGCTGGTGACTTGCTCACTGCCTTCACTCACTTGAGTATCCCAAGTCCTGTCTACCTCATCAGTTCTTCAAGCTTAAAAAAAAATGGCCAAATAAAGCTGGGTGTCTCCCATATTTAAGTTCCTCCAGAGTCTTAATGAATTTTACAAATATTTAACAAGCAAATTAATTTATGTAAAGATCTGTTCATATTTGATAAACTTGAAGCAATTTAATAAATCCTGTTCTGTTTTAATAAATGATGGATTAGGGTAGCCTTCCTACAAACAGTAAATACATAAGGAAAATATTTATTATGCACCTGCCTTTTAAGAGATCATGCAAAGATTATCTTTGCCATAAAGACTTGACATCACTGTGTTGTGTGTGTTTGTTGGGGAGGAGGCAGGAGACTGAGCAGGCACATGTTTAGACTGCCAACCCAGTGCTGACTTCAGGGACAAGATGGAGTACTGGGGTCATTTTTGGCATAGCCTTCAGGTCCATCCAGCTCTCCAGCACTGGGCACTGGGTGAGAGCAAGCAGTCAGGATGCCCACTCTCCTAACAATGCCTCTGACTCATACTCTTCTCTCCCTGAACTGCTCCCTGCAATACCTTATGACCCATAAAAATCCATCACAGAATTGTACCTATTATCCAAGACTTATCTCAGATGTTCATCTCAGCTACAACTTCCTCAGCCTCTCCTCTGCCTCCAGGCAGTTAGCGCTCACTGTCCTGGACTCTGAGAGGGTCCTGTGACTATCCATAGGGAGCATTCGTCTGGCCATGGGACAGCCAGTGCTGTGTGAGTCTGCCTCTCCCGGTGCACTGAGTTTCTGCACCCTTATCAGCAACTCGCATCCTCCCAACAGATAGTGAGGAAGCCACGGGATGCATGGCCTGATTCCCTGGATTATGACGGTACAGTGAAAACAGGATGGTGCCAGGTGGTTCTTGCCACCTTATAGGGGTGTCAGAGACTGTTGGGTGGTTCCAATGGTCTTCCAGCATTTGCCTTCCTGGGTGCAGGGATCTGTGATACAGAGACAGAGCCTTTGCACATGCAGGGCAGGCAGAGGGGCAGGACAGGGAGCAGTGGTAATGCTGACAGTTTCAGTTGATGATACTGATAAACAGACACCACCGTTATTTTGTTCTTGGCTGCAGACATGAGGGCTTGCCTCATCCTGTTCCTAGAACGCCTCCACAGAACTGCTCTCCACTGTTCTGAACAATGAGTGATGTGAAAACATTTCCTTTGGGAACTTTCTCACCTTTCCCCATTTTCTAACAGCATTTCCTGGGGTTCTGCACACGCTATAGAAGCGTGGATAAGAATGGCCCCCAGGGGCTCATATATTTGGGTGCTTAGTCATCAGGAAGTGGAACTGTCTGAAAGGATTAGGAGGTGTGGACTTGTTGGAGGAAGTGTGTCACTGGGGGTGGGCTTTAAGGTTTCAAAAGCCAAAGCCAGGCCCAGGCTCCTCTCTCCTCTGTCCTCTCTCCCCCTCCTCCCTTCCCATTCTCACTCTAGCCCAGAATGTAGCTCTCAACTGCTTCTCCAGCACCATGTCTGACTTCTCACGCCAATACCGAGCTTCCTGCCATGATGGCAATGGAATAAACCCCTGGAACTGTGAGCCAGCCCCAGCTAAATGCTTTCCTTTATAAGAGTTGCCATGGCCATGGTGTCTCTTCACAGCAATAGAACAGTGACTAACACACACACACACACACACACACACACACACACACAATAAAAATTGCAACTGAATCCTTTTTTTTTTCTTTTTAGAATCTCTGAGAAAGTCTGAAATGACTTAGAGAGCAACCATCAGATTTTCCAGTTTTACTTTCACAACTCTCAGTTACAGTTTACTGCTGAGAGGTCACAGGGGTAGGTCAGGGCTTGAGACACTGTGTCACATCCACAGTCAAGAGCAAAGAAAACAAAAATGTGTAAATACTCATTTGATTGCTTTCTCTGCTCTTATACAACTCAGGACCCCAACCTAGGGAAATGGTATCACCCACAGTAGGTGGGTCCTCGAAGCTTAGCGTCATCAAGACAACCCCACAGACATGCCTTCAGGCTCACTCGATCTAGACAATCCCTCACTGACAGGTTGAGAATTAAAACCAACCATTGCAGAAGGAATGCAGCCTGCACCTGCTGGCATCCACCCGCTCTGAAATTCTCATCCCTGTAATGTAGGCTGGCCTGCCAGCTTAGCTCTAGTGAGGAGAATGCAGCGGGTGTGACAGGCGTCCCTTCTGCAGATGGGTGTAGAGAATTGGTAGCTTCCCTCTGACTCATTTCTGCTAAGAGCACCAGCTGCCCCCCTGTGATACCATTCGGTGGAAAAGGCCAACTAGCAGCCGAGGCTGCCAGACCACCGCGTGTCTGAGCTCAGAATGTACCTTCTGAGGCCTTGGAGCAGCCAGGTGAGGGACTTAGAAAAGTGTCCCTCCCAGTCAAGCCTTGAGCCAACTTGAGCCTGTCACCTTTCTAGAATACTTGAGAAGGACATCAAGGCAGCAGCAAAGCCCAGAGAATAAACCTGGCTCTTGGCGCATTGTAAGGCGTGCTGTTCCCATCTGCTCAGTTTTGAGTAACTGACGGGAGAGGTGTGGTGGAACTCCAGAAGATGGCCGTGTCACTGTCTTATAGGTTGTCACCTTTCTCTTAATCTTCTCTCTGGATGGATTCAGTTAGCAGAAAAGAAACCTTGTTGTGTAGATAAAAGAGACTATATCTCACTTCCATGTTATTTTGACTCCTCTGTATTCTGAGAGGAGGCGGGAGGGGGGAGCCAGTCTCTGGCCTACCCTCCCCCCACACCCCGCTCCTGGAAGCCATCTTCTACGTCTAGAATCACTGTCCACACGCTCAGCATACCTAAGAGGGTCCTTAGCCTCTGCCAAACAAACAAGTGAAAGAAGCCATTCCCAAAGTCGCGTGGGACTCTGTATCCAGCAGCTCCATTGCTCTGTTCATGGCAGGAGGCTTATGATGGGAACTGAATCGACTCTAAACACATAAGTTGAAGAGACATTGATGGGCAGAAGTTGCCTGCTGCCCTCTACGGGGGATCCTACCTTGCTACCCTCCACTGGGGGTCCTATCTTGGTCTGATGACTCCAAGTCGGATGAAATTTAAGAGCCACAACTACCGACACTCATTAAGAAGAAACAGAGTCCTCATAAAATGCTGAGGGAATCACAAAATTCAAAGCTCTTCTGAAAAGTTAAATATAACTTACTGTAAGGCCCACCAATGACTCACACATGACTCTTTGCCAGCATTCACATATATTATGTTCAACATAAGAACATATATTCCCTTGTGGGGACAGTTTCACTACAGGTGACTAGATATACAACTATGTTCTGAAACAACCACCTTTGTTGCTGTCTGGAAGAAAGGAAACTCTTGGCATAAATATCTGTGAGTCCAACATTACAATTCTTTATGAACAAGTTGCCTATGAAAATGTGGGGTGGACAGGACACGAATGAAGACTTCATGGCAAAGAAAATAGAAAAGACAAGGACAGACTGTGGTCCCTGACCCCAGGAAGACGGGCTGGGGCATGTCTTGGGGAGTAAGGCATTTGCCCTGAGAGTTTGAGTCCTTGGGTTCTGATCCCCACATAAGGCCACAGATGGTATTATGTGTCAGCAAAACCAGCACTCCTACAGTGACACAAGAGACAGGAGGCCTTCCCTCCCCCCCAGATCTGAGTTTGTTCTCTGACCTGACACAGGTGCTTTGGTGGTGCTTTTCCGAAGCTCCATCGTCAGGAGGGTGGAGACAGATGCAATCTGGATGTTCACTGTCACTCTGAGTCATGAACGCCTTCAACATCTCACTACAGTTTCAAGAGCCTTGCTTCCATCGGGGGACATCTGCAGTCAACTGCCATAGATGACGGTTTCAAAGAGTTACCAGCGCGTGCATGCGTGCATGTGCGTGTGCGCGTGTGCGTGTGTGTGTGTGTGTGTGTGTGTGTGTGTGTGTGTGTGTGTGGTACAGACTCCAAGAAGAAAATGTTTAAGACAAAAACATTGCCTAATTTGTTTTTGTTTGGGGTTGTTTGTTTGCCCTCTTCCTTCTTTGAGACTAGGGTTTCATTAAATCCCCCAGCTTGGTTGGAATTTAATCATCTCAGCTTAGACTTAAGTGCTACAATTAAGGCAAGCACCACCAAACCTGATAAACGGTGGATAATATGTTTAAGGAGACTTAGAGTGAGAGTTCCTATGTGTTGTGTTATATAAGACTCATGTGGCCTTAATAACACAAGCAAAAGATGGCAGCATGAAGCCAGGCACATATGTTAGCAAGCCAAAGCCAGCAGTAGGTAACACAGTCATTGTGGATGGCAGGTTTAGTCCAGAAATGCAGGGGTGGTTTGATGAGCCCCCTCCTGTGAATGCCTACAGCAGCAGCTCACAAGGAGTCCATGCCTGCGATCACCCCAAAACACACACACACACACACTGCTTAATAGCAGTAGATTCCACCCACAAAAGACCCTTTGCTGGCTAGAGACAGGGATTTCTTCAGCCTGGTCAAACATGCCTACCTCAGGAGCAACTCAGCGCAGGAAACAAGGCATTTTCCAGATTCCAGTGAGAAAGCAGACAAGGAGATTCCCTTCCACTCCACTCCTCATTCACATGAGTTTCTATTCAGATACAAGGCAATCACTGAACCAATAAATCAAAGTGACCAAGACAATTGCCATTTGCATATAAACTGTTAAAGCAGAGGATGAATACACCAAAATTTCCTGACATACCGTGAGTTGGGAGGACTATAAATCCAAGCCCTCCCTGGTATAGACAGTGAGTTACGGCCAGCATTGCCAACTTTTCAAGACCCTGCCTCAAAACAAAATGAAACAACGCTTTAAAGGGGCTGGCAACCTGGCCTGTGGGGCACACCTTCAACTCCAGCTCCTGCCAGGAGCAGAGGCAGGTGGAGCCCTGTGAACCCCAAGACAGCCATAGCTAAAGAGAGAGAGACCTGACTCAAAAACAAGCAAGCAGAGTGGGGTCTAGCCCAGTGGAAGACAGGACAGCACTTGTTTCGCACATGCAAAAGCCAAGTTCAACCCCCTCTAAAATAAACAAACAATAAATAAATGGTTTAATAAATATTTCTAGCATTAAAAAACCAGTAGATTTAAATGCAAATATAAAATAAAACAATTGCAAAAATGAATAGAAAACAAATAGAATTCACAGAGTTACGAAATACAAGTTAAACTAACAAAAGATGGCTATCTCAAAGTAAGTCTAAAAAAACACATATGAATTTTGTGGGAAAATACATGCAGTAGTTTTTTGTTTTTTGTTTTTTGTTTTTTTTTTTCTTGTGACTATGTCTCACATTATGACTCAAGCTAGCCTGGAACTCTCAGTGGTCCTTCTGCCTCAGCCTCCCATGTGTTGAGATTACTGGTATACCCAACTGCGTGTTGGTATTATTACTAAGGAACATAAAAAGAAAGCCTGAACAGTGAGCATAGACAACAAAATTCAATCCTGCTTAAAACAAAAAAAATACTGGTCCTGTACAGATGACTCTGGCAATTCAATAAAATTCCAATAAAAGTCTAAGCAGACTTTCATTTCCTGGAAATGTAAACACTATTCTGAAATTTACAAGCAAAAGCAAATGTCTACCAATATGCAAGACACTTCAAAAACAGAACAAGCAAGAGAACTTCATCAACAAAAGGGAAAGTTTTTTATCAGGCTCTCGTCAACAAAAGGACGGCCACGGGAAATAGCGCCAGAGAGCAAAGAGAAGCATCTGATCCCAAACACTGTACAGCAGAGCATCTTACAACAGGGGCATGAAAACTGCAGAGAATTAACTTTTATTAGGTAAAGTTGGAGAAATAAAATTTATTTAAAACTACTTAACCTCCTGGGGCTACAGAGATGGCTCAGTGGTTTAGAGCCCTGACTGATCTTCCAAAGAACTCAAGTTTGAGTCCCGGCACCTACAAATCAATTCATAACCATCTATAATTCCAGTTCCAGGGGATCCCAGCTCCTCTTCTGGCCTCTGTAAGCACCGAGTTCATATGCTATTCAGACACTCATGCAGGCAAAGCAGCCATACACGTAAGATAAAATGAAAAGTGGTATTTATCTACTTAACATTATATGCATAAAAACCTATCTATAGATAGAGATAAAGAAACAATATAACTTTAGAATAAAAATAATTTTTCTGTAAGTATGGATTCTCCTACTTGAATGTGGATTATCCTGATTGGTAACTGTTCATGCTGCATAGATCTTTCCTATTTTTGTTTCACATTTTTAGCAGTTTTTATGACAACAAAAATTTATATTAAAATACATTAAAAAGCTCCTATGAATGAACAGAAAAAGAGCAACACAACAGCAAAAGGGCAAAAGGCAATGAGCAGTTGGTGCCCTGTCCTTCAAATGCAGTCAGGGAGCCACAGCTGAAAGGAACACCGCAGTCCACTCAACATCAACACCACCAAAACCCAAAACCATTAATAAGATTTGGGTTTTCGTTCTTTGTGCTAAGAACAGCTGAAAGTTTTAACTATCATTGGCCAAAATATGAAAAGATAGAAATGCCACACTCTACCTGTATAGATGGACACAAAGACATTAGATGGAAATGGAGCTGGACCCTCGTACAACTAAAGAAGCGTGCGCGTTCTGCGACTTGACCCTACCCGTAGCTTCCGGGACCAGAGAGCTTTACACAGATGTGGTGAAACCCTGGAGCTTTGTGTGCAGGAGAAGCAGAGCTGAGTCAGATGTCCGGCGTAGAGAACGGGTATATGGTATGTGGACTCTCGTGGAAGAACCTTCCCCCTCTGAGGCAAGCACATCCAAATACAGGTCTTCTGAAAGGACAACCTGATGCTGAAGACACGGCTCAGCACGGAGAGGGCTTGCTGACAAACCTGAGTTCTCTCCCGCAAACACCCAGGGTAGAAGGGAAAAACTGATTTCTGTAAACTTTCCTGTGACCTCCACTCATGTGCCACAGCATGCACACACAAGCGTGGCCATGCACACATGTACATACTAAAAAATCAATACATTCATAAGTATCTTAAATGGTTTTTAAAATCTGAATTCTATGAAAAATGTTTGTTCATTTTGGATGGTATTATTCTAGCTGTTGTAATTTTTATTTTCAAATAAAATATTTTACATATAAATGATCAGAAACATGTACATATCTACAATTGTAGGTTAAGTAAAATAAAGGCGAAAGTGTATATTCTATTGTATAAAGGTCGAAACCATAAAGGAGACACAGCCATCGTAAAAGACTCACCCTTATAAAAAAACAAAGGGTTTTTATAAAGTAAAGGCTATTAAAAACCTAGGAAACTGCCATAACGTAGGTGATTTTCACTTACATTTAGGAAGAAATCAATAGATAAAAAGATAAGAATATAACAGATTTGAAGATCAACATCATGAACCCAACTTAATAAATAGATTTTTTAAACTTTGGAATAGAAAACTGAGCTCTTATGCTTTTCAAATACCCTTGAAATAAAAAAATAAACCTATATTACACTACAGACAAAACTGAAAACACCTAAAACAGAGAAATCTGACAAGCCTGGTATCTTGGCCTTACATTAAAAGGTGGTTACCTTAGGAACGGGAGGGACAAAGTTCCCTGTCTTAGTTCCTTTTCCATTGCAGTGATAAGATGCCGTGACTAAGGCAACTTACAGAAGAGTTTATTAAGCTTACAGTTTTGACGAGCGAGTCTAAGACCACTTTGGTGGGAACATGGCAGCAGGCAGGCAGGCCTGGCACTGGAGCAGTAGCTGAGTCCTCACACCCTTATCCAAAAACAGAAGCTCAAGAAAGCTGACTGGGTCTGACACGGGTTTTTGAAACCTCAAGATTATCCCTCAGGGCCACACCTCTTTCAGGCCACACTCCCTCCAAGGCCCGGCAATCCTTCCCAAGCCGTTTCAACAACTGGGAGCCAAACATTCAGAGCTTATGGAGACCTGTCTGGTTTGGACCAGCACACCCCCTCACCAAGTTCAGTGTCAAAAGCCAGCATACCTTTGAGACTTACCTCAGGGACAAGGAAGGCCCTCCCTGCTGTCCTGAGGGGTGAGATGCCAGCATCTATGTGTCTGCCTACAGACACAGCCTTTCCCAAGAGATAAAGGAACAGAATTGAGTGGAGACAGCCACAGTCTGGATTCATCTTGATCCATTTTTCCTCTGTCCCAAGCCTTCTCTTTCATGTAAATCTAAACCCTCTCCCTCAAGGCATCTAGTAATGATTCTCCATAGAGCTTTTCGCTGGTCAAATTTTACTTCCTGTTAGCTAAACTTGGTAGCCTGAAAAAGGCAAGCAGGAATGACAAGAAAGGCAAGATCTGAGGGGCGGTGAGGGCAGGTACTCCCCAGCAGTGCAATTCCGGCCACCCAGACGGAATTTCTCTGTGGCCGACTTAGCCTGTTTGATCTGGGTCTGCTCGCTGCATGAGCAATGCATGTCAGGTTTCTACGGTCATGCGTGAAATGGCAGAACAGGCTGGGGCTGAGGCCTCCCATAAACCTGAGTCGGAAATAAACAGAAAGATTTATAAAGGGGAGGTGCAATTCTTCAGCTACATTGATTTAAAGATGGTGAAGTAAATGAGTTAAACTGTTCGCTCAGGTGTTTCATGAAGCAGATCTAATGTGCAATTTCGTGACCTGAGATGACTGACTCTAGCATAAATCAAGAAGCTTAACAAATACTAAGATGGTAAAAATTACCTGTGTGGGACAGGTTTGACGCTCCATCTACTATCAGTTGGGAAGCCCAGAGCTGTAGAAGAAACATGCTGGCCTATCACAAGATCAAGGGAAGCTGCTCCGGGGTGATGGAAGTGGCCAAGCCACCCTCCTCCGGGAAACCTCCCCAAGGAAGTTTCTGGCAAGTGAAGTCTGTCTTTGTGCCAGGTGTGCTGTGCTCTCTGTCAGCCCCAGACACTCGGAGAAGCAGCCCCTGCTGCTGAGATGCCCAGACCATGTGATGGTGGTGATTGTCCAGGAAATGGCCGATCTGCCCAACTCAGCTGGGGCTATGCTACCTGGGAGAGGATTCTCGGCATCATGTGCCCACCACGCCCTTCCCCACAGTGCAGGGGTGTGAGTCCACCTAAGATGGCATGATCTAAGCTCCCCTAGTCACCCAGCCAAGCCACAACTCCTTCCTTCCCATCGTCCCTCACAACTCAAAGAAGCACTGCGTCTTGCCTCTGGGATGTTGCCTTGCCTGCATTCAGGGGAGAAACTGGAGAACAAAATGAGATATTTGGGTTTGTTCTGAACTTTCTCCCAATAGCTAACAAAATGACTTTCTTAAAATTCTGATTTTGTAAGGGTATTAGTCTCCATTATTATTTGTCCAGGAGTCCATAATAGCCTCATTTTATTAGATCCAAATTTTCTATTTAGACAACAGAGCCTAAGAGCCTGTTCAGAACAAGTAAATAATATGCATTTTCCCAGGTAATTTGCAGACACAAATACATATGTGCCGTTTAAATTACCAAAAGGACAAAATCGCCAAGAAGACGATGCTGTTTAGTAATTTCAAAACTAAACATTTTTGCACCGGAACAGAAACACCTGCCGTGCCCTAGAAAGGTCTCCACCACCTGCTTGATAAATTACAGCCCATTTTACCACCTCCCTGATGCCACCATTTCTGATTGCTTTGAAACAGGAGCTGGAACCACACCATCTTCAAATGTGTGTGCAGCGTCTTCGGGATAGATGTCCCTGTCAGTGTTCCCTCGTGTTCCCTCTCAAAACCACCTTCAGATGGGGTTAGAGTATCAGCTTCTCTGTGCTTCCAATCCCCTCTGCTCCCTGTGTCCAGGCACAGCCCTGTCTGGGACTGGGACCCCAGTTGAGGAGAGCCCAGCTACTGGCTGACATCCACCCAACACAAACCCCTCTACCCTGTATCCAGGAACCACGGAGCTAAAATTAGTCAGAGGCCTGTGCTCAGAGATCTTAGGATGAAGAATGTGGGCAAGAGAGGTGGGTAACAAACCAGAAGGCCAACTTCAGAAAGGAAGCCTGGATGTGCTCCTAGCCCTTCTAAAGGAGGGAGACAGAAGGTGCCATATTCATAGACGGGGCTGAGTGTCAGCTGTGTCTGCACCTCAGATCTGGGGTAGGTGACTCCCCACCGCTCACACAGGTGGATACAGTCCTGTGTCTCCCTCTAAGAAGCACAGACACACACACATGCTCTCTTTCTCTGTCTTCTTTGCTCAATCCCAGAAGTCCAAGGGTCCCTGCTGCTTCTGCCTTCTCTGTGGAGATGTCCCTAGATTAAACCTGCTGCATTTTCACCATAGTCTAGTGAAATCCTGAGTGACAAAACTCAAGTATGTGTGTATGTCTGTATCTCAAGACTGTTGGTTACATGGGTGAGAGGATAAGTGCATTTTGGGGTTACGCCTTGTCCTGTTCCTTTCCCTACTAGTCACCTGGGATTCTTTCTTTCTTTCTTAGCAATTTTCTTAGAGCAAAACAATGCTGACCAATTATGTTTCATAAAAATCTCATTTCAGAACAAAAACCACAAGTGGAAATGGGTCCCAGCTTGCAATGAACAGCAGACAGGCACGGCTGAGCCCCTGTCACACTGGAGCAGCCATCCCACAACTCCATTCTGACTCCCTCAAACAGAAGCCGGTCAGAGGGTGGAGGAGATGCCTCTTGGAGCCTCCTGGGATCTGTCCTATTGTACCTCTCTAGTGACAGAGATTTCGGTACACGTGTTGGTCTGTGGACTGGTGACTAATGAGAAAAGAAAAGGACGGTCATTGTTAGTGTCAGTCTGAGTGCTCAGAAGACCGTGTCCAGTACTGGCTGGTGGCATAGCCATGTTAAATGTATCAGGAGTGGACAAGACGCTGCCTGGTGCCTCTTCATTCTGAATGAGGGCCATCTTAAGATAGGTGTTAATGTTTGTACTTATTCATGTGCGTGTATGTGTGTGAAATGTGGGTGATAAATGTCCATGTGTATGAAGACACACACGTCCATGTTTACATGGAGCAGAGGAAGCCATTGCTTATCACTGTCCAGTTTATTCCACTGACACCTGGAGTGGGGCTGAAGTCAGAAAACCACAACGATCACTGCTCCCACCCCACCAAACCACAGGACTGAGGTTACAGGCCTGAGTGGCCTCACGCAGCTTCTTGTGGGGGGGGGGATTTGAACTCAGGGCCTTTTATATGCAGCAAGACTCTCACCTCCAGATCCATCTTTGCAGCCCCACTGGGGCTGTTTGTCCTGTTACAAAGGCATCATTGGGCATTTGAAATGGCAGACAGCAAACTCTGAAGCACCTTCCAAACAAACATCACTGGGACAAGAGTCCAGTGACACCAGAACGGGTTGCCATGGTGATGCTTCAAAACTGTTGACATTCAAGGTCTGTAAATTCTGATATGCCTTTCAAGGAAACAGTCACAGGACATGGGAGTCAGAACTTGACAGGGTTCCCTAAAACTGCTTCTTCTTCACTTCCCCAGAGAGCACTGCCTTCTCCACTGCACTGTGGGATTGTCTAGGAAGGGACTCACACTGGCCCATAGCAACCTCACTGTGCACTGCTTGTGGGACATGAGCGTATTCTAGAGGTGGGTGCACAGAAGGCGTTGTTGGGCTGGTGAGACGGCCCGGCGGGTGAAGGCTCCTGCCACCAAGCCTGATGACTTGAGTCTGGTCCCAAGGACCCACACGATGGGAGAAGACAATAGATCCCTGCAAGCTGGTCCCTGGCTTAGAGAGAGAGAAGAAGAAAGAGCGAGGGCGAGGAAGGGAGAGATTGTAATACTTTAAACACTTTTAAGCAGCGTGTTGACTTTTGATAGCGCCCCACAGCCACCAGCTCAGGATGACATGTAGACTGAACCAAATCCCCGCAAACCCACTACAGACTAGGATGCCCATTGCCAAACACTGGACATCACTGCGTTCTCACAGGCTCCCGGGCTCCATCCGAAGGCTGGGAGAGTCACAATGGCCATTTAATGATGAGGCTTTCAGGTGCTTTTGCGTTAACATGGTCCAGTGTAGTGTCAAGCTGGGGAGAATAAAGGTTAATTTATTCTATTAGTCTCAATTGTCATAAGAATTTTACCCAACAATATGGTTCATTAAATGCTGAATCTAACAATTATGTTCACCATGATAGAAATTATTCAGACAGATATGATCTGAATAGTTGTGATTTATTAATTTAGACACAAATTTAATTAGCAATTGATTTCCATTGTGTCTCTCTCTGAACAATAAGGTTTATGGAAAAGCATCCTGGAAAAAATGTCAACTTAGAATCAGGTAACAATAAAAGTAGTGACCTCTCTGCTTCCAGAAATGTGATTACAGCTTTCACTTGAAGCAGAAAAACAGAAGCCACCCCAGGCGTCCTGGAGAGGCGGCTATTTCCTTCCAGCTGAGATGCTGCTCCTGACCCCAGAGGCAGTGACACCCCACAGGACTCACAGATGCATGGCAAAAACTCACCGGACACGGGACAGAGACAGCCCCGTGCCAGTTCCTGTCACTGTGAAAAAGTTTCCGACAAAAGAAACTTAAGGAAGAGACAGTTCATTCTGGCTCCTGGTTTGAGGCTATGGTGCATCGCAGCAGGGATGTCATGGCAACAGAGGAACACAATGGTTCTTCCACTGCATCCATGACCAGGAGGCAGAGAGAAACAAACGCTGGCGCTCAGATCACTTTCTCCTTTGCATTCTGTCAGGGACCCCAGACCAAGGGATGGCGGGACCCACATTTAGGTCCCATCAAAACTCTCTGTCATAGACATTCTCAGGAGTCTGTTCCCATGGTGATCATCATGCGCCCCGTTGTTCTGGATGCATTGGGCACTCCATCCTCAGCTCTCTATTACAAAGCGAAGATGTGTCTTCCCACCCCTTGTCCCTGTCCCTGCTATCCCAGGAGCCCCTGGAAGCCTTTACCTGAGCCACAGTTCTTTCCTGATCCCTTTTGGCATTGATTATAAATGATAGGGTTGACTATATAAAATACGAAGCAAAGGAAGATAAACAGAATGCTTGGTTTTAAAAAAGGAAAATGGAATTTTTCCTTTCAGTTCTTTGAGCAGTCTCCAGCCATCAACCCCATTCCCATTTGAACCATACCTCACAGACCAGAAGCAACTTTTCATTCAGGATAAAAAAGCATTTGGCATCTCATGATGCTTAGGGAGTTAGGAGTAGGAGAAGGACAAAGTAGTTGGGATGGAGAGAGTGGAGGGAAGGCTTGGAGTAGACAGTTTATTTCCAATCCTCATTTCCCCATCTGCCAGCATCAGTCATACCTGGCTTCTTTCCTGATTGTTCCCTGTTTTGGATTACCAACTATTGTCACCTACACGCCTCTAACACGTAAACATACCAATAATAAAAGTAGACAATTTTATGCTTATATTTTGGTACGTAGTTTCCCAGTAGAAGAAGGGAGAGTACTTAGGTAAAAATGGCCACTTCTACATCTTGTACTAAAAATGGAGATGAGTCTATGAAGGGCAAAAGTGAAGTGGGAGAGCACTGGCCTGGTATGAACAAGAAAGGCCAAGTCTAAACAGCATATTTCAGGAGAACAAGATTGGACCAGGCAACAGCAATTAAGCAAAGTCTTATTAAAAGAACATGGATGTTCTAAGACTTATCCTTAACCCCATAGAGAGACACGTGTAGCTCTCACTCCTCATAATAGAAATGTCTCTCCGCACCAGAGACCATTACAGAAAGCCACAACCAGCCAAAAGGCAGGGAATGAGTAAGTGTTAGGTGCCCAACCGCAGTTGATGCATCTACAACACAACCCCAACACCTAAGGCTCGAGGAACATTGTAGAAGAGGGGACAGAGACTCAGAATATCTGCTGTGAGATTGTGTCTTCTGCATTCGAAGGGAAGGCTGCACCTAATGTGCTGCTCAATCAAGGCCCTGACAACGACAACACTGGTTGACTTGCCAAGAGGGATGGGCAAACTCTCACAAGGCTCCATCTCCAGAGGGGGAGGTACAGGCAATAAACCACTCCTGAGAATCGGTTTTTCCTAAGGAGGGGCCCTCTGATTGGCTATCCAAAACCAAGCTGTCAGCCTTAAGCACATATACGTCTAAGCAACGCTAAATGGACTCAGCATTTGTATGTATATATTTATGCATACGCATGTACACGTGTGTGGTGCGGGGTAATAGTTAAAGGGAAGGAGGCCATTAGTTTAAAAGAGAGCAGGGCAAGGTGGGGGAGGAGTTGGAGGGATGGGGACTGATGATGTAAATGCAGTGCTCACATATGAAATTCTCTAAGTAAAGATTTTAAAACAAGAAAATTTTAATTCTCAAAAAAAGAAAGAAAAAGACAGAAGAAAAGAAAAAGATGCAGGTTCCAGCTTAGAGAGGACACAGCTGCAGAAGGCTGGCGTGACTATTACAACACACCAGAGACATTGTAAATACATTATTTCTCAATACACACACACTAAATAAATAAATAAAGAATCGCCCTGCCGTCTCATTGGAGGGGAGAAGGAACCCAAGTCATTTCTCTGGGAAGAGGACATTAATGGTAATGTTAAAGCCTCACTGCATGAACTGTTCCTCAGAGGAATTGAGAGCTGCTGACGAGACGCCTCTTCTTACAAAACCGCTTCAAGTAACAGTCCAACAACGCGTGCTAGACCCTGAACACTGCCATTCCATAGCAGAAGGGGCCAGTCGAGGTGCTGATCATGGAGGTGAGCTGACATCGCAGAGGAGGGCCATAGGTCGTGTGGCCCTGTGCGCATGTACTGACCATCAGCCGCCAAACAGCCTTTGGTAAACCCTGAACAGTCATGTCTCCAGACAATTACACGTTTCCAGGTTGTACTAGAAGATGAGCACAGACTGTGTGTTCAGTGCCTGTGCAAAACCAAGAATGTAGAAAGTGTCTCTAGACAAATCCTACTTTTCTTTTAAAGTAGAAATTGCAAAGAACAAAGAGACAGAGACTAAGAGACAGAGACACAGAGAGAGGGGAGAATGTGAAATGAAGAAAAGGATGCAAACATGGATAGACTAAAAATAGGCTTAAGAGATAAGAGATCTCTTATGTCAGTCATAAGAGATCCATAGACTTTGCTGAGCTCCTTTCTTCAACCCAGCAAAGTATAAAATCATCCGGGAAACTGAAACTCTGGATGTTTCAGATACTGAATAATTTTTACTTCTCTTAAGTGTGATAATGGTTACGTGGTTATGTATTTAAAGACAAGGCCTCACTGGATAGCTCTGGATAGCCCAGAACTAGCTGTGTAGGCAAGGCTAACCTCAGACTCACAAAGACCTGCCTACCTCTGCCTCCTTGGTGCTAGAATTAGAGGGGTGTGTGACCGAGCCTGGCTCCTAGTGTTTCACGTGGACGCAGACCTACTCATGCATTTCCTGGAGAGATGCTGTGAGGGAGGGCCAGCTGAGGCAAGTGAGCCAGTGAGAACAGGTGGAGAAGCCTGGCTTTGGGGTCTCCAGGTCCCCTACAGTGGTTCAGCAGTGTTTCCTCGACTGTACCCTCCAGGTCCTGCTTCTCTCTCTAATTCTGACTCTCATGAATACTGAGGTTAGGTTCAAGGAACACCCTGGAGGAGACATATTTATAGATGTGTGTATATAAATAAGAGAAAATTTGAGTCTTTCTATAATAAAAAAAATACAAAGTTCTCAAAGTCCTTTAAAAAATGGTCATTTTTTTTTAAAGCAAACATTGTCGCTTTTGAGATAATTGGCAGGAACTTCAGGCTTGCTATCCATCCACACCACACCATGAGCCCTTTCCCATCAGAGCAGATTTAACTCTGATTGATTGGTGTGAGACAGACAGCACACATCTCTAGGCAGGCTTCGTCCTAGGAGCTGGGGAGAGAATGAGGGACAAGGAAAGCCCTGCCCATGGGGCACTTGTCTTCTTGGGTTGAGACTGGGTGAGTCAACATCAGGGATGGAAAAGAAACGGGACTTTGAGTTTCTCACAGCTCGGAACTGAAACTGTCCTCTCAGGAGGACAGCTGAGATGACGTGCAGATTAACATAGACGGGCAGAAATGAGGAGTGACCTGTGGCCTCTGGTGGTGGCATTTCAGCTCTGACTGGGTGCTGCTGGAGTGGGGGGACAGTAGGAGAAAGGAAAAGGGGTACAAAAATGGGGCAGGATGGAAAAGCAGGTTGGGTGTAGCTGATGGGAGCCACACGGAGTGGTGGAACAATGCAGAGCCATCACGGCATGGTCACCAGCAAACTTCCCTTTCCCAGCCGGCACCTGCCCCGTGGTCCAGCAGGGCCCAGCAGCACATCACAGCCACAAGTGCATTGAAAACCTCAGACAGTGAGGTTGGGGTCAGAGGCACAGAGCGAAGGTGTGAGAATTCCTTCCCTGGGGAGACGTGAACCACCGTACTCCCTCCTCAAGGAAAAACCCAAGTTTAAGCCGACTCAGTCCATCCTAGGAGGCCAGTGAGCACTGGGGGCTTCGTTACAGGGTATGGGTGAGGGGTTATGGCAGGAGAGTGGGTGAGCCCGGAGCAGCAGCCACACTGGAAGTTTTCATCCAGCTTGGGCAGTACATAAAAATTGATGTGACTCTGCCCAGTAGACAAAGACTAAGGCCTGATCACCTGAAACCTTAGTTATGGGTAATGGATAGCATTATAACGGTGACCTGCAGCGTCCATCACCTCAGTCTCCAAGTCACATGTAAGGTGATGGGGATCTGGTGCATCCGATGCAAGCCTGACCATGGGGGAAGCTGAGCTAATCGAGCCTGAACTCTGGGTGAGGGCTCGTTCGTTCCATGTGACTTGCGCTAGCCAGCAGGAGAATGAAGATCTTCCACCCAGCTATTCTTCCGAGCCACTTCCAACTTACAGGGGAGCAATGCACACAAAAAAGGAGTGAACATCCCTGACCTTTGCTCTCTGAGGAACACATGGCACAAGACACAGAGTGAAGTCCAACTTGGCAGAGGCAATGAACCTGTACTCCTGCCTATATAACCACTTGAGCAGGGACAAGACTTTGTGTTTTAACATATTCTTAAACATTTATTTGTATATTTATCTACCTATTTGTTTATTTATTAATTTATACATTTATTTGCATGCATATGAGTGTTTTTCCTACACGTATGTATGTACACCACATGCTTTCTTAGACCAGAGGAGGGGGTTAGATCCATCAGAACTGGAGTTACGAGCAGTTGTGAGCTGCCTTGTGGGTGCTGGGAATTGAGCCAAGGCCCTCTGTGAGAGTATGAAGACCTTGAGTTTCTGCTCCTCCTGCTTCAGCCTCCTGCAAAGCTGAGATTATCCCTTGCTTGATTTCTTTTATTGTCTTGCCTTTTATTTCTCTTGTTCTCTCTTCCTTTCCTTCTAATGGTGAAATGCTTTTCTCTCTCTCTCTCTCTCTCTCTCTCTCTCTCTCTCTCTCTCTCTCCCTCTCCCTCTCTCCTTTCTTCCTCCACCTCTCCTACTCTCTATACACTTCTCTCTTTGTAATTAAAGCCTTCTCCACTTTTTTTTCTCCCCAGCCTTTTCCACTTTTGCATCTTAGATACTCTAACCTTTCTTTTGCTATTACCCATTTTGTTTTCTTCTTTAAAAAGTCATCATCTAAGACTTCCTGGCTTATGCCATTTCTGCCTCAGCATTCCTGTTGGTTCTAGAGCTGAGCGTTGCAGCTGGTGCCTGACTTTCTTTATGAGTCACTGCTGTGTGTTGCTCTCCCTTCGCACAGTGCTGGGAAATGAACCACCGCTGCAATGTGTTACTGAGCTCCTCTGCCACTGAGCCACACTTCCCAGCCCACCAAGGACACTGAACCACCACTGCAGTGTGTTGCCGAGCTTCCTTGCCGCTGAGCCACACTTCCCAGCCCACCAAGGACACTCATTGCTCTGCACAAAACCCACTCCCACCAGAGCCTCAGAAAACATTTGACACGAAGACTGAGGAGACCAAAACCCCAAGACAACAGCCAGGTTTTAAGTGGGTGTGAGGAGGATCCTAAAGACCCACTCCTGGTCATCCACCCACACAGCAATGAAGGAGAAAGACGGTTTCTAAATGGTTGTGAAACCACACTCATGATGGACTGAAGCAGAGGTCGCACCTGCATGCTCTCAGACAACACCCTGTTGATGAGGCTAGAAGAGTAAGCATAGAGTCTCCCAGCTACAGCACACCTGCCTGGTCCCCTGGAAGAACCCCACGGTTGTGAGACCTACAGAGAAGGTAGGACTCTGGCTTCAATGCAGTATGCACTGTCTCTGAAGCTATTAATCTACACCAAAACAAAAAACAAACAAATGAAACAAAAAACAAAACAATCAAAAACTACAAACAAAGAGCAAGAAATCTATACTACAAATTCTAGCAAACCCAACACTTCCCATTCATCTGTATGTCCTGGTTATCCTGTGTCTTGCTGTCAGGAAAAGACCAGCCCCTGAGGTCTCACATACAAGTGAAAAAGATACCCTTCCCAGCAGAGAAGTAAATCTCAGCATAGAAGTGCGAACAGGCAGTGTGACGCCTCCTACACTCATCATTACTCAGCAGACTCTAAAGACACTGGGATGGGTGAACTTTGGAAGAACAACTTTCATAAGGACCAATAAATCCCATGAAAACACAGAAAAACAACTTACCTCAGAAAAACTGTGCAAGAGATGATTGAAAAGTTCAATAAAAAAGATAAGGAAAAAAACATAAACAGAAATCCTAGAAATGGAAAGTGTAACATGTCAAGTAAAATTTCAGTGGAAAAAAAAATTTCACAAACGGATCAAGCAGAAGATAGAACTCCAGGGCTTTAAAACAACGCTTATGGGTTAAGACAGTAACAAAGACAAGGTGGAGAACTGAAAACAAAGCAGCGGAATCTCTGGGACGTGATTGCATCTGTTGTTTCTTTTATTGTGGCAAAATGCCTGACAGAAGCATCTTCAGGGAGGAAGAGCCACTTTGGCTCATGGTTTCATGGTGATGAAAGCAAGGTGGCAAGCTGCCTCAGTCTGTGTGTATTGAAGGGAGTATGAGAAAGGTCACATAACAGAGACAAACAAAAACAAGGGTAAGACAGGGAGGAGCTGGGGATAATATACCTGCAAAGCCACGCCTCCAATGCCCTATAGCTTTGCCCTACCTCTGAAAATCTTTACAGCCTCCTCTAGAGAGCACATGGGACTGTGGAGAACACCTCAAATGAAACCACAGCATCAATTAAATTTAACACATGTTTTTATCTAGAATGTGCTTAAATGTAGAGTGAAAGCACAGAAATATGCTCAGTGAAATAAGAGCAGAAACTTTCTTTAAGAAAGACAGTGACATCTAGGCACGGGAAGTGTTTGCAACCCCAATCAGAGAGGACCAGGAATGTGACAAGCCGCTTCTAAAATGACAAGGTTATAGAACACAGAACACTGAGAGTGTGAAGGAGAAGCACCGGGTTACTTGTAAAGCCTAAACCAACAAAATAAAGGAGGTTCCTCAACAGAATCACTACATGCCAGTGGTTTATTTCAAGCCCTGAAAGAAAACAAGTGTTAACTAAGCTGTTACATTCACCAGGATTCACTCCAAGAATCAAGGGAGGAACAGAAACCTTCCAAGATATATGTAACTTAAAGAAACACATGACCAGAGTTGCAGAAGACACTTAAAAATATTCTACACAAAAAAGAAAAATAGAACTATAAGGGCACAGAAAAAAAAAAACCCAATAAAAAAGAAAAAAAAAAAACAAAAATAAAAAAAAAATCAAACATTATTTAAAAACAACAAAATGATAGAAAATTATATCTGACCTCAGACTACAACCCTGAATGTACATGACCTTACTTATTTAATTAAAAAAACATAGATTAGCTAATTGAATTAAAACCAAGATCCAACTGTTTGCTGCCTACAAGAAACTCACTTCACAGGCAAAACATACAAAAAAGTGAAAAAACTGAAAAATTATATCATAAGCAAATAGAATCTGAAAGTGAACAGGAGTGCACTTACATCCAATAAGGTCACCCTCAGTGTGCATGTATGACCATACACTAGAAGAGGGCATGGGGTGCCATGGGACCACATCTATAGAAGGCTGTGAGCCACCATGTGGGCACTGGGCATTGAATCCAGGACTACAGATGCCTGCCTTTAAACTTGATAACCTCAGTTTCATCCCCAGGACCCATATGTTGGCAAGAGAGGACCTGCTTCAGCAAGTTATCCTCTGGTCATCACATGCATGCCATGGTTTATTCCTGCTATGTACTAAATAAATAATAGTGAAAACAGAGAACAAAACAGCACAAAGGATCAGTGAAACAAACAGTTGGCTCTTTGGAAAGATCAATTAGCTAAACAATCTAAGAGATTGAGAAGACAAAAATATTAGAACAATGTGAAAAGGGCAAAACAGAGCTATTAGTAATTAGTGTGGTGTTTGCATGAGAAATGTCCCCCACAGGCAG
>REGO01000097.1:4927797-4940308 GCA_010120015.1 Rhombomys opimus
CCACTGGGGGATTTTGAGAATGGATAGCCTCACCCTGCTTCCAGCTCAGTCATATGTTTCACATTTGCAGCGAAAGATGTGATTTCTCAGCTTCCTGTCTCCATGTCTTGTCATCACACTACCCTGCCATGATGGACTCTTGTCCCTCTGGAACCATAAGCCAGAATAAACTTTCTCTTCCTTAAGCTATGTCTGACCATGATGGCTCATCACAGCAGCAGAAAGGGAATAACACTGAGGGTTATTTTGAAAACTCAGACTTTAATTAGAAAGTCTTTAAGAAACAGATAAATGTATAGACCTATATAATCCCCAAAATTGAACCAAGAAAATATTTTTAAATTTTAAATGAATAAGTAACAAGTAATGAAATTAATGCAGTACAATGTCTACCAACAAAGAAAGGTCCAGACCAGATTTACTGTTAAATTTTATCAGAGCATCAAAGAAACTATTCAACAAAATAGAATGAATAAACCTTTCCAAAATCACTCTAGAAAGCTACTATTACTGTGATATTAAAGCCAAAGCAGGACACAACCAAACAGAACACTATGAACAAGCATCACCTATAAACACAGATGAAAAAATCTTCAACAGAGCACATGTAAACTTGATTTAATACATTAAAAAGACACCATAATCAAGTTGACCACTCCAGGGATGCGAGGAAAGTTTGCCATATATAAACCATTTATAATATAGCACATACATAAAATCAAGGGTTAAAAAAAATTACATAATAGATACAGAAAGGGCATTTGAAAAAAAATCTATACCCTTTCATTGTAACAGCACTGAAGAAAACACACACTTTCAAAGTTTGAACCAACACTGGCCCCTGAGCTTTGCTGAACCACTCTGCCTTCTTGCCTCCTGTGGATGGTTGCTCTGCTGGCCACAGGGGTCCTGAGACCCGCCCTCATATATTGAAAAATGAGGAAAATCTCATTCATAGCAGTCTCAATTAAATAAAATTAAATACCCAAGAATAAACATAACCACGTATGGGGAAAATTCTACAATGAAAGCTTGAACACACTTGAGGTAGAAACAAGAAAACACTCAGACATAACAAGACCTCTGTGGTCAGGGACTGGGCGATGAACTCTGTCTTACCAAAAGTGATCTGTAGATTAAACACAATCCCTGTAACAATTACAACCACAGTGATCACAGAAATAGAAAAACGTCATGAGATTTATATGGAGGCACAGATACCCCAGTAGCCAAAGCAATCCCGAGCAAAGCAACATGCTGGGGTGTTAGAGCTTTCAAGTCATATCACCGAGTCACGGTAACAGAACAAGCATGGAGCCAGCGTGAGACAGGCCTGAAGTAAACCCCACAGCCACAGTTTTCTCATTCTTGACAAAAGGTGCCAAAACGACACACTGGAAAACTGCCAGTTTCTTCACAGATGGTGCTGCGAGTTATCTCCACGTAGCCGAATGAAGTAGATCCTCAACTATCCTCAAAACTAGCAAAGGCCTTACAGCAAGACCTAGAACTTTGAAACTACCAAAGGCAAACACCAGAAAAAAACGTCAGTATACAAGGATAGGCCATCAAGTCTAAACAGGGCTCAGATTACCAGGGGCAAGAAGTGACAATGTAACTTGTTCTAAATTAAAAGCTTCTGTCCAGCAAAGGAAACAGTGAGTGAGGCAGCCTGTAGAATGCAGGGAGGTTTTACCACCATTCTTCTGGCAAGCACTGATACCAGAACAAGAAGTGACTTGAAAATCTGAGCTTGTGGCAACAAAAGGTCATAACCTTATGAGCTGACAACCCCTGTGCATGAAAAGCTGGTTCTTAGGAAAGAGTTGGCTGTGGAGGGGCGTGGAGGGAATGCCCACCGACACGGTAAGAAGCACACACACACCACCCCCAGGTAAAGAAGACAAGGACAGTTCATATCAACAACAAGACAGGCAGGGCTGGCACAGGGCAGCAAGGCACAGATAGGAGCAGCTGGGGTGGGGACATAGGCCCAGTTTCACCACTCAGCTCTTTGCAGGCAGACCAAGGCCTGTTGTTTTGTTTTAAATCCTGTGTCTGCTGTGATGCCTAGAGTGTCCACTGTACAACACCGGGTATGCTGATCTATTGCCCTGTGCTGACTCCTGTGTTGGGGAAGCTACTCTGTTGGAACCTCAGACAGAGGCGCTGAGCAGATTCATTCCTAAATTTGGAGAAATGTCCATGTGGAGAACAGGTGTCAATGTCTCAACCGCTCTACACCTTATTGTCTGAGACAGGGCTGTCTCAGGTAGGGGCTCCACTTCTTCATAAATGCCATAACCAAAAGCAACTTGGGAGGAAATGGTTTATTTCGGCCGTCACTGAAGGAAGCAAGGGCAGGAACCTGGAGGCAGGAGTTGATACAGAGGCCGTGGAGGGTGCTGTGTGCCGGCTTGTTCAGCCTGCTTTCATATAGAGCCCAGGACCACTAGTCTAGCGGTGACAGCAGCCACAGTGACCTGGGCCCCGGCACATCAATCAACAATTAAGAATCAAGAGAATTTACCACAAGGCTTGCTGACGGGGATAATTTCTCAGTGTGGTTCCCTGTTCTGAAATCAGTCTTGTGAAGCTCACTGAGGACACTAAGCCAGCGGTCAGGAAGAGCTCCAGAAACTCCCCGCCTCTCCTCCGGAGCGCTGGGATGGGGTCAGGGGGCACACACCGCCATGCTCACCTTCTCACATGTGTGCTGGGAATTCAAGCTTAGATCTTCATGTTTACACAGCATGCACTTTACCAATGGAGCTGTAGGAGGGAAATTAACTGAGAAGAGCAAAGGTGTCAGCAGGATGGATGAAGAGGGGCCAAATGGAGCATAAACAAGACCAAACACACACACCCCACACACACACACACGCACACAAATGCCACCCGGAAACCCGATACTATATTACTATGCATAATTAGTAAATGCTAATAAGAACTTTGAAAATGAAGGTATCAAGAGGTGCCATCTACCAACTCAAGAGAGATACAGAGAAAGCTTCGAATCTGGGCTCTTTTCAGGCAGTCCACGGGGCCGTGCAGGGCGCTTCGGGAAAGGGGGAGGCTGAAGCCACTGCTGGGGAACAGAGCCCGCCACCTGGAGCTCACCCCCTTCTGCAACCCCGATCTGTGCCTTCATTTGCATAAAAAGCAAGTAAAATTCGCAGTCAGCAAACCTTCCTGATTAACCCCTGCCAGCTCTGGCGCCCACTGGCTTCCTCTTGCACCAACACTTTCACACATGTTGATAGCTTGCTTCAAAGAACACAATTTGCAACACAATTTGCTAGTGCATTGTTCCGGGCCATTACATCTGAATATTTTGGTGTTCATTTGAGAATTCAGGTGCCTGGAACTTCTCCCTTTCATTTGGGAATTCAGGTATAAAGTCAATTTTCTATAATTGTTGGTGGCATCACTCCCAGAAGGGGACCATTGGATGACATCTCCCCTGGAGAGGAAAACTGACCAGCCATTTTGTCTCAGCATTGCTTGGTCATGGAATTCCAACTCAGTTGGTATAATTTGAATTGATTTTTCCCATACGATTTTTAATCAGTTCCCAGTGTCTCCACTTCCTGCTCCTGCCCTGGTATAAATGGACTCTAGGAACGTCTGCCCAGGGATGACCAGTTCTGCTACAGAGAAGGAGCCTCATGCTTATACATTCAAGGTGGAAATAGAAATCTGAAAGAAACAAATCCAAGAGAAAAGAAAGATTTGTAATTGGATACAATGGCTGCTCTCTGCTCTGTAGACAGGACACATGCTCACTTATTTTCATGGCTGACTGGCACCTTTTATGTGAAAGCAATGGCCGGCCTCTCAGAGACTCCCTCTGCTGCCCTGCTGAGCTGTGCTAACCTCCATCCTCAGAGGCAGGCTGAGATAGAGGCAGGCTGAGACAGACAGAGGCAGGCTGAGACAGACAGTGGCAGGCCGAGACAGACAGAGGCAGGCTGACACAGACAGAGGCAGGCCGAGACAGACAGAGGCAGGCTGACAGAGACAGAGGCAGGCTGAGACAGACAGAGGCAGGCTGAGACAGACAGAGGCAGGCTGAGACAGCACAGCTCCTGGTACAGGAACGCAAAGAGGAGTCACTGAGCAGAGTGGAGAGCCTTTGGACGAAGCTGTTTCAGGCAGCATTTATTGATATTGCCTGGTTTGAGGGCACGCTCACCTGAAGCAAGTAAAGATGAAGCTGGCAGGGGTTAATCAGGAAGGTTTACTGACTTCGAATTACTTGCTGTGTATTTAGAACCGACGCTGCAGTGATGCTGTCCCAGGCAACCCAGGCAAGCATAGTCCAAAACATCCGGGCTTATTAAGTGCTTGATTCTGACTTAGTTTTTAGTTATTTTGTGTCCAGTAAAGTCTCAATGTGTCAAACCTCTCTCCATACCCAAATAGGAACCTGACATATAGTTAAAAAGCTGCGTTTAGACATTGCCTCAGCCAGTGAGAGCTGCTCACCCATGGACACACCTAGATCCCTTCCTGGGAAAGCTCGTGAAAAGTGACTGCTTACGAGGGACAAAAACCCCGACCTCTGTGGCTCCACTCAAGACATCACAGGTTGAAACGCACAGTAGGAGGACCTAGGACCTTCTGTACTGTCTCTCTGTGCTGCGGCTGCCTCTCAGCAGCTTTCATCTCTCACGCAGGTGTTGCTCCAAAGTGTGCTCAAAAACAAAACACAAAAAAACCTGCATACAGCATCCACACCCGAATCTGGTCCCCGAGGACACTTGCCACCCATCAGGGACATTTTCTGGTTGATATTTCCAATATACTTTGCACTCACAAACCTTTTCTTCATGCACACCAGGAGCTCCATGCACACAGGTGGAATCACAGTTAAGGGAGTGTGCATCTTCAACCTTACCAGAACTGACGCCTGAGCTCTCCAGCAGCTGTGCCAGACTGCCCTACCCAAAGCAGTGGACTCAAGCCTCACTAATACCCTCCTTGCTCACTTCCTTTGCTTTCTCACTGTTAGAGACAGGGTCTCATGCAGATCAGGCTAGCCACTAGGTAGCTGAGTGTGACCTTGAACAGGGGGATCCCTCTGCCTTCACCTTCCCAGTTCTAGGGTTACAAGTGTGCTCCACCAGATAAATATATCTTAAGAAAATGTGTGGCCCCAGCTGTTTCATTAGAAATTATCAATAGTGCAACTATTTAAGGATCTAAAAGAGAAAAAAAAAACACAAACAAAGCAGGATGGCTTAATAGAAACTCAGAAACTCACAAAACTTATTTTCTTTCAATGGTGGGACTTGAACCCAAGAGTGCCAGGCAAGCACTCTCCCACTTAACTGTCTCCCTGGTGTATGTAACAGTCTCCTGGAAGCTTTAGTCAACAACTGAGCTAAGACATTGAAAAGACTTAGTAAGGAACATAGCCTGGCTGAGTGTGGTCAAGAAGGAGTGAAGGTAAGTTATTGGAAAGGAGTATTTGCTAGGGCCATCTCAAAAGAGAATTTCTTACACAATAGTATGCTAGTAAACATGCATTTAGACTGAAAATGACAATTTTGTAGGGAAATATAAATTATAACTATGTAAAAGAGACATATAACACTTTTTGGCAAATTCTACCAAATATTCATGGGTCAGAAAATATTCAGTTCAAAACAAATTCTGCAGGACCTAGAAAAAGATGAAAGGTTGCCGGGTTTCGGGAAGCTAGCATGATCCTGGTACCCAAACCAGAAAAGTGCAGCGCTGGGAAATGAGGCTGCTGGCCCACATTACCTGTGAAGAGGCATGCAGAGACCCACATAAAATATTAGCAAATTAGCTGCACATGAAGAGCAATGAATCACAGTGGCCTCGTACCATAAGGACGGCGGACGCTCTGAACAGCTATTAATGCAATCCCTTCATTAATGGAACAGAGGGAAAGCCAACATAATTATCCCAGTGGCTGTCCCAAATGCACACCCATTTATAACACTGAGAGAAATAGATGTCCAGTGTGGCACCGTGCGGTGTAAAACACGCCGTGATAATTTTCTACAGCATGTGACATTTTTGAGCATTTATTGCATGTCAGACACAGTTCCAAATGCTTTACAGAAATTAATTCTTTTAACCTCCACACAATCCTATAAAACAGGTACTACGGTTGTCTCCATTTTTTTTTTCAGGAAAAACTGGGTAAGCCAAGGCACGGTACCCGTTAGGTGACTTTCCCAGATTACCAAGCCAACAAGTGACAGAGATGAAGTCCAAAGCCAGGCAGACAGGCTCATGCCTTTGTCACCTTGTACTCCGCTGGATGGTTCCTCCAGTCGTAGCTAGGAAAGGGGCTCCCCAAAGCAGGATCCTGTTTTAGAGATTTATTTTTATTTTACCTGTATGGGTGTTTTGCCCTCCTGTGATGTCTGAGCTCCGTGTGCATGCCTGGTTCCCAGGAAGACCAGAGAGGGCATCAGATTCCCTAGAACCGAAGTTACAGGTGGTTGCCATCCACTGTGTGAATGCTGGGGACTGAAGCAGTGTTGTATGGAAGGGCAAGCAGCCGCACAAGCAGCCGGGAACCTTGGGCGCTACACCGTCTCTCCAGCCCAAGCCATGCCATCTTTGTAACAGAGGCCGCTCTGGCCAGAATGGCAGTGGACATGACGTGGGTTTGCCTGTTGTGGTGGTTTGAAACGGGAGCGGCCCGGTAGGCTCATAGACTGGTCATTAGGGAGTGGTGCTGCTTGACAGGGATTAGGAGGTGTGGCCTTGTTGGAGGGACTGATTGGCTAGGAGTAGACTTTGGTGTTTCACATGCTCAAGCCAGGCCCAGTCTCTCTCTCTCTCTCTCTCTCTCTCTCTCTCTCTCTCTCTCTCTCTCTCTGCCTGCTGACGAGATGTAGAACTCTGAGCTCCCTCTCCAGCACCATGTCTGCTCATGCACTGCCATGTTTCCCACCATGAGAAGAATGGACTAACCCCCTGAGACTGTAAGCCAGCCCCGATTAAATGCTTTCCTCTGTGAGTGTTGCGGTGGTCACGGTGTCTCCTCACAGCACTGGAACAATGATGGCACACCTGTCTTGTTTGAAGGTGCAACAGGAATAAACTCGGCTAGCATGCTGGAACTTTTAAATGACAGGTCAAGATTAAGTGACAAATGATTGCTGTTGTCTGAATAGGTGTCACAGTTTCCTGTCAGCTCCAGAGTCCGCAGCTCGATGCTATGAGGAGGGTGGAATTCCTTTGTGACATTCAGTCACAGAGGTACATCCTCAAAGAGGATGCTAATATTTAAAATGCTGCTTCTGTCCTCTCAGTCTTTCACATCTGGCCCTGAGGTAAGAGGACTGTGCTCCCAAACCTGACAAACCAGTCACCACCTGCCCACACGTGGACCTAAACCTCCAAACTGTAGGTCAAAATAAACCTTTGTTTTTTTCAAGTCGATTATTTCCGGCATCTTGTTATAGTAACAAAAATTACTAACACCCTTATAAGCCATAATAAACAATGTTTTGAGGAATGAATTAAATAGTGAAAGTTGAATGCAGGGGTAGCTGCTTCTAGGACAGGAATAAAACTTCCACATAAAAAATACACAGTTCTGTATACCTACACATCAAGGAGAGCAGTTTCAAAAACAATTTCTGGAAGTATGCTCACTGCTATAAAAACATCTCGCTGAGTAAGAGGCAAAGTATTTCCTGCTGGTGAATTTCAAGACTCATGCGGGCCACGATCTTTATGTCTGCACAGAGTCTGATGGGCTAAGGTGCATGCACCCAGCAATAAGTCACTGATACAATTGCTCTTTTCAGCGGATGAAATGCTCAGTTAAAACCTCCCCAAGCCCTGCCCAGGAAGTTGCTGGTACCAAAGTGCACGGCGCTGGTTCACTCTGCTCTCTCCAGGGGATTTCGGCCTTAGAGAGCTGTCTCAGCAGTTAACAGTGCTTCCTGCTCTACACAGCAGCTCAGTTCCCTGGGCTCACAAGGGGCAGCCCACAACCACCTGTACCTCGGGCTCCAGGGATCCCCCTTGTGGCCTCTGAAGGAGGTGCATGCATGTAGCACAGACACAGACACACACACACACACACACACACACACGAACATGCACATAAGTACATATTTATTTTTTAAAGAAAAGGACTAGGTAAGTTATTGATTCACTTGAACCTAATGAGAGGTCTGTAACCAGGCTAAATGCTGATGTCTGGTTCTCAAAGTGAGTTTTCCAGTGACAAAGGACAAGTAAGAGACATCAGTGTCTCTGAGGGGATACAGGAAGACTCACATGAGCTCATATGTGGAAACAGAAGATACCTGGAGGGGCCTCACCAGCTCACACCCCACAGCCCGGAAGATCCCATCAGCCTGGCCTGGAATCCCCAGCAGGCACAGGGTAGCCAGCTGGCTCCAGGTCCTGCTGTGCAGAAGTTTGTGTGAAGCAGAGGCATCCTCACTTGGACCTGACAGCTCCAGCTGCCAAACCTTACATTAAAATCACAGAGCTGGAAGGGCCAGAGCCACCACATCAGGGTCTGAGGACAGGGTGGAACACGGGCAGTCGCAGCTCCTCCCCTTCAGCTTGGTGGGCGCAGCTTCGTTTTCAGACGACGGCACCCTCACCCGTGCCCTCCCTGCTGACACAGCCTATTTCAGCCCTAGTCCAGATTCTCACTGGGATAGACTTCTCCCATTCCTCAAGGCATCAGAGATGAAAGACAAGGCCCCCAAAACACAACAGACCTCCTGGGGCTGAAGAGATTCCTGCCCACTCTCAGTCCTGCGTCACCACCCTCTTGTTGGAGAGTTGGACAGGCCTCCGTTCACTCTCCTGTGAAACAAGAAGTGTTGAATCACCTAATGATTTCACAAAAGCACCTAGCATTTCCACAGAGCCCTTACTGCTCTCTGGCCTCTCCTTTCCCTCTTCCAACCTCTGTCTGTGTCCCAACTGTACTACCAGCTAAGCTACAGCTCTGCTCACCTACAGCACACCGTGATCTTCCTGCCTGGAATTCTGTCCCTCTGTACCCCATGACAACTGTCAAAGCTTTCTCAGACACAGCAAGGCATTCTTTGTGACATTTGACCCCAATAGCCAGTTTGACATGATGTAGACTCACCATAGAAATGTACATGGGGAAACATACGTGAGTGTGTCTGTGAGGGGTTATCTGCACACGGGTGGCCCCTTCCCGTGGAGGAAGTGAGCTGAACAGCAGCATTCATGTGTCTGTGCTTCCTGACTCTGGGCAGCATGACCAGCTGCCTCTCCTCCTGCAGCCGCTGACATCCCCGCCACGAGCGACTACTCCCTTAAACCGTGGGCCCTCGAACCGTGAGCCGAAACAAAGCCTTTCTCGCCTAAGTTGATTTGTCAGATATCTTACTGTAGCACCATGGCACACAACACATTCTCTTTACTTAGAAGCCATTCTTGACCTCCGAGAAGTCTCCTTCAGCTGTCTTGCCTGGGGCCCAAAGCAGTATTGCCCCTCTCTACCACAGTGAAAGAGATCCTCACTTGTAAGACATATGTGACTGTCTTTATCACTCGTGTGTCCACCTCACGAAGACCCTAAAGTTATACCTCCGGCCCACAAGCATGGTGCCTGGTACATATGAGATATTTATGAACTGTTTGCTGAATGGACAGGTGAGTTGATCGGTGAGTCAGTTGGTAATTTGCCTCTCCTTGCCATGAGCCGAGATTCTGACACATGTTCTGATTTGAGGAGCTGGAAACAGGAAGTCAGAGACCTGGTGAAAAGATGGGCCGGTGGGTGAATGGCGGGTGCAATGACCCCATCCGGGATGGTTTTGTCAGATGTGGCCACACAGCTTGATCTCCCTCTCACAACACAGTGTTCCTGGGGTGCAGTCCGAGGACATATTGAAAATGCTAACAATATTCACCCAAGCAAGGCAGAAGCCACCAGGTAAATCTGGCCTGTGCAAACCACGCTTGGCATTCCAAAGCCGAGGAGAAATGAATACTGGATTAGCCTTCCACTCATGCAGATAATTGAGAGTTAGTCCAGTTCAGGTTCTGTTTGCTCCTGGACTTTTAAATCCTGGCCATGGGGTCCTGGCAGCCTGGGAGCGAGGAGATACCAGTGAGTCAGGAAAGGGCAAGGCTGACCTCCTGTTATGGAGAGGTCCTGGCCTGTAGGAAAGTGGGGAAAACAAACACAGGGCCGTCCACTGCGACCTTCGGGGTCAGGTACACACGGGGACACGGAAGGGCTGCACTGAGCTATTCCGTGACTTCCCCTGACAGAGAAATGCAGGAGAAAGGCTGGCAGCCATTTAATCCAGGAACCAGGAGCTCCCACCAAGAAGCAATAAGAATTTGAATAACAAGTACATTGTCCTCAGAGAGAAAAGAAGAAAGGGAGAGTTGTAACCCACCCACCCGTGAGTGCCAAGTCACAAAATTTAATTAGGAAGATAAGAAGTGGAGGGGGCTGGGCTGATGCTCCTTTTTAATTTTTTTTTCCTTGTTATGAGCTGAGGGAAGGAGAGAAATAATTTAAGCATAGAATTAACATCTTCTAATAATCTTAGACAAAAACCTGAGTCTGTTTTGCTTTGGTTTGTAAATTAGCTCATGATTAAAGTGTCTCTTCAGCCTTGGCGCCATTGTCTCGGCAGGCCTGTGTGCTGAATGGTGCCTGACCCAAACGCCCTTGGCGCTCAAGTACAAGATTGGAGAGCGCAAGGGAACGATTATTATAAAGTGAAGCCCTCGCAGTTTCACTGCAAAATCAATGAACTTTTCAAGTGATTTTTATCATATTTTGCAGCTGTTCTGAGGCCTCTTGAGTGGCTCACACACTGAGGGCCCTGGTTGCCTAAAGAGCCTTGTACATCTGGTCGCCTCTCCCCCCTGAGCAGCAGCTGGTGTTGCCCCCGCTGGAGGGCCAAGCTGCTGGAGAGAAGAACCCCCCCAAACCCCATCCCGCATTTCCCTGCATGATGTTGGGGGCAGCTCTGAGCTCCCCTGACTGACTCAAGAGAGAAGCTGGTATCTTCCGATGGATGTCACTACCCAAGTAGAGCTGACTAAAGCGGAGCTTCGTGTCACAGTGATCAGACGCCAAGGCTCATGGACACAGTAAGGCAACTTCCAAGAGTCTCTGCAAGTGGGGCTCTTGAGAGCACCAGACACAATGGGGCGGGGGTGAAGAGGGAGAGAAAGGAGAGAGAAAGAAGGATTCATTAGAGCTGGGTAGCTCAATATTTGGTGGTGCAGGCTAGAGAGCCTCAACAGAGCCAGCCTGATGCTGAAGGCCTGGGAGATTCAGGGAAATTCACAAGACTTCCGTCCAAGTGGAACCCAGAGACAGTGTGACAGTGCCGAGGGGTGGCCGAGGCAGCACTGACGCTCAAGCAAATGGGCAAGCATGCACAGGTGATTCTCTCTGTCTGCGCCAGAAGCGACCATGCAGCCTGGGAGACCATCTTTCTCCCTGAGTTAATCCTTCCTAGGAAAACCTTCAAAGACCTGCCCAGAGACCAGATCTTTGCTGATTCCAGATCCAACCAAGTAGCCAATCAAAGTTAGCCGGGACTAGACCTATACCCCAAACAAGCAGGTCGTAAAGAGCAGTGTCCTGCAGATGTGCTCCGGCTCATGCACCCATTTCCTGTGCAGGAGCTCAGGGGCAGCCTGCGGTGGGCAGGAGGGTCTGCCTGCTGTGAGGGGAAATGTCTGCTCCACCCAGCGCTGAGAACACCAAGGAAGCAGAAGAGAAAACTACGTCAAGGCAGGAACATTCGCTTATCCTATTTGGTTCATTTTCTCATATTCCCCGAGAATCCAGGTGACCCACATAAAATGCTGAGGCTTCAGATATATTGGGTTTACTTGAAATGACTCTAAAATGGGCCTATTTCATAAGCTTATATAACACTATATTTAGTTTTCAGCTGAATTAGTGGGAGACACAGAAACATGGCCTCTGTTCTCTCGACACCTAATGGTCCCAAGTTCAGAGGACGCTCACCACCAACATAAGAGTCAGAGCTAGGAGCCAGGTCTGGCCCAGGAGTCAGTGCTCCTCTGAGTGTGGACCAGATGCAAATGTTCACCAACAACTTGTCTAGGCGGCGACCATCAGCAGCTGGCTAAGGGATGGGCGTCTCCGAGCACCTCCCTCACAGAGCCTTGCTCTCGGAGTCCCACGAAAAAAGTCTGGGGCGTTGGCAGGAGGAGGGGATAGCCCACTTCACAGCAGAGGAAAGGCGGCATGAGCGAAGGTGCCTGGATCCCCTGACGTCAGCTGAATTAGACGTGCAAGGATGCAGATTTAATCCTGCCCCTGTGCCGCTAACACGGGTGAAGGCAAGTCTTTCATTACCCCCAAAGTCCTCACAAACTCAGCCAGTTCGTTCCATCTGTAGTCCTCACGACACATGATGGAAAATCAGAAAGCTAGCAGGGACTGGTCAGCTTCGGGATCCTAACCCTAACCTAACCTAACCCTAACCCTAACCTTAACCTAACCCTAACCCTA
>REGO01000097.1:4940853-4965109 GCA_010120015.1 Rhombomys opimus
AACCCTAACCCTAACCCTAACCCTAACCCAACCCTAACCCTAACCTTAACCTAACCCTAACCCTAGCCTTAGACCTAACCCAACCCTAACCTAACCCTAACCCTAACCTTAACCTAACCCTAGCCCTAGACCTAACCCAACCCTAACCTAACCCTAACCTAACCTTAGCCCTAACCCACAGTCATAATAAACATGTTTTGAGTTCCTTCTGGATACCAAGTGAGAGCCTAACCACTCCTTCCATTAAGTCAATCCTCATTTAATCCTGACAACCCACTGGTGCAACTGTCAGCTCCGTTTTGTAGAAGAGAAAACAAAGGCACAAGGAGGAAGGCAATTAGTTCCTCTCCCTCCCACAGAATGGAAGACCATGGAGGAAAGGACAGGCCTCTGGGGAAGAGAAGACCAAAGAAACAGGTGTGTATGCATGAAAACCTAACCTAGCTCCTGGAAACATCTCTGAAGAGTGAAAAGCAGTTTCTGATTCTTTGTAGCGGCCATAGAACCCTGTCCTGAGCATCACAGGCCTAAAGATGGATCTGGGGAGGGATACATCCTTCTGAAAGGTCCAGTGAAACCCTAACGTCCAATGAAATATTTAAACATAGATCCTTTAAGGGCGTGATTGAAGGTAAATGAGTCTGTAGGGTAGAGTGCTGATCCAGCCAGGCACGCTCACAGGGTGGAGGGGGAAGAGGAGGAGAACGGCTATGAGAGGGCAGACTACCACCTGCAAGCTCAGGAGAGAGAGACCTTGACAGGAAACAAAGCTGCCCACACTTTGACCTTGAACTTTTAGCCTCTAGAGCTAGAGAAAAGCAACATCTGTTACTTAAGCCGCTCAGCCTGTCCTATTTTGTCATGGAGGTCCCAGCAAATTGAGTGGCGGTGTACAGAGACGCAAGAAGATATTAAACCTGTCTACACGGTCACCAGGACGGTGAGTGGGTGGCAGAGCCTGAAGTGTCTGCCCTGGAAGCAAAGGCAGCGCTCCATTTCTTTGCAGAAATTCTGACCTCAAGGCTGACTGAAAAGTTTCAAGGCACACAGGAAAGATGCTGTGAGGAAGGCCTCATAGAGAGAGAAGACAGATGACAAAGGACATCTGTGATGGTTTATATAAGGAAACTGCATCTAGTGCTGTCCAATCACCAAGACTTCCCAAGTTGGGGCCACTGGGATTTCTATAGAGAGCCTCAGCCCAAAACACAGCAGCAATGAACCCTGGGGGTCAGGGACAAAAAATCAATACACGCACAGCCTTTGAAAACTCAAGATGTTCTATAAAAGCTTTGAGCAAGGACAAGAAAAAAAAATAGGGCTCCTTTAGCTCTAGAGATTTTTTTCCTTTAAAAAAAAAAAGAAAGAAAGAAAGAAAAGAGCCAGCGATTGCCTGTGTGCGCCAAGAGATGGTGGCCGAAAGTCTTATTCCCTGTGTGAGGGATCAGAGGGAGCCTTGAAGCTCTGGGATCCTAAAGCAATTACAAAGGGTCTCAAGAAGTGGGACTCACACTGGTGTCCTGGCTTGCACCAATGTCAGGGTGGCAGAGAGCACCCCACCGTGGCTAGAGTGGCGCCTTTGAAGGAAACAGAGCTGTCCTTGCTCTGAAGACCCACCCAGGGCCCCGAACCCAGCAACGCAGGAAATAAAACAAAATAACATATCAAAGTCAAACAAGATTCACGCCTCTTGCAGTTCTGACCTAATTTCAAAAGAAACTTGTGTCTCCGCACTTAGAAACACAAACTCCGGTGTCCGCCTCTCAAGACTTTGCTTCTGTGCGCAGGAGCCCAGCCTGTCAAGCCACCTCTACTGGAACAGTGCTTCCTTATTCTCCTTAAAGACGAAAGATTCTCAAACGCACAATGTAAGTGAACTTACTAAAACACCCAGTGAAAAGATGATACATCATTGTTCCCATATTTTGTTACCAGGTTCAAAAGATGTGAAATGGCTCTGTCAGCTGTTTGGCAGCATTGTTAATGCATGCCCCCTGTGTCCGTTCTAGAGCAGGCTACGCTAAGCGTATAGACTGCAGCCAGTGTGCCCTCGTGTGGGACCCGTTGTCAGCATCCTAGGACAGACTGACACCGCAGGAAGCAGTTATTCACCAGTGAACCTAGGGAAGAGTCTGGAAGAAGAGAAACAACTTCCAAAACCTCTGGCCTCCATATGTACACCAACACACACACACACAAAGATTTTTAAAAATCAGCATTAACTATAAGAAAAAAATGTTTGTCCAGGTAATAATTTTTATATTGTGTGTTGTGAGGGTGAATGTTCATTGTCAAGGTGCTAGGATGTAGAATCATTTGACTTCAGTTGATACGGACCGGTCTTAGTTGTGGCCAGGTCTGGTCCCTGGGCTGGGCATCCTGCTCTGTAGAAAATGGAGCCCAGGAGTCCAGCAGAAGCATGCATTCAGCACATTGCTCCTGACCGTGTGTGTCATGTGACCTCAAGCTCCTGCATCTTGGCTTCTCCTTCAGAGTGTTCTTGAACTCAGAGCCCTCGAGATGCTTTTGCTGAAGTATTTTGTCAGAGCGAGAGGAAAATAAACTAAGACCGCTATTTCGTTGGTTTGGTTTGTCTGAGACAGCGTCTTAATATATAACCCAGGCTAGCCTAGAGCTCACCATGTAGTCGAGGCTAACCTCAAATTGGCTCAACCTCCTAAGCGCTGGGACTACACATGCGAGCCACTGCAGCTAGCTTAATTTGAAGTGAAGATTATCGTGCTGCATAAGCCTGTACTTAGAAAAATGAGGCATTGGGTTCACAAGTTCAAGGCCAAGCTGGGATGCAGAATGAATGCAAGGCCAGCAGAGGCAATATAAGGAGATCCTCTATCAAAATAGAGAAACCCAGAAGCTCAGGTTCAGGCAGCCGGCCATCACTGTGAGGCCCAGGCTCAGTCCTCAGCACTGTAAAAGAAAGAAAAAGGAACCACTCTCAACAGCATAGAGGGCCCCAACCCTCCTATTAGAGGTCTAAGAACAGAAGAGGTTCTGCAAAAAAAGTTATGTCTTAAAGTTTCAGGGGAAGCTCCCCCACGGCAGAGTTTGAACTATCACCTTCAGCAATTGCATGAGCCAGTACATACACATATATCTACACTTGAGCGCACCCCCGCTCACACATGGAGAGCCTTGACAGCACTTACCCAATACTTGGTGGCTGAGAGGGAACTTAGCAAACAGCTTGCAGCCAGTGTGTCACAGAGCTCAGCCTGGTGCTAGTGTGTGGATTTGAACCTAATGTTTTCAACCACTCTGGCCACGTGGGTTCCCAGAGAGGAGAGTGGGTGGGCCACGAAGAGCTTCCGCTTACAGCCCCCGAGGCTGTGCTCGGGCGTGCTGCGAGCTGCCGCTGAGGGCTGGCAGTCATAGGCCTGGGAGAGAGGACGCGGGGTGGCTCAGGAGCCTCAAGCCCGTCAATGCCTGGCTGGTAGATTGGGTGAGGCGTGTCTGGGCGGGGCGGGTAGTTACTGTCCTCTTGAGGCAGCTGCTGATCAGTAAGGGGCAAGAAGTGTCATGGAACCAGACCACACCACAGTCGGCAATGAGAGACTCCAGTTCTTTCCGGGCCTCTATCTGGAGCCAGACAGCGTTCTGGTGGGACCCAGGGCTCAGCTCCTTGAAGTAGGTCTTCCACGCAGCGTCGTCCTTAGTTGCTTTGGGGACCTGTGCTACGAAATAAAAGGTATCTGTGGTTGGCCCTTAGTGTGCTCTGAAAAAATAATCAGCCTCAATTATCTGCTAAAGGCCCTCTTTACTTGATCAGACAAGCACCTGCCCGGCACCCAGTAGGAGGTCAATTGATGTATTCTGTAGCTAAATAGAGAAGTGAATGAATGAAGGAAGGAATGAGTGAATGAGGAAACAAGCAGTAGAGTGAGTGAATGAATGGATAAATGGATGGATGGATGAGTGCGTGAATACGTGAATGAGTGAACAAGCATAGAGTTGGAGACAATTGTATTCAAATTATACAAGTATAAGGAAAATCATCCCGTGCATGTGTTGGGGCTTGTGTATTATATTTCAATATCCCCAGGCAGAAAAATGACCTGGGCAGAAAAGAAAAATTGGACTGGACGGTATGGGTAAAGGCTGGCCTAGATGCACTGACACAAGGAACTCTCTTCCTGCTTCCCTTGGCTGCCATGGGGACCCCAAAGGGGACAGAGGAGGTGCAGTGGTGGCCAGATTCCGGGGTGGAAGTGCTGCTGGCCCTCGAAGCCCAGGCTCCAAAGTTTGGACTGGTGCTTGTTTAAACAGCATGATCCTTTCCTGAAGACTCCAGGAGGCAGTGCTGTGTGCGAGATAAGGCTCAGCTTTGGAAGCCGAAGGCCTGGACCATGCGTGTGGTATCGGGTGCCCGCCAAGGGTGGGAGGAGACACGGAGGTGGAGGGCCCTGCTTCCCGGAGCAAGAGGCTTCTCTGTCTGTGCACTGGAGATAACACCTCCCACTAGGAAAGGCTTGGGAGGCTTTGTGCTCAGTGAATGGGAAGGGCTACCAGGCACCTGGAGCCAGATCTGGGACTCTCGGCCGGCAGCCTGCGGTGGAACTCTGCCTTCCGTCTCTTGTCGATTTCCCGGCCCCTGCCCCAGGAGAAAGTATGAACCACAATAACTGTGGTGTGGCCTCCAGAAGAACTTTGGATTCCTGTTTTGTTGTGTTCTGTGTTCCCAGTGAAACATAGGCTGGCCTGTCCCATCTCCTTCCAAGCTGCCCCTCTTGAGAGGCAGCCAGCTTGGCCCTGCTGTGTGCTTACTGTATTCTAAGTCTGTTGTCTTCCCTCTGGTCCAGACTGCCTGGGGTTCATCAGCATCCCTCTATGAATGATTTCTCCCAGCCAATGGAAATCTCAGAAGGTGATAATGCCATTTTCATAAAGAAAAATACGTGTAGAATGAGGCAAGGGTTGGAATGATCAGACTCAGGAGAAATGCGCGCATCTCAGGTACCTGAAGCCTGGAGGAGTTTGCCCACAAAGGGAGTGTGTCTTCTTGAAACTCACTAAGCACACCATGGCTCAAGGGTATACAGGATGTCTGCTCCTTCTCTGGGAACAGCTTCTCAGAGAGAGATTCCCAGAACCCCATCCGTCAGTGATCACAGAGCACTGGGAGCACAGCCTTAGTCAATACATCCCAAATCTAAGGACATAGCACACTCAGCTTCATTGGTAAAAACCCTCTTTCCTGCCTGCTGGCCTCTGTCCCTTGGAAAAATGGACACAGACAGATATGCACACTGGAAGACTGCCACATGACACCAAAGTTACATAGACACAAGCTAAGGAGCAGATGCCCCAGATCCAGAGAAGGGTGTGCGCCTTCTCTGTGAGGCTCTGGAACCACGAGCCCATGCACTGCTGTGGCCAGAGCCACCCAGCAGTGATGCTTGTCCTTAACACCCAGAGACCAACAGTGGAAGAAAAGCCCAGCCTCACCCCCCAAGCTCACCTCCACTCAACCCGACCCCACACAGGGATAACATGTTTTTACTTTCCTTCATTTCATGTGAAGAAATTCAAGTTTAGATTACCACAAAGACCATTGCTCTCAGCTCAGATGGACTGGAAAGCCAGATTCACCACCCCACCTGAAAATGACACCAAAGAACAAAAGTATGGAGCCATGGTTTCTACAGTGGAGACCAAGGAACAAACAGCATCCCTGGGACATGAACACAAGCCAGGTGAACCTGTGGTTGTCTCAGTATAATCCTCTGAGAGTTCCTGGGTGAAGAGCAGGAACAAGAACTTGGACTGAGCCTTGGGGACACCCTGAGTTAAGATAAAATTCAGAGACAAGATGGACAACTAAACCAGGGGGCAGAGGCAGAAGAACCTTGTGAGATGGGCTAGGCTGGTTTACTTAACAAGGGGCCAGCCAGAGCTGCACAGTGAGACTCTATCCAGACAGACAGATGATAGATAGATAGATAGATAGATAGATAGATAGATAGATAGATAGATAGATAGATAGATAGATAGGAACAACTCTAATGACTGAAACCCACCAAACCATCTGAGGTAACTTTGACACGTCTCAGGAGAAAGCCCTAGAATATTCATAGGAGTATAAAATAGTCTCATACCCAGTAAAGTAAAATGTGTAGTTTCTTACATAAAATGAGAATTTCCAGGCTTCATCAGGCATCATAGCACACTCCTGTAATGTCAGCACTCAGGAGGTAGAAGTAGAGGATCATGAGTTCAAAGCCACCCTGAGCTATCTACGTAGGAAGATTCTGCCTCAGCAAACAAAACAGCGATAAAAAGGCAGCAGACAGCAAGATAAAACATTAGCAACAAAGATAAAAATAACTCATAACCAGCACAGATGTTACAGTATCAAAGGACATTAAAATAGCTATTATAATGATATGTCAATCCTTTGAAAAGTTAAGTTGGGGTGAGCAATATGAAAAACAAACTTCCTGAAAGAAAATTAAGAGACGGAAAAGTGAAGTAAACAAAATCAACAGCAGTATAAACAGTACAGAAGGAAAAAAAAAGACTGAGCTTGGAGATATTAAAATAGTTATCCAAAATGAAACATGGCACGCTAGACACTTGTCTGTTGCTGTAATTAAACTCTCTGACCAAAGGCAAGACAGGAGAGGAAAGGGTTCACTGGCCAACAGATCCAGGTAAGGCTCCCTCATTGAGAGAAGTCAGGGGGGAGCGTGGCAAAGTGATGCATGCTGGCTCGCTCTCTGCCTTCCTTAGCCGCCTTCTTATACAGCTGGGAACCTTCTACCACAAGAATGGGGCCCTGCGGTGCTTGGCAATGAATAACCAACACAGTCCCTCACAAACATGCTCACAGACCAGGCTGACCAGGCAGTTTCTCCACTGAGGCCTCTGAAATAACTATAGGCTTTGACAGCCAAGACCGACAAGGACACTAAATAAACAGAATACTATCATTCCTGAAATCCAAAAACCTGAAACAAGTCACTGTAAGAAGTGAGTGTCCTGGACAAAATGCTGCCATGAGGCCACAGTGAGAGAGACTCAGCCAGAAGCACCCATTTGGTCCTGACTTTCTCAGCTCCCACCTTCTCGTGCCAATAGAAAACATTCTGCCGAAGAAAGAAGGGTTCTTGACTTGAGCTGCTCTTGGCTTTACACCTCATCTGACGAGGGCGCTCTTCCCTCCCCCTCTCCACCTCTCAGGGTAAGATGAGGCGAGCAACACACTCAGTTCTGAAGCTCACAGAGGTGCTGCTGTCATCTGTGCCCCACAAAGCACCATGAAATCTTATCAACGGGAACAGGAAAAGGACCCGGAGAACCTCCGAGCTCTGCCATGTGGTTCCACCAGAGAGAACGGTGCCATTTTGAGTTTACAGCAAGGTTTGGGGTGCAGAGCCAAACCTTTGACTGGAAAGCCCGGGAGCAGAAGGACGTAAAACAAGAACAAGACCTCACCCAGAAGCAAAGGGTGTTAACACCATCCCCCGGCATCGATCACACTGACAGCCCACAGAGGTGTGAGCACTGCACACGAGTGAGCCGCATGACAACTAGTTAGGAGTCAGCTCCCTGTGTCAGGCTCTGGAGAGGGGCGTGTGCTGTCTCTTTGTGGAACACTCTCTTTTGTTGTTGTTTGTTCGCTTTTTGCTTTTTGAGTCAGGTTCTCTCTGATGTATATCCTGGCTGGCCTGGAACTGCTCTGTAGACCAGAATGGCCTCAGGTCACAGAGATCCACCTGCCTCCACCTCGTCAGTGTCAGGATTAAAGACTTTTAACATTAAGTTTACTGACACGTGTATGCATAGGTAGGTGTGCGGGTGTGAGCGCAGGTGCCCTCGGAGGCCGGAGGCGTTGGATCCCTGAAGATGGAGTGGCAAGTGGTCGTGAACTGTCTGCCGTGGGTGCTGGGAACTGAACTGCTCTGGCAGTGCGCTGCAGGTGCGGTACGCTGGTCTCAGCCCTGGCCACCTCCAGCGTCGTGCTCCATCTCTCTTTGGAGATCTGTGTCCTAGTTATGCAGTTTGCACACAGAGCGATGAAACGGTACAGCAGAACTCCAAAGGAAATGGAGAGCTAGGAAGCATCTCCGCTCAGCCCCTTCAGTTCCACCCTCTGTGTCTCTCGCTGGACATGGGTGAATTCAACATTCAGATTGGCAAAATTCATGCTATACTGTAAAGATCCTAGAGCCAGTGTTTTATTTTCTGTGCGTGTGAGTGAAAGAGAAAAAGAGTGAGAGTTTATGTGTGTGTGTTTGTTTGTATTTATATGTGTGTGTGTGAGAGGGGGTTACGTATGTGTGTGAGAGAGAATTTACATGTGTTTTTGTTTGTGTGTGCTTTTATTTGTGAGAGTGAGTTTACACGTGTGTAAGTTTACCTTTGTGTTTTTGTTTGTGTGTGTCTATATATGTATGTGTGTAAGAGAACATTTACATGTGTGTTTTTGTTTGTGTATGTTTATATGTGTGTTTGTAAGAGAGAGTGTATTTACGTATGTGTGAGTTTACCTTTGTGATTTTGTTTTTATATGTTTATATGTGTGTGTTTGAGAAAGGGGGAGAGAAAGAGAGATGAGGGAGGGGAAAGAAGAGGAAAGAGAGAGGGAGAGGAAAGAGAGAGGAAGAGGAAAAGAGAGAGGAAGAAGGAGAAAGAGAGAGAGAAAGAGGAAGAGGGAAAGAGGAAGAAGGAGACAGAGGAAGAGGGAGAGGGAGGACCAGTGCTATCATCCTGAGGAAAGCCACCCACACCCTTAGACACAGGGTCTCTCACTGGCCGGAGGCTCAGCAGTTAGTCTAGACTAGCCAGGGACCCTCCTGTCCCTTTATTCCCAGCACGGGGGTGACAAGCCGCACTGCCACCCCTGACATTTTTCACGAGCTCTGGGGATCATACTCCGGTCTTCATGCTCGTCATCTCCCAGCCCCTGGACCTGGATTCATGACATCACAGCTTCCTGGGGTGGCTTGGCGACATCTGGCAAGCCTCCACCCTGATCCAGGCCTCCATTTTCTCCGCACTGGGTCAAGCGGAAGACACAGAAGCCCCCAAGGCCCACCCAGCCCTCAGTACCCCATGCTTTGTCCAGCCTCAGCTAACCCCCACCAAGATTTCTATCTTTCCCAGGCTCATTGGCCTCAAATAATTATTTCCATTTAAGAAGTTTCACTCTTCTAGTTCCTGCGGACCTCCAGCCTCTGTAGCAGATGGCAACGGCTATAAAAGCAATAAAGAAATTAAGTAAGCTCAAAGATGGTAACTAAGAGAGAAAAGCAAGATTGGCCAGAGATAAACTGGGACATAATCTGCTTATCGTCAATTGCAAGTTGGCTGCATTTCCCATCATCTGGGTGTTGGTGTGACGCTCGGAGGAGGAAATGCCCAGGGAAACAGGAGAGATGGTGGGCACAGTGGCTCAGAGTGGGGACCAGCCTACTGTCCAATGGGGACTCCACATTACTGCTACTTAGCACTGTTATGGCGCCTGCTCTGGGGCCAGTGTTCCCTCGGGTCTCTGGTTAGCCTAGAGATGGTACTCAGGGAATTATGACGTCTATTGAAACAATCACATCCACACGGCCCTTTTCAGCATCAAGGTAGGTAAAAGGTAGTGTCAGAAGTTGCCGGAGGGATTCCCCGGCTTCACAAAGGTCAGGGACTGTCCCGGGGGTCCTTCCCTCATCCTGGGTGGGGATCTGAAAGCTCACCTAGGTTTCCCTATAGCTGGCTGGGCAGAGGGACTCCCACAAAAAAGGGAGGAAGCGGGTCCTCTTGCTTTCCGTGAGAAGGTGACTATAGAACCGTATCAGGAAGCACGCTCTGTGGGTACTCACAGGAACCTAGAACCCATCCAGAGAAGAGGCAGGAAGTCAGGTGTGCCCCTCACGCCAGACTCACAAAGCTGTCTGGACCAATGGAATAAGGGATGTCCTGAGTGCACCACAGTGAGGGTGAGCAGTTGCTGTACCTGCTCCCTCCCTGCTGCGCTGGGTGCCCATCTCCACCTGGGCAAACAGCAGTGACCTGAGCGCTAACCTGAGAGACATCCAGAAAAAGGAAGGAAGAGGAAGGGAGGGAGCTCGTTAGCCACTGGGGACTGGCTACGCTGGATTTTTAAACTGTATGGGAGGCATGAGGCTGGAACCATAGTTCAGTCAGTAAGGTGTCCTTGTGACCGTGAAGACCTGAGTTCAGTCACCAGCCCGCATGTGAAAAGCCAGAGTTGGGGCATGCTCTCACAGTCCCAGTGCTAGCAGGCGGAGATGGGTGTCTGAGGCTCTCTGGCCCAACAACCTAGACCATCTGCTGAGTCCCAGGCTGATAAAGGACCCTGCCCTAGACAAAAACACATGCACACATACACAAACTCAAAATAATAGATATGTGATAGGCAGATATGGATGGATGGATGGATGGATGGATGGATGGGAGGACAGTATAGGTCTGGGATCTGAGGGAGGGGAATCCTATTGCAGATGAGGCTGAAGGCTCCTGAAATGCCATATCCTTCTCTGGATCTTGTTTGAGACGTATAAATTTTGTCTCTAGCCTAAACCCTAAACATAGGGAGAGTAAATCACGGATCTTTGGCAGAGGAATTGTTGAAGCTGGGTAGCTGATTGGAGAACATTAGGTGCAACACTGTTATAAAATTGCTTGTTAAGGTGATGTCTGCCATCCTGGCACCCAGGGCTCTCAGGGCAGTTAGGCTAGAGTGACCCGACTGGTCACTGGTCACCTGCCTAGACTGACTTGGCTGGAGTCAGGAGAGCATCTTTACCCAGCATCTGACCCAGAAGATGCTGGAGGGACTCAGCCCACTTGGTGTCCAACCGTTAGGGAAGAGTGAGAAAGCTCTAACAAACGATGTCACACCCTAGAAACGAGAAAGAGATGGTGTCTGCAAGCACATCTGTCTCAGCACACTTCATGGCTAACCTCTGAACATGGGGGAAAACTGTGCTGGGCACAAGCAAGATTTCTTGGTCACATCAATCCTGCGTGGCCCAGGACTGTCTCTCTGCTCCCGGCTCACACCAGCGTACTTTCCCACCTCCTCTTTAGATACTGCACAAGCACCATTCAATGATCCGAAAGGACCTGATGGAAATGAGTATTTGCAGGACTGAGGGCAAAGAAGAGGGGTTACAGAGGGTCAGCAGCAGTAAGGTTTGAGTGCCATTCACACACACACTATAAACCGCCTGTCCTGTGAAGCCTTTGGGCTTCCCAGCAGCCGGTGCAGAGAGAGACAATCAGGTAGTAGATGTAGTAGTGATGATGATGATGATGATGATGATGATGATGATGATGATGATGATCAGGCTGTATATATGGTTTGGGGAAAACAAGCTTTTTCTTAAACAGAGACCTAGAAGGAATCCCTAGAGGTCTTTCTGCGAGACTCCAGGGATGTGCTATCAGCACTTTATACAAGTCACCAAAACTTCAAAAGTCACCTTCATTGTACAGGTCCCCAGTTTTTCGAAAGCTAGAATAGGTGAGCTCGCACAGGTGAGCAAAATTCTTCCAGTGGCATGTTATAAGTTTTTATCTGATTTTAGGTTAGCATGCCAAGCAGCAGGTCTTAGCAAAGCCTCCTCACATAGACACGCCATTACTTGGTGCTCTCAACTATCCCCCTCGCCTACCCTCCTCCGTGTGTCCCCTCTCAGATAAGTCCCCCTCTGCTTTCGCACCGCTTTATAAAAACACTGTCCTAAAGATCTGCCAGGGTTGGTGGTACAAACCTGTAGTCCCAGGCAGAGTCCAGAACACTCTGGGGTGCAGAGAGACCATTTCTCCGAAAACGAAGGACTGCAGGGAACATGAGGTAGAGAAGAGGGAGGGGGGAGGAAGGGGAGAAGGAGAGGAAAAGGAGAGGGGAGAAGGAGCGGAGATGTTAAGACCCTGCCCACCGCAACACACCTGCCTTTGGCTAAGGTATGTGCAGTTTGCTTCCTGCCCCTACCATGAGAATTCCTTGTCAGTTTGATGGGGGATTTAGTAAAACCAGGGGAGTCTTGGGACCTCACATAAGAACAAAATTATTTTTTACTTACTACTAAGAGCAGTATAAAACAGGAGCCATGCCCACACATAAAGTAGCTATTGGGCCTCTTAAAAGAATGCCACATAGTTGGACTTTTCTTTTTACATTTTTATAGACAATTTATAGAGTAAATATGTACATTTCTGTCCCCAGCCTAATAATTTATCCCATATTAAATACTGAATCTTTCAAACCATATCAAAATTGAGCTTTTGCTATGAAGAATAAAGACACGGAAGTAACCTCGGCACTCTGCTGGCCCGTGCACACCTATTCCGTAGGTAGCAGCCATGGGCCAAAGGAAGCAACCACACACAGTAAACAGGGAACCCCTGCAGCCAGTGTGCCCACGTGAAAGAGAAAATACACTGGAGATTGGGAGCCCAGTGAGTCTTAAATGATTTCATTAGAACTCTTTGCTCAAGCAAGATTATTATTGAGAACATACCCACAACGGTCAGGCTGTCCTAAGAAAGTGGGGCACTTCGAAGATGAACGCTGGGCCTCTAAAGAAGTCACCTCCTCTCCCAGACCATCCGAGTGCTTATGCCGCTGTCCAGGATGGCAGAGTCAGAACCAGCTCCCACGCTGAGCCCAGGGCATGGAGCTGGAGAAAGGGGAGGTTCCTGGGGCCTCAGCTCCAACTGTGTTCAGAGAGTGGAAAACCTGCAGGAGCAAACTGAAGACACAGACCTCCAGAACTCAAGGGAAACCTCCAGCAGGCGTTGCAGCTCAGTTAGTTGACCTAACATACATGAAACCCAGGATCCCATACCAAGGACCACATAAACCAGGCTTCGAACACATGCCTATAATCCCAGGGCTTGGGAAGTAGGGGGGCAAAGAATCACCAGTTCAAGGTCACCCTCAGCTATGAAGCAAGTTTTCAGCTAGCCCAGAAACTGTGCCTCGAATAAGCAAACAAAAGCCAATGACAAGTCAGGGAGGCCACCACCCAGTCCGGATGCACATGCTTGCTACCACAGAGCGCATGCGCTGGCACCATGCTCAGGCTCTCCAGCCCAGGGGGAGATGCCCAACCACGGAAGAGGGAAAAGAGAAGTCAGTCTCTGGGTTTGGTGGTGTTTGCTCTGCCTGGAGCGCACCCATACTGCAACCCAAGCACCTCCTGCAAAGACCTCCTTCTCACCCGCACAGGTCACCACGCTTCAGCGTCTCCCACAACCACCGCCACCTCTGTAGCGGCAGCCACCGTGATCCTGAACAGAACACCCCCCCAAAACGACAAGTCATTAAAGACAACTCGTGAACAGCACCCAGGCGGGCAGGTTGGCATGCCACCCCCCCCCCACACACACACACATTGTGCGACCACCTTGGCATGGAAATGGTTAGAGACCATCTCCCTCCACGCCGCCTCCTCTCGCTGCGGTGGAGAGCTCTTGAGAATGTTATTAGCTGGGTGTGCGCCTTGCCGCTTTTCCACACGAGGCAGATGGGTAATTACGAAGCTAATAGTCTGATTGAGAGAAATCAGATGCAGTGGTTTGCCCAATTAGATGATACATTAGCTTCCTTCTTTGTAAGCAGCTAATGTGTGAAGCAAAGTGGTATTTTCGAGGGTCAGAATCCTTAAACAAGTGCCGAGTTGCAGATTATTGTATCTGTCTTTTTTTTTCTAATGGAGGAAAAGTGCTAAGTCTTCATTACTAAAAGCATAGAAAATGCAAATCAGGCCCAGAAACAAAAGAGGGAAGGGACAGGCGAGAATATTCGTGTCCGATGTGTCAACCTACAACATCAATTACATTGAAATGCAGTGCGTGGCAGCCTAATCAAGGAGAGTGTAATTGTAATAATTGCGTGCTTTTGTCGGAGAGGCACTGCTGTTGTTATTTGTCAACCATTTGTTCCTCCTATTGTTAAGGGGGGGAAGATTTTTTTTTTAATGTAACTGAGAGATTGTGTAGGTAATGGGTGGGCAGGCAGGCAGCCGTCCTCAGAATGCGGATAAGGGGGCCCTTCTTCCCCTGCCTGGGCAGCTCCTCCGAAGCCTTGGTGAGCCGCAGGCACAGCCACCGGAGCTGGGCAAGGATCAGGTGGCCGGCCATGATGGGTGGGTTTCAGCCTCATCCAGGTCGTGATGTCCTGAGGCCAAGGCGAGCTGAGCGACAGGCCTGTGAGAGGGGAGCCTTAGCCAACGCTCCTTTACAAACGGAAAAGCAGGGAGACAGGGGTGCCACCAGAGCCCGCTGTGCATGCTTCTCTACCTCACCCTTCTGCTTGACAATAACAGACTTTTAATTTTGTAGGTGACTCTAGCCTGCAAGTCACCCGTGGGAAACCGGGAAGGAAATACTGAGTCAAACAAGGGGAACTGCGTGAGAGTGGGCGCCCCGGCCAGACCATCTCTCTCTGGCCCGGGGACCAAGCCTTCCTATGGCCTCCGTGTCCCCTCACATAGTGGGGCGACAGCCATCCTGAGCAGCTCCCGAACCTGTGTCAGGTAGACATGCTTCTGAGCTATATAAACAAACAAACATGTTCTCCTCGTCCCTCTGCTGTCCGCTTGCTTTCCCTGTGTATACATGGTTCCTAAAACGAGGAAAAGGCATCCTAAGAGCCAGCAAGGGAAAGGAAAGAAAAGCGCAAGCCCAAGCAGCAAAACAAACCAGGATGTTCACCAAAAGCCCAAGTTGGGCTGGAAAACCCTTCTCAGGGGCGGCCTCAGCATTCATATCAGACAAGAGGTTTATTTTCTCACTTCAGTTGGTCTTGCCAATAGGTTGAAATGGAAGCACAATGGGAATGGGCTGAAACATTTACCCGAGCTGTTAAATCGCTAAAAAAGAACAATCCCGGGCCATCTCTACCAAGGGGAGGTTTCCTGGGCTAGGGAGGCTTTGTGGGGATCCCTGACAATCCTGTACATACTCCAAAACTCACACTAATTAAAAGCAAATAATCAAATACATTCAATTTGAAAAGTTGGCAAACTCTCGTGTATTATTGCGTTAGCACCTTGGCATGGAGACGCTCACATCGTGCTAATCTCGTTGTACACAAGGGCTCTTGAGCTCTATTCAGCCAGCCCGTGCCCCCTCCTCCTGCCACCCCCCCAAGCCTCTCCCCCACCATTCCCCTCACCCCTTCCAACTCTCCTACCCAAAGGGCAGCCTAGGGGAAGAAACTCTGCCCCAAGGCGGTACTGTTTATATCCAGCACTGTAAGAGATGGAAGAGTGTCCTTCCATCTTTCCAGTTTTGTCTGTCTGCCTAGATTGGCTCGGGGTGCACAGGAATGGCCACAAATGCCCCAGTTTTAAAATAAACTTTTCAGTGGTAAGCTGAGCGAGTCACCAACCTCATCTCAGCCACTGCTGCCACCTTCCCGAGGACTGTCTGTGTCAAACTGGTGCCCAGATCTGAGCAATGAACTGACAGAATGAAAAGACGGCTTATGAGCCAAAGCTACTGCCCCTGGGGTCAGGGTTTCTCAGGGGCTCAGGGAGGGAGGAAATGATGGAGTTGCCCAGAGACACGTAAAACTCCTGCCACCAAGAATGGGGCGAAACGAGCCCACACTGGGCAGAATTTTTCTGGCAGATCTGCTTCCTAAGGCACATTTGTCTTGTGTCCTGGGCTACTGCCAATCATAGTCGCCCAGATCCAGGGCTCGGAGGAAGATGGGCAGCTTGTCCTTAGTTCAGAACAAAAGAAAAACAAATAAAGTGACATTCAGCCACGTGACTTTCATGTCGGATGGGAAAGGAGCGGTCGCCCAGGCAAGCCTGGAACTGCATTGTCTAGGTAAGGCACAAACACACCAAAAGACACTGGGGCGGGGGCTCCTGAAGGAGACGATGGAGGAAGCTTCAGCCACAGAAGCGCAGAGACTACAGGAGGGCCTGTCAGTGACCAGCGTCTCATGTAACTTCTCCTGGGGACATGTGAGCGCCAGAGAAGGCACCAGCGCCAACCGAAGAAAAGGTTCTACTGGGGTCTAGCTTGATGAATCAACTGGAGTGACTTAGAGAAGCAGGGTAGGGTGTCTCACAAGAGCATTGGGGACTCAAAGGTGGCCGTCTCACTAGGAAGCCTCACCAGCATGGGTGATGATGCTGGAAAACTCCATCCCTGGAGCCCCTCTCTTCAGTCTTAATTAGTTTCTACCACTGTGGTAAAGGCCATGACCCGAAGCAGGGTGAGAGGAAAGAGTTTATCTCACTTATGCTTCCCCATCACTTCACATCACCGAAGGAAGTCAGGACAGGAACTCACACAGGGCAGGAACCTTGAGGTGGGAGCTGATGCAGAGGCCATGCAGGGTGCTGCTCACTGGCTTGCTCCTCATGGCTTGCTCAGCCTGCTTTTTTATAGGACCCAGGACCTCTAGCCCATAGATGCCACCACCCACAATGGGCTGGGCCCTCCCACATCAATCACTACTAATCAAGAAAATCCCCTACAGGCTTGCCTACAGCCTGATCTTCTGGAGACATCTTCTCAGTTGAGGGTCCCCCACCTCAGATGACTTTAGCTTGTGTCAAGTTACCACAAAAGCAGGCAGCATACCTGCCATTGTTTACTGTCATATAAGCTTACTGAGAGGTATGTGAATCTTGTAAGTTTCTGGGCATCTTAAGCTTTATGAGTTTACAAACCTTCTTGCTGTCCTGCGTCTTTGGAGCCTCCCCCTCCTTAGTTCAGTCTCCCTCCCCCCTCCAGGAGGATATACTTGCATTCAGAGTGAGTATCAATACACAAAGCTCCAGAGGACTGCCCCTGCCAAGTCTGAGATACCACACGCACTCCACCAGACTCTGTCCCAGCACACAGGCACCAACCTCACAGTACTTTCACTTCAGAAGAAGGGCATTAGGACCAACCAGGCGTCTAGGCTGAATCCTTCCTGGTGTGATCAGGAGCCTGTGTAGGCATGTCAGACAGGCCTTGTGGTTTCTTGTATCGCTTGACAATGCCCTTCCCCTCGCTTCTGCTATGCTCTAGTCTTTCTTGAAATGACCCTCTCCTTCTTTACTAGGGCTCGGTTTCTCTGGTTGCTCACTCAATGTACTCACTCAGCAAATACACATATTGTCTAATAAGATTCAATAGTCCCATGGGGCCATCCAGGGGAAGTTGAGAAGGCTTCTTTGAAGATTTGAGCCCATGACCCTAGAGGTCCCGGCATACCTTCAGGCTTCAGGAGAGGATGGAAGGGCAGAGCTCTAGGAGCCCTGGTTTCCCTCATCTCAAATGCTCATTGGTCATAGAGATATCGCCTTAAGAGCTGGACTCGGGGCCGTTGACTTGCTCTAGTGGGCAAAGGTGCCTGCTGCCAGGCTGGACGACCTCAGTTCAGTCCCTGGAAACCAGGGGGTGGAAGGAGAGCTCCAACTCCTGCAGGCTGTCCTCTGACTACATGTGTGTGCAGGCTGACATGCACTCTTGGGCACACATACACACACAGAGAGACATGTGCATGTGCAGCTTTTTAAGAAGACCCATGATGCTCTGCTCTCACTTTCCCCTCACTTGTTTGCATACTGGAAGTGGCAGGCCTTCCTTCCCGGAGGCCTGTGAGAGTGACATATGAGGGTGCTCAAGGTTCTCAGTGTGCAACTTCACAAACGACCCGCCCAGAAACCACATGCCTGAACCTCTGTCCCTTGCTTCCATCCTTCAGAAAGTCCTAAAACTCTAACCTTATGACTACATTCTCTCTGCAAAAAGTGGGACAGCTAAGGCTAGGTTAAGTGTATGGATGGGGCCCAGCTGTCCAGCTTAAACTAGCCAAGCCAAGGGACCCAGGAAGCCAAATCTCCTCTCCCAGCGCCGTGAGATTAAGCAGAGGGCTTTGCACAGAAACACCAGGAAAATCCTGATAAATTGAAGAGCAATCGACAAAGCACTCAGGCTCCCCCCCTGAGCTCCGCCCAGTCCACCAAAGTTGCATCCAATCTTTTCTTTCCTCCCTGTCACGGAAGCCGTGAGTGAGTAGAAACGTTTCTATGCATTAAAGAAAATCAATGAAAACATCTCACAACAATTTCAAGCTCCCCTTCTTCCCATGGGGTGGCAAAGCCAGAACCTGCCGTGCTGCATAGGGGTCACAAGGAGAGCCAAGCCCACGTGGGTGGCAGCCTTCCTCCAGAACAAAGCCAGGGACCCTGAGGTGCTGCGGCTGGTCCCTCCCTCCCTGCCTGTGCCCTGTAAATCCCGCCAGCCTGGGAAAGCCCTCGCTCTCTTCCCTGCACGCTATAGCTGCGTTTGAGTGCAGTCTCTGCCCTTCACCCCGTGGGCGTGCCCCTCGGGTGATTCGGCACGACACAGCAGCCCCGAGCTCGGTTGCTCTTACGGTGAACGCTGGCCCTGTACTGTTAAACAGCTTTGTCACTCTCTGGAGTCACTTGTCTTTAAAGTGAGGATAGACCCACAGGTATTTGCCCCATTTGGGGGAAGAACGAGAATGGACCTGAGTGTGCAGTAAGCACTCAATAAATCTCTGACCATCACTATTTCTGTGTTGGTTTTGACTCTAGCCCTGGTGGCTCAGCTTCCTCCGTGTGCTAGAGCTAAGCCAGGTAGGGGGAGATGACATAGGCTTGACACCAGATTGGTCACAAACCCGAGCTCACTGCACTTAGAAGTGCAAAGCCAACCGCCAACCGGCAGGGACCGCCTGGAAGAGACACTGGGGGAAAGCGGCGTGTCTGAAGGGGAGGGGCATTGCTCTACCTCCAGGAAGCATTGGAACACCTTCATTTCCACTGAACCAGGCTCGCTCAGGCAGTCGGGCAGGGGCACGCAGAGAGAGTGGGCAGGGAGCGATACCACAGCAGATGTCTTGGCTGAAAGAGAAAGTTCTAGAGAATGTGCCGTGGGCTGGGGAACAGGGGGCTTGGGCTCAATTCAGAGCAACACAGCTCCCTTCCCGACGTGAAATGAGAGCAGCATCCAGAGGGATCCCCTGAGACCCCGTGTGCAGGCCTGGCAGCCGTGGGCTGGGGCCAGGGCTGGGGGCAGCCAGCATGCTCCGCCCGGACTTGGAAGCCAAGCTGTCTCAGCTGAGAGGGCTAGAAAGCCTTCACCCTGGGGAGGAAAAAGAAGATGGTATTTCTCCTGGGGTCGGAACAGGACCCTGCCGGGCAGAGACAATGCCTCCAAGAGCCCCAACAACTCCACCCCTGTTGACTGGGGAACTCAACACCCTGGAGATCTGCGTGTGAAATCTGTACTGGGAAGTGAATCCTCAGTCGGCAGAGAAAGTGCTGCACTGTCTACGTGTGAAAGCTTTTTAACACTGTTCCCTGCTCTCCATATGGCGAACTTCACCCAAATTAGGAAGCATGGATGAACAAAGCTCCGACAACTTGAACATGAGAGAGAATACCAGGAACCCCTCCCAGTGACTGCTGCAGCCGTGCCCAGGTGGGTCCAGGAGGGCAGAACACAGCCGCCGTGCCTCCCATCCCAGCAAGGTCAGGCCTCAGACACATTCCCCGGGGCCAGGCAGGCCTTCCTCTCAGTGGACAGATCACGCACACTGATGATGAAAATGAAATAACACCAACAATTATGGTGTTCCTACTGAGTGTAGACATGTGCCCTCCTACATGGGTCTCTTTGCACTGTTTTAATGTTGACCAAAATAAGATGATGAAGACCAGAGAAGCTGGCTTTTGTTGAAGAAGGAAAATGAAGACTCAAATGCGGACTGATTACATTCAGCAAAGGTCATGGTCATCCTCAGAGAAATTCCCCTGCCTCAAGTTGGAGATTTTTCCGGAGGAATCAGAGGCAGTTCCTACAGGCTCTGTCAGAAAGCAAGTGGCCAGGCCTCACACAGTCTCATACCTCAGGGGCCTCATAAGTGATAGACACCAGGAGTGCAAGATGGTATGGTACTGACTCAACCAAGAGTAGGGAGGTAAACTGAGGCTCAAAGCAAGTTATATTGGTAGGATACCCAGAACGCAATCCTGTGTTCTTTCTTAGACACTCTGAGTATGTCCAGGCACTAGAGAGAGAGCTCTTTTATCCTTATGGCCACCACTCTACCTAGATTTGTCCAAACAAGGCCACCCCTTCTACAAGCAGCCCTTCCAAAAGCAGGTCAGGACCATCTCTACCTTCCTCTGACCTCACAGACCTCCCTTTAACAACACTGTTCCAGACAGCCCCCCAGCCTGCTCCGAGCCGCACCCCCGGGCCCACAGGGCTTCGTCAGGCCCAGCTCTCCCTCTTGCTGCCACGTTGGCTGAGCGCAGCACAACCAAATGAAGCTTGATGCAAAGATGTTTAGAATGTTTATCTCGGTTATTGTACTATTTACAGCAACTCCAGCATCGCTGGGGCATGGCGTGGTTTGAAAGACGCTACACAAGCGGAAATTGTGCCTCATTGTTTGTTCCCCCACACTCGTCGACAGAGAACCAATCTAGTAATGACTGTTTTTGCTCCTCAAATCAGGGACGCTCCGTGTTGTGTGCGCGGTGACTAATCTGGAAATAAAGATTCCTAACAGCACGGAAGGAGCTCGGAAAGCTGTCGTGGGGAAGAGAAAACGGCAGGGGAGGGGCCCTCTGAAACGGGAGGCAGCTGACCCCGGGGTGCTGGAAGTGCCACTTCACATATCTGTCCCTGGCAGACAGAACAGGCCCCAGGCGGCGCTCTGGCCCAAGCCTGAATGTAGCCAGCTGCAGCCCACCCACCCCAAAGCTGCCTGCTGCTAGGCCTCCACCCCAAGGTCAGCTTCTCTGGAGCTGGGGCCAACCTCTCAAGCCTAAGCTAGGGAGAGGGACTGGGAAGGAGAGGCAAGAGCATACCATGGAGAGATGAGAAGCTAGAACACAGCCAGAGGAGAGGATGAGAAGGCTGGGCTGGGGGCAGGGCTGCCCAGCGGGTGCTGCTGCCACATGCCTTTGTACCAAGTAGCACACGGTCTGGTCTGTTTATGAGGAGGCATGGCCAGGGTCACCGGTGAGCAGCGACAGGACCATGAGAGGCGAGGACTGTGACACTCGGGCTGGCCTCCCCAGGGTCCTTCCATTATCTTCCTCCCTGTACCCTGCCCTGTCACCAGCTACCAGACACCTGCTCACAGCCTGCCTTCTGTGGCCAGTGCAGGCATCTTGGTTCCTCCTTCCTTCACCTTTCCCTTCAGTCAGCCCAAAGCCCCCACATCTCCAGTGTCTGACTCAGACACTGCCTTCTCTGTCACGCCTCCCACAAGCCCTGAGCCTCATGTCAACATGGCAGAGTTACCACGGAGCTCCTGGTCCTCGGTTTGTGTCTCTGTCGATCTTGCACTTAGGTGACTAGAGGAATTGTCCCCCGAGAAGCAGAGAGCTGGCAGGGTCCCATCCAGAAGCCCTTTCTCAGGCCTTGGCAAGGTGCCTGGCAGTATGTGTGGTCCTGGTGGGGTACCCTGGTGTACTCATCTTCACCTTAGACACCCTCCTAGCCACCCCCGCTGATTCCCATTCAGGTGAGCAGCAAAGGAGGCACAGTCACAGGACAGCCATTTGCCCCTGAGAACACCAGGAAAGGCGATCTCTCCATGGCGATGGCCGCTAACAATTCAAGCCGTTCATGCCGCCCACCCGACACATTCCACTTCATAGATGGGCACAGGGACCACGGCTATCACAGCACTCTGGAGGTCAGCCCCACCCCAGAGCGTTCACTGGACTGGGCCATTCTGCTCTGGCCTTTCACATCTAGGGGCTGGAAGGAAGGCTGTGTAAAAGCAGGAGTGTCTCCTTCAGTGTCTCCCGACCCTGGCCCCAGCCCTGTCCACCTCAGGTTGAACACAGACACTTAAACCCTTCTCTTGTTATGATTCAAAGAGAGAGAGAAAGAGAGAGAGCAAAGTCCCCCGTTCAGGCTGAGCTGAAGGACAGAGAACCCCAGCCCTGGCCTCAGGAGAGGAGAGTCCTCCAGCCCACAGTCCTCAGCTTTTCACAGTCCTCCTCGAAAGAGCTGACCCCTCCTGAAGAGGAGTTTGTCAGGTGACTAGTGATGACAAGGCTGGGTGAATGAGCCTCAGGGATTCTCCCAGTGGTCCCCAAAGGGCTTCAGCTTGGGGAACCCATCCCGACTCTGCATATGTGGTAAGAGTTGACGTCATAATGAAGGGAGAAAAGTAAGTCCCATGGAAGGAGAGGAGAGCACAGGAAGTGGAGCAAGGGAGAGAAGAGAAACAGCAAAACACGTTTTGTTGGGGGAAATGCCATAGTGAAACCTATGATTTCATATGCTGAGAAAGACAAAATAGAAAAATCTCACAGCCTTGTTCAGTGGCAATCTTGAATTAATAATGTAGCAATTAGCAAGTGCCTTTTTGACAAATTTGAACAGTGGGTCATTAGATTGGTCAGGTCCAATTGCCCTGTGGCCCTGGCACGGAGCAGGCTAATGCCAAGCCTTCTGACCTCCCAGCCCTCCAGAGTATGAGCAGCTCAGAGGCTACCGCTGAGCACCACACAGGAGGGCTGTGACGAAAGCCAGGCTCAACCACAAAGTACACTGTGTGCAGGCCAGCCTTAGGGTGTCTGGGAGTCTGGGGCCAGTGCAGATACGGAGCACCTGCTTATTTCCCCCACCCCACCCCACCCACACACACACTCCTGCTTCCTGTCACTCAGACCATGGCCACTCTCGGAAGAGCTTTCAAGTGGCTCGTCTTCATGGCCCCTCCGTTCTCTTCCGAGGGTGGCCACAGTGGGTGACTACAAACCCAGAGGCTTAAGGCCACACACAGGCATCTCTCCCAGCTCAAGGAGTGAGAAGCCTAGGGCCAAGGCAGGCTTTCGGATAGGCCCTCCTGAAGGCCTCAGATCTGCTCCCCATTTGCTCCAAGCTCCTGGTGTTGTTGGGACCTTGGCTGACCTGCACTGGAGGATGAGTTCCTTCCTTCTCAGCTTCCAGCTTCAGTTTGCCTCCTTCTGAGTTCCTCTGATAACAAACGAAGGAGGTGAGATTATGGTCCCAACTCAAAGGCCTTGTTACCAAGGGCTCCTGAAGTTAAGGGGATGAGGCCTGGGCTTTACGGGGCAAGGGAAACCAAACATGACCTGCTTCCAATAGAAAAGACCAGACGTTTGTAGAAAAAAAAAAAAAAAAAAAAAACAGCCCATAGAGGTGACAGGAATGCCAGAGAAGAACGTGGACAGCTAAAGACACGGCCACCTGTTCCAGCACAGCCTGGCCTTCCGGCCCGATCCACTCCTGTCCCTCCGTGCACACACTCTGCCTCTGCTGAATCCTCGTCAACCTTCAGTCTTAGAGTGATCAATAAAGGCACCCATCAGCCAAGACTTCAGCCCCTGCCTGTGTGAGCATGCAGGGTGGGGGCCAGGCATGGAGGTGTCATCTCTCCTCCCTCTTTTTCCACTGTAACCATCTAACAGAGAGAGGGCTGGGTATGAGGGTGCCTGGCCTAAACTAGACTTCATTTCTGCCCAGCCTGGGAGACAGGTGTGTCCCACTGTGGCCCACCAAGCCCATGCAAAGGTCCTCAGACCTCAGCTGCAAATGCTCACGAAATTTTAAGGATCTCCAAGCCTGCCCCTCACCCCCAGGCTACCAGGGTGAGGGTGATTACAGCAGCCCTTCAGCACCGCTTAGGAAAAAGTGGGTGTTGAGCACACACACAAAACATGAGGAAGCCAGTGTGTCAGAGCACGCTGGGCTGCACCGTGGCCCGCTCTTTCCTGTCCCCTGCTGCCGTCTGCCACACTCTCTCGCTGTGTCAGAGACCCACACTTTGGCTCACTGGAGCCTCACCTCCAGCCCAGGCTGTGGAGAAGCACACATCTGCAGTAGCTCAGCTCTCCCAGGACCCTTAGCTGGTACCCCACAGACACCACTGCGCCTTCCTCAGTTAAGCCACAGCCCTTGGCTCACCCGCCAAGCCACCAAGGCCAGCTGCTCGGGGCTGAGCGTCCATTCTGATGTCCCCTCCCTCCGTGCTCAAGATGACCTTAGTCACCATCACAAAGCCACACTCTTTGTTTTCTCCATTTCTTTTTTATTTTTTTTTTATTTTTTTTATCAGTTACATTTTATTAATTCTGTATCGCAGCCGTGCCCCGAACCCTCATTCCCTCCCAGTCCCTCCCTCCCTCTCTCATCACCACTGTGCCCCTTTCCAAGTCCACTGATAGGGGGGGACCTCCCCCCATTCATCTGATCCTGTTTTATCAGGTATCTTCATTGAGTTCCTGTTAGAAATAGTCCT
>REGO01000097.1:4967549-4998154 GCA_010120015.1 Rhombomys opimus
GCCATGGGCTACATCTGTGCAGGGGTTCTAGGTTATCTCCATGAATGGTCCTTGGTTGGAGTATCAGTCTCAGAAAAGACCCCTGTGCCCAGATGTTTTGGTTCTGTTGCTCTCCTGTCCCCTCCAGGTCTTTCTCTCTCCTGCTTCTTTCATAAGATTCCCTGCACTCTACCCAAAGGCTGGCCATAAGTCTCAGCCTCTGCTTTGATACCCTGCAGGGTAGACCTCTGTGAGGTCCTCTGTGGCAGGATCCTGTCCTCTTGATTGTGAAATCATTACCCACAGGGACTTCCCAAGGACAAACCTTCAGCAGCACAGCCTAAAAACACTAAGTGTGAAAAGCCAGCAGCCTGCTCTGAACAGGTTCTTGCCTTGGCTTTCCTTAGTTTGCCTTTTGTGCCCAGGGCCAGTTCATCTGTCTCCCGCCAGTATCTCCTGTGGCTGCACATTCTGCTCTCACTTTTCCACAGACTGTGTATGAGTGTGTGTGTGTGTATATGTGTGTGTGTGCATGTTGTGTATGTAGGAATGTATATGTGTGGGGGGGGTATATGCATATGTGTGTGTGTGTAAAGGATGTAAAGCTTACAAAGAGGAGGGCTTCTGGTGTCGTCCATCTTTCAAGACAGCATCTCTGGCCCTGGCGCTCGTGTTTTCCACCTCAGAGCTGGGATACGGGCACACAAAGCTTGTGGTGTGGGTGCTGGGATTCTAGCTGCGAGTCTAGTGATTATGCAACAGGGACTGGCAAGAGGAGAGCGCTTCTCCAGCAGCTGCTGGCATTTTATTAACAAGCACACTAACATAGTGTGACTCCATACTCCTCAGGGCTGATTGCACCTTGCTTCTGAGAAGCCCTGACCTCCACATTTGGGCTTGGTGTCCACTGCTTTTCTTATTGGGAGCCATGTGCTACTTGGCACTTCTGTTCTAAACTACATCTCTGTGTGTGTGTGTGTGTGTGTGTGTGTGTGTGTGTGTGTGAGAGAGAGAGAGAGAGAGAGAGAGAGAGAGAGAGAGAGAGAACACACACACCATGGTGAATTGGAGGTAAGCATCCGTCCCTTCGTCTGTGTGGCTCTCCTGGTCACAGAGCTTGGCAGCAAGCACCTTTACCTACTGAACCTTTTTGCTGACCCTCCTATGGCTTTAACCTCCTCCCATCAGATGGGTTGACTACTAAATGTGATTTCAGAACTGCCTGAATGTGGCTCATGCTTTCCTGTGCATGTACACACACACACACACACACACACACACACACTGTTCCTTCCCAGAGCTATGGCTGACCTCACACACCCTGTCTTCCCGGGCTGGCCTCTGGAAAGTTCTCCCAGCCTCATCTCTGCCTCTCCGACCAAACTGAGTCGTAATCCAGGTTTAGTGAGAAGGCTCACCTGGGCCTCTCCTGGGCAGTCCTTCCTCATGTTCTTGACTACTTTGCTGCACTCTGCTGTGGCCTTCTCTTGCCACACTGGCCACCTCTATCCACTGTGTGTGTGTGTGTGTGTGTGTGTGTGTGTGTGTGTGTGTGTGTGTCTTAGGGATGAGACTGACACTCCTGAGGCCACAGTAAGACACATCCTGGGCTGAGCCAGCAAAGCATGAAAACAACTCACCCACATGCGTTGCCCCCAGCACCACACCATCCCACGTCTGCACAACTCCAGGGTCCCTCCTCAGGAAGGACAAACACTCTCCAGTACAAGGACAGAGAACGAGCAACAGGGGGAGAAGTGAGAGAGATCCCAGTGTTTCCCCTCAGGGCTCTCAGGTAGCCCAGTGCATAGAGGGCACAGAGCACCTTCCTCACACTACTGCTCACTGAGCCGTGCCTGGCAGTCAGGGCTCTTCAGAGAAGCGAAACAGACACCTGGTGGGCCATAACTGCGTGCACTGCTGGCCACGGGCTCCTCACTCCTCCTCCGAGTCTTGCGAAGTTTCTGCTCGGATCCTATGAACCCGAAAGGGCCGCACTGCTGAGACGGGGCTGAGCGGGCAGCTCTCTTTCCATCACCGAGGCACTGAGAGCTACACTCGGAGGCCCTACAAGTGTGAACGTGGAGGACGCCGAAAAAAATATTCCAGGTGGGAACTCCCAACCAGGATGCAGCGGGGAGCCGGGGAGCCGGTGGAAATTCCCCAGCCCCGGTCCCGCTCCATCTGCCCCTCCCCCCGCCCTCGCCCTCCCGTTTTCCAGAGCACCCTGCGACCCCAGGGAGCAGACACCTTTCCACTCATCCTTTGGTGTCGCATGCGGCGCCCAGCCCATTGGATGCTCTCCAGTCCCAGCAGGTGAGGACTGACCCTTGACCCCTCTCTTGGCGGGGTCAGTGGATACTTCTCCACCAGGACCCCATGCTAGGAGACCCCCGTCTCTCCCACATTCTCGCCCCTCCCAGAGTTCTCTTCCCCTCCCACCTACTTTGGGCTACTTTGCGCATCACGCTGTCTAACGCCACGTTCTGAGGGGAGAGAGAAGATGGAGGGAAAGAAAGTGTGGACATTTCACCGGGAAAGACCCGCAGGCCTCCTACGCTCCTCTCCCGGCCAGCCTTGTCACACATCCACGCGAAGGAAGCTGGTTGCCGCCACTGCTGCTACTGAAATTAACGGAATCTGGCAGGAGACCCTATTGTTTTTCCAATCCCAAGTTCTGCCAAGCAAACACAGGGATCTTGATGAAAATGGCTGCTCCAGAGGACCGATTCAGGGGGACAGGACGCTCCCGCACCCCTCACCCGGGCACGGCGTAAGGACAAGCTGGAGCCTCTCTGGTTCGGAGATGCTGGCAAGGGTGTTTTCTTTCATTCTTCTTTTTTCTTTCTATTTTTTTTTAATACAACTAAAATGTTAAACAGGAAGCCTTTCAGGATGCCTGCCACAGACAGCGGCCCAATGCCAAGTTCCCTCTCTCCCGTGGCAGCGGCTCCAAGCCGACATTTTGTGATTTGGGGATGCTGGGTCCAGGCTTAGAGGACCGTAGCCAGAGACCCTGGAAAAAGCCCCACTGCCTCGGAGAAGACCCTTTGTCCACCGTGTCCCCGCACCTATCGTTCTGGCCTGAGGTTCTAGTGTCCAAACAGGGAGCCCTCTGGGCACAGCTAGGCTAGACCGGTGGTGAAAGACCTGAGCTGCATCAAAAGCCCTGGTTTATTCCCCAGGTGGGGAAAGCAGCCTCTCTTCCCACACCTTGCGCGGGTCAAAACCCGCCGTGGTCTCCTCCCCTTCGGTTTGCCACTGTTTCATCCGCGAATGGTGCTGAGAGAAGGATTTGATTACGGCCACCACTTGAAAAGCAGTGTTTGTGCCTTGTCGCCAAGCGGCCTCTGTCTGCCCTCGCCCCATTGTTTTAGGGCACAAGGGAGTGGCAATCTGCACTGTCCCCCTAAGGAGGAGGCCTTTGTTGAAACAGAAACTTCGTATGGCCTAAAGGGAGCTGAATGAAGTGGGAACGAGGGGCAGGCAGTATCACTTGAGAAGAAAGGAAGAGCCAGGAAGAGGTGCTGAGACAACCCAGGTGCCAGTCTGGGGACCAGGCACTTTTGCCTGGCACGTGGTTTCACTTTCAATCCTCAAAGATAAGCCAGTCCTCACTGGTCTCTGCTTCCCTCAACTCCTGGGGACAGGCACCACATTCTGAAAGATAGCCCCATGCTCTTCCGGAAGGTCCCGTGGTCCTTACACAGCAGGCACTCCCTAAAGGCTTATGGGAGGAAGGATGGAAAGCAGAGACACAGGATGAAAAGAGACAGAGGAGGCATGCATTCACGGGTGAGGCGCGGGTGACGGCGATCATTTTCTCACTTAGGGCCACACTACCACAGACACAGCTGACCCTCCCCAGCTGCCCCCCTCACGCCCCAGCTACTGTAACTAGGGCCTCCAGTTGCCTCCCTTCAAAGATGAAGTGCAGCCAGCACCCTCTCCCCAGAGGCTGTCCTCAGGGAAGTTCATGCTCTGGAGCTCTCAGGGGCCAGGTAGAAAGTGAACTCCAGGGAAGCTCAGTCTTGTCATGGTCTCACCTCTCCTTGCTCTCCCTCGCACTGTCCTGTAGGTGCCCCTCCATCAGCCATGTTCACTAGATATCTGCCTCAAGCTCTGCTTCGAGGAAATCCAAGGGAAGACAGGAAGGCAAGGCTGTAAGAATATGGGGCTCCCTTAAGAGAAAGAGTAGCCTGCTGTTACATTCCAGCGAAGCATTTTTTCAGAGATTTGGTGTATGTCAAAAAGGCAACACAGCACCATTTCCCTAGACCAAGCATCTATAAAAATGAATGACCACCTCCACCTTTATTCTATACTCAAGAGTGAACCTAGGACCTCACACATGCAGGCCAGCTCAACCGTTGAGTTCTATCCTCAGCCCTAACTCATGAGAGAAGATTTTACCAGGTATCCCAGGCTAACCTTGATCTCTCGAGATGCTCCTGCCTAGGCCTTCTGAGTGCTCAGATCACAGGCATGAGCCACCACACCCAAGGGAACCTCCATACTGATTGACACAGAAAGTAAAAACAGCCAGCTTATCTACAGGAGAACTAAAGAAGGTTGGAGCACAGCCCACAGGGTGAGCTTAGGAAGCCTGTGAGAGGCTCAGAAGGTCTGAGGAGTGGTGCAGGAGTTCTAGCAGAAGATGGGTGGATGCCTTAAGGTAGCAGCAGCCCCCTGCCAGCCAGCCGCCCTCAGCGCTACACAGCTGCCCCGTGATTTCCGGCTCCCTCACGGCCTTTAACCTAGTCCTATTAGCCTTCATCAGATGACCTTGGCGCCTGATGGCTGCTGGCCGCTATAACACCAAGGCTTGAAGGGACAAGAAAAAGAAGCAACAGGAAAAGTGATCAGAGAAGGAGCCTGCACATCATAGGAGACCCACAGGAAAGGCCCCAGATACCCATAATTCACTTCCACCCATCTTCTGCTAGAACTCCCACACAAGAAGACACAGGACCCAAAAATAAGAGCAGAGTTGAAAGGGGCAGGGAAGAAAGTTGGAGAAGCAAAGGAAGCCAGCATATATGGGGGTTTTGCTTCTTAATATAGTTTTAAAATATTTACATATTTAAATATTTCTGTGGATTAAAAATATTTTAATTTTAAAGTGTATTTTTAATCATCCTATAATCTATTCTAAGACATATCTGTTCTAGCATTTTCTAACAGGTCCAAGACAGGTTCATGGGAAAAGTACAGATCCCCGAGTTTCTTGGGAAGAAATCACACGTGTCTATCAGTACCGTGTGTGTGTGTGTGTGTGTGTGTGTGTGTGTGTGTGTGTGTGTGTGAGTTCCAGGAGCTGGGGAGAGAAAGGTGAGCACCACAGACAGAATCCTCAGCTTTCGTGGAACTCAGGGCATACCTACCAATCTGAATCTCACTGCTGAGAAGTCAAGCCCTGATTCTCCTCATTCTCATCAGTGTCTTGGTGTCTGAGAAGACACAGGCCGTCCTACTGGGGAAGGCAGAGCTGGTGCAGGGAGAGCTCCAGGCTGTGGTGGCAGGAACATGAGGCCTCCTGCTAACAGCTGTGAGGACCAAGTGGCAGAGGTGAGGTCCACATGGGGACAGCAGGTAAATCGCTAGGCTGCTACAAAGAAATTCTCTTCTTCCAGAGAACCCAGCTCCCAGAGACAACCCCAACAGCTGGAGGCCAGGCTTGGACACAAGCCTGTTATGGTAGTGGTACTTTTCACATCCAAACAATAATCGACTAAGAAATCCAAGACATTCTTCAACGACTCCCAGCATGGCCCCTGACCCAGCCCCAGCTAACCAACATCTCAAGGACTCAGAGATCCTCATTTAAATTTATCCATGGCCAAATTACAGTAAGAACAAAAGGCAAGCAACACAGACGTTTTGGACATCTGTGCCCCTCCAATACCAAAGCTACTGCTAAAAGCTTGACCCTGAACAATTACTAAGCCTCTCTGGGCCTCAGTTTCCTTACCTGTGTGAGGGACATGGGAGCGTGTGGCAAGAGAGAGTAGTAAAACAGATGGATCGCCCATCTGTGTCTGAACTGGAAGATGCATACAGGAGTGGGCAAACATCTACCCATCAGCCCTTAGGGCAGGGTGAGGGCCTGATGCTGAAGAAGCCTCTGGAAGGCTCCGACCCTTCATTTCCCTAAGTCCTGCTGTCAGACGGTCAGCACAGTGAGTGGGCCAACAGGAGCTCAATTGGGCAATTCCTCAGCCTCGGAAAAGTGTTTCCCCGTTTCCCTTCCTCCTCAGGGTTCAGCTCCATCTTGCAGTCAGCCTCTTTGGAGGAAGGAGACAATGAAACAATTAAAATTAACAATCTCATAGGACCAGAGAGCTCTCACTCCCATCCCCACCTTCCCGATACATCCACCGATTTCTGTGCTGAGTCTGATGGTTCCCCAAGTGATTTGGTGCCCAGCCCTCTTTGGCCAGCCTGACACTGGAAAAATTACAATGCCCAGGCCCAAGCGGACTTTTTTTTTTTTTTTTTTTTACTGAAATGCCCTGCATTCCTGAGTGACAACAGCTCTCTCCTCCAACTCACGGATAGCCAGGTTAACAGCAGCAGCCAGCAGCTTTAGATGGCACAAGCGGCAAAGGTAGAGAAGCCTAAGAGCAGCATGCCCCTCTGAGCCATCTGCCATCTTGGCCCATCCTGGCATCCCTCTTCCCAGAGGCAATGGGCATCTCAGCGGCATACTAAGCTGGACCTCCCTGCAGGGTCCACGGGCTCCTCCACATCTTGGACTGGAAGATCAGGACGGCCTGGGAGGAGGCAGGCAAGGACTGGCTGCCTCATCTACCCAGCGGCCCACATGCTGTCTGGCTCAAGATGCAAATGTCTTCCTAGTGGAAGCATCGGGAGCAAGCCCTGGTGCCACCAGGAGAGCTCGGGATGGCTGCCGGAGGGTTGTCAGGAAGCAGAGACCCCTTGAGGCACAAGCACGTGGACGGAACTGAGGAGGAGCTTATGCTGGGCTTTCTCACAGCTCAGTCTCTTGTTTTCCTGGGAGAGGCCAAAGGTCCCTTCAGCTGCCTTTCCCTCCCTGAGAACAACCTCACAAGTTACCTCCTCCATGAGCGTCCAGCCACCCTCACTGCGCTTGACTGACATCTGCCCCAGGCGACCCACAGCCCAGGAGCTGGGACCCAGGAGCCCAGGACCCACCCCCAGGAGCTGACATCGCCCCGCTGTGGAAAGCGTCCTGAAGACAGGGACTGTGTGACCTGGTCCGTGAGAAACAGCCTAGTGCTTCCCACCCCATCCATCCTCAGCCCTGTTCCCTGGGCGTCTGGAGCGGCACGGCAACCTTCCCACCTGTGGCACCTTCACACATCTGGAAATAAGAGTTCATTTCGCTTGACCCTCTTCTGTCCGTGCTCCCAGGCTGGTTCTGTCTGTGCCCGTTGGCCACATGTGCCCCAGGAAAGCCATCGGTACAGCCGATCACATTTGCAGACCATGGCAGCGGGCCATGGTGCCATGGGGCCGGACTTGCAGATTTCCCTTTGGCCCTGTGCACCCCTCACAATCCAGTGTTGGACTCTAGGTCATCACGCATGGTTCACAGACCTACCCATGGCTTCTTGTGTGTGTTAATTAAGAGGACTAGGAAGATCTCATTTAATAGAACCTCAGTTTCTTTATTATTTTTATTAGATTACAAATATTGAGTTTTATAATGGTGTTTTGCAAACAAAAATGTCATTGTTGTTGTTCCTCTTCCCCCAACTCCTCATCCTCCTCCTACCCTACTTTCAGGTCACGTGTGCCCTCCTCGCCCCCAGCTTGATCAGCGCCCCTTGTTTCCCCCTCATGGTAGCTAACTTGTTTCACACCCTGTACCCACTTTCTTGTCAGTTTATGAACTACTGAGATTATTCATATACACAGAGATTAAGAGGAATAATTGAGAGGCTGGGAGATGGCTTGATAGAAAAACTGCTTGTCACACAAATGTGAGGACCCGGGTTCAAATCTCCAGAAGGCACATAAAGACAGGCTGCAGTAACTCTGGCGCTTCTACGGAAAGGTGGGGGTCAGAGGCCAAAGATTCTGCAGAAGGTCTCAGGCCAGCTAGCATGGTGCAGGAGACCTGCCTCAAACAAGGTCTCTCTCTCACACACAAACACACACACACACACACACACACACACACGCAAGTAAGTAAAATTAGAGTGAAGAGGAAAATGTGACAAAGGAAAGTAGATGGAGCTAGGCATGACTAGGGCATGGCACAGTGAACCTGCAGAAACGGACACTGCCTGAGGCTGAGGTCGCATGGATAGATAAAGCATGAACAATCACACAGGTCTAAACATCCAGACGTCACTCTGTGAATAAGCAGGGGGGAGGGTCCTTTAAACCCAGACTTGTAAATATACACTTACATGCATGACCCAGAGAGGCCTGGCTATCTCGGCCAAACTAGCACCAGACCAATCAATCACCTATCCATGAAACATGGAGAGAGAGGGTTCCAGACTTCCGCATGGAAATGACAGTCTCTGTAGCCCAGAGAATAAGAAACAGGAGCAAAACCGGCGCAAGACTCTCGGCGTCCCATGGTTTCTGTCACCAGGGACGACCTGAGGTCCCCTGGCCTTGCAATGGCTACATCTTCCCACCCCTGGCCCCGAGTGAAACTGGAGGAGGGGTGTGGCCTAGCGCTTTGCCCTTGGCTCTGACTCCTTGACTCCTAACTAACTAGTCAATGGCACCTTTCCTGCTGGCTCAATAAGGCTTGGACCTATTGGGCTCTGAGACCTTTCTAGTTTCTTCTTTGCTGCCACCCCTTGGCTCAAAGAATTGCAGGCCATCTTCTGATCTACCTGTCTTATGACTGCCTGGAATCTGTGTGTGTGTGTGTGTGTGTGTGTGTGTGTGTGTGTGTGTGTGTGCGCGTGCATACATGTACATGCTTATGTGTGTGTATATGCGAATGTACTCTGTACACCCATATGTGTAGCATGGGTGGGTATTTATGGATATGAGTTTGTGTAGGCATGTGTACATGTGTTGGGTGTGTACATATGTATAGCATGCATATATTGTGTATGTATGTTCTGCATGTATGTGCATGTGTCTATGTATTTGTGGTGTATGTGTGAGAATATATTTGGGTGTGGCTGAGTGGGTGGGTGGGTGTGCATTTCTGCGTGTGCCCATATGTGCATGTATGTGTGTGCACATGCATGAATATGCCCCTGACTCTTACCCTGCATTGCACTCAGTGCTGACCCAAGTCCTTTTCAGTGACGTGCAATTAATATGAAGAGGCTGTTCCTTAAGCTGTGAGGATCACGGGTGCTGAGCGGTGCCCGACTGGGAATACCGGGGTCCTGGGGGATTTTTGAAAAGCTGATCACGGAAACCAAAAGGGAAAAAGCAAGGGAGCAAAAAGCCAGAGGGCAGTTTTCCACCACGTGGAAACTGATTTCAGAGGGGAGTCACTAGGCCATGGCTGTGCAGACATCCCACACAGCAGACCACGGGGCGTAGGACCTGCACTGGGGTAATTCTCAACTACTGAGGAGCACGGCTGTCTTCGCTCACACAGAGACTCAGTCCTTCCCCAAAATGAAGGTACAGTTTTCAGGTTAATTTGTCTTAAAGGGTTTGCATCTTAAGGATGTCAAAGTGATTTTGTGGACGTTTCTGCAAATGACAGGTGGAGACATGGCAAGTGGCATGAAGAAGCCTCACAACCAGACTGAGATGGAGGCTTTTCCGAGTCAGCTGTAGGAGGCTGCCCTTCTCTGTCCGTGCAAACAGATGTGGATTCATGCGTGCCTCTTCCCAACTCTCAGCTGTGACCTCATGGACAGGCCTGCCTCTGATTCCTCTTGCTCCCTGTTAACCAGCTCAGGGCCGGGCACAGGCACTCCATAAACGTTCATGAGAGAAACAGGAAGATGCCTTGGCGTGTTGTCCCCGATGGGGCTGTGTAAGGAGAGGGAAGGACTCGGGGAGTGGCAATCCTCAAGGTAAGAGGTAATCCTCCAAGCTGTCCCATGACCTATGAACCCAGAGTGAAGACAGTCAGGGTCCAGTTGACCACCCTTCACCCTGAGGCTGCCCTCAGTCACCATGGCAAGATGAGCACCCAGCATGGGCTGCACTCTGTGCTGACTGCGGAGAAAGGATAGAAATGGAAAACTCAGCCCCACCGTCCAGGGCAGTGGCTGAGGAGAAGACAGGCTTCCCACAGTAAGGAAGATGGCACGCCTTGAGCCAGGCACCGTGCCCGCCTCCTACTTACGTTCTCTCATTCGATTCTCTCTATGTCGGCAAAAGGTAGCAGCGTCTCCATTCTGTGGGCTAAGCATTATGGAACAAAGACCCAGAGGGAAGTCTCGATGTCAGATGAAGGCCAAAATTCAAGCTGCCTTCCGCAGCTATCAGACCCAGCATGTGCTCACTACCAGGCCTCTGCCACATGACCCAGAGCCTGACCCCTCAGATTCCACGCCAAGCTTTTAGAGGTGCCACTCACCCCCCCCCAAAAAAAAATCCACCTGCCCTTCATCAGTTCCTTTCCTCCCAGGCCACCACCTGGTTCTGAGCCTCCGTGCACTGATTCTCTAGCGTGCACTGTTTTTTGGTCGTGCCTCGTGATGTTCCCTAACCACGCCGAAATGTTTGCCCGGTGCCGTTCACCCTGAGTGGCAGTTAGTGGTCACTGGCAGCTCTCGGGATTGAGACTCCCAGAAGAGCATTCAGCTCAGGTGGTGTCCTGGAGCCAGCTAACTGAGGACAGACGACCTTGAATGTAGGTGGCATTTCTGATGGGCTTCGGGCCCAGAATGGGGGTGAGGGCTACCCGCATCCACCTCTCTCTGCTTCCTGCCTGCAGATGCAGTGTGGATCTGGTGCTCTGGCTGCCAGGCCTTCTCCACCGCGGTGGGCCACACCCTTAAACTGTGAGGCAACATAAACCCTTCCCTCCCGAAGTTGTGTTGTCAGGTATTTTGTCACAGAAAAAAAAAAAAAAGTAATATTCACAGGTGTCGCCCACCTCCAGCTGCTGTTCTTCAAGCTCATGTGGTAAAGTGCCTTTCCCCGGAATCTGCTGGGGCCACCTCTTCTTACTGCCAGTGTGTAATCCCAAAGCATTTTTCAAGCCGTACAGTAGCAACCTGACGTCAGCCATAGCGGGGAAGTATTTGCACGGCAGAAACCACTAATGCCTGAAAATTGAGGGCCACCCCCAACCAATGCTAACAGATAAAAACTGAGTGACACACAGCCGCTTTGGACTCTGGCCTCCCTGAGGTCACTCTCTGTTCAGACTTTTGTGCCATACACGGTGCCCAGAAGCGCTGCATGAAATGAGCATGTGTAGGCAGCAGGCTTGTCAGGAGCGAGGAGCAGCAGAGATCCAGAAGGCAATACTGGTCTGAAGTTAATCGTCAGCCTCACGCTACCCCTTCAGCCAATACTCTTTGAAATCCGGCCAGACTACAAACGTGCACACACTTGATTCTTCAAGGTGAACTCAAAGGCTTAATAATGCATCACCATTCTAAAGTCGTAGGAACTACCACTGAGCCCCAACTCAGCCCCAGATACGCACAGCACCATCGCCAGGGCTCTCTCTACTTCATCCCAACATCACACTTTATGTCCACAGTCCCGTATTCCCCAGTGTCAGCTACTAGCCAGCAGCAGACAGGGCGAGAGCAGCTGTGGCAGGCAGAGGTAAAGGGCAGCATGAGCAGCCAGGTCCAGGCACTTTCCTGGAGAACTAGGAAGACAGGAGCCAGCTGTGAAGCCCGCACCAGTGGCTGTGCATGAGCTGCAGGCTGCCGCTGTCCTGACGCAGCCTGGTCCTCAGCAAGAGGGCAGCCGCCCTGTCACACCACTGAGGCAGGGTGGGGAGAAATCCCTTTCCTGCCACAGAAATAAATAAATAAAGCCACAGTTGGCTAACTTGCCAGTGGCAGAGAGAATACAAAGTCTCTCCTAAAAGCGCAGCCTTAGGCACCCAGGCCTGCCGCCACCCAGAAACGCACACTAGTTTTCTCAGAAGCCAAACTCCACACTGTGCATGTCACATTGGCACCTGGCCCCCAGGCTGCAAAGACCTGGGGACCAAGGAAGAAGCTGAAGCATAGGAGAACAGAGCTACAACGCACTGGGTCTGGGCGGGGCAGGGCTGGGCAGGGCGGGCAGTGCCACAGACAGGCAAACTGTGAACCAAGCAGAACGCACAAGCACTCAGGACCAAAAAGCAGCTGGGTGTGCAACCGCCAGCGTTCTGGCAAGGAAACGTGTGATCTGGAGCTGCTGCCAATTTCTATGGTGTAAATACTCTAGGACCACTTCCCAGGTACCGACAGTCCAACAAGCAGCCTGCACATTTCCTAAATATTAATCAGTAGCACCAGCGGGAACCAACTAGAATGACACCTAGCAAAGAGCCTAGTTCCTGGTGAGCCTGGACAGACAGCGTGGAGCTAAGCGCTAGGGTAGATTTGGTAAATGGCCAACAATGGCCGAGAGTGACCTGGATGGAGTTTGGGGCTCTACATCACAGCAGCCTCCCAGAAGTGCTCATCCACCAGCTTCTTCTGTGTCCTCTCCTGCCCTTGTTCCCATGGCTCCTGGCCTTCACTCCCATCACATCTGTGTCTGCTGTGTTAACTACTTCTTGGTGTCTTGTGCTCTGGACCTCATAACACCTCCCAATCCCCCAGTGTAGGCTTGAGGTTGTTGTGTGATTCAAATGCTTACTTCTGTGTCCCCCATATCTGGTTTCAAGCCTTGTTCTGAGAATCTCCTGTCTTAATATTGTATAAATTCTGCTCCCCAGAGGTCTCCTGATATGTCAATACAGCCATTCGCTGAGCAGGGGAGAGAATAGGGCTGGAATTCCTGTCAGCCAGGGGAGGAGGAGTTAGAGGAGGAAGTAAGGGATTCAGCCATGGGCACAGGTCCAGGAGATTCCTGGAGAGAGAGCTAAACAGGAAAGCTACAAAGTACAGGCATCCTGGGATGTACACTGGAAGGAAACCAGATCAGTGCAGAGAGTTAAGAATAGAGTATTGTCTGCTCAGTTATTGTGCTGTGGAGCTTATTATTAAACAAATAAAAAGAGTCTCAATCATTTATATGATAGCCGGGTTAAGAGAGAAACAAGCACAGTTGTATAAAATTAACTAACACCCCAGAGATGCATAGTCTTAACTATTGGCTTGACAGGATGGAGAATCACCTAGAAAACAAAGCTCTGGGCATCTCTTCAAGGAACTTTCTAGATTAGGCTAACTGAGCTGGACCATCCACTGGAGTGGTGGTGTCAGACTGAGAGAAAAAAGGGAAGCCAGCTGAGGAGCAGCAGCACCTCTCCTTCCACGCTGTGGGATATGGGGTGATCACACGCCTTACTCCTGTCACAACAGCCCTGTCCTGAAGGACTGCACACCCAGGAGAGGTGTGCCAATGTAAGCCCTTCCTTCCTGCTTTAAGCTGCTATGAATTTTGTCACATCAACAAGACATGTAACTAATACGTCATCGACATCAACGCTCTGCCCCAGCCCCTTCCCTGACTCCCTTCCCACCAGAGTGAACATGCCTTGCTATCATCTCTGTACCCTTTACCCTACTCTCAAACTCCCATACTCATACTCCAAGGCACCATCTGTTTTGTCTGTCCTCCGCCCCCCACACACACACACACCTATGCCCCTTGTCTCTTGTCTAGGCCTTCCCCCAACAACAAAAAAAACAAAAAGCTAAAAAAAGAAGCTAGTGAGGATTTTAAGCAGATATAGCCGCATCACACTCCATCCCAAGGACCAAATAGCAAAACATACATGCAAACACATGGGCAATCAGTGCAGATAATGGTGACCATCCAAATCTTTCCAGAAGGAATGGCAGTCAAGATGCTAAAGATAGCCAGCCTTTTTGCTCAGAAGGCCTCGAAGCCACCTGAATAGTGGCCTGTTGAGTGGCAGAGACTTGAGAATGAGGAGAAACCACTTGAGAATAGGGGTGAAGGGTGAGCTGAGGATGAGCAGAAAAGTGGAGGGTTAGAGCCCCTGGCTGGGGTAAGCTGGGCAAAAAGAAAAACCCCGTCCGTCTTCCCCATGGAGCCCTCAGCAAGTGCTCCACAGCTCACGGATACATTAGTATGAGGGACCGAGGGAGGGGATGCTCACAGAGAAAAACAAGGGGACAGCTGACATCTGGGTTACCCCAGCTACAGCAGGGAGGAATGACAAGTGAATTCAGCAAAAAATGTTTTATTTCCACATCTATTGTCAAGCCTAATTATTGGTTGAAATTAGAGGTTCTGCCCCGACCGTGGCCATGAATAAATAAAGATATGTTTGAATTTCCGCAGATGTTATTGGATTTCACATATCTTTCCTTTCCGGGAATGAAAAGGAAGATGCAGCTAGCCCCCACACATGCTGCCTCTACATTTAAGGTGTAGCCACCCACCGACCCACTGAGGAAGCTCCTGGCTGCATACATGGCAGTCAGCCTTCTGATCTCCTTCAGACGTCTCTGTCAGACCGCACAGCTAAAGAAACAAAATCAAGACAGCCTGCGGTCCTGAGCTCTCCTCCAGGCAGTGGAAGAATCCCACTGGCCGAGACTCCAAGCCCAGCAAGGTAACAGCAGTCTGCAGAACATTCCTCCATGTGCTCCGCAGGCACAAGGCTCACATATAACCAGGCAGTCAGAGAGCCAGTTCGGGCCCGAGAATGCAAGCTCCAAGGAGAAGAATACAAAGACTAAGAAGACAGAGGCTCTGCCTCCAGGAACCACATCTCATGACCTCACACCCCTCAGCGTTTGGAGATGATCCGCTTGGCCCTGGTGTCTGCGAGATCTGCATGACTCGGTTTTACCAACCCTGGGTGGAGAACAAGGGGCAGATGTGGCTTGTGATGAGTACAGACTTCTCTGACCACCATCCCTTGCCAATAAAACATGAGTAGTTATGTGGCATCTACCACGCATGATGTGGTATTGGGGAGCTAGACATGGTTTCAGTTACATGGAAAGCTGAGCTCGGCCGTGAATGTGTATAATCTAGCACTCAAGAGCGGGTGGGCTCAAGGTCATCTTTGCCTACACAGCCAAGTTCCAAGCCAACAGAACCCACGTGAGACGCTGTGTTGGAAACAACAAACAGTAGTTCATAAAGGTGAAGTGAGCGTGCTGACTTACCATGTAACGGTATCTATGTACCTATGCATATATCTATGTGTCTATGCAGACTTCGGTGAGGACACCAGAGCCTCAGCCCTGCTGACAGTGACAGCAAGCATTGGCATCTCAGTCAGGAGCGAGGACGTTGTCATCCTGCTTCTTTTCCCAGAAACTGCCCTCGGGGTTTTCTTGACAAAAGCAACACTCGCCCCATCCAGGCCCGAGTCTCTGCTCACACTGCAGCCTGGCCTGCCTCCTGCCAGCTTGCTGGTCTCCACAAGTTGAGAAGAAGTCGTACAGGCCCCATTCTCTCTCCTGTCTTCCCTTCTCCCTCTGGCCATGCACGCCAGGCTGCATGCCTGACATGGTGGCTCTCAGCAGCTGGCCACCGGTTCTGATCACAAAACTGCTTCCAAAACCAGCTGTAATCGCTTAATAGAACTTCATCATGAGGCAACTTAATCTATGCTGTGCCAAATTTACCTTTGCCTTCTAACTCACAAAAAAAAAAAAAAAAAAAAAAAACACTTCTCAAAGCTAAACATTGCAAAGATAGGATTCAAAAGAATCAGACTGCACATGAAATCAGAAGGGATGAGGAGAACCAGCAAGACGCAGCCAGTGAGGAGAGGGAGGGCAGTGAGGGGGAGATGATCAGAGCAAAGTATGTTTTGTGTGTGTGTGTGTGTGTGTGTGTGTGTGTGTGTGTGCAAATGCCATCATGAAACCCACTGCTTCATAGAATAACTTTAAAAAAAAAAAGAGCCAAGTTACTAGCCAAGTTACTAGAACTGACTCTAGTGACTCTAATCCTCTTAAGGAACAACCAGAACCTTCCTTGTCATACGTGACCCTGAGTAGAATTGTTAGTGCACTCTTGGCCTTGTGTCTTAGACAAGAATAGAAAGGAAAACAATGCAAAAACTACAAAGATGGAAAAAGCTTTGCTGTGGACATTGACAGTAGCTGTGTGGACCCCGTGGCAGGCCTTGCACTGGGGCTTTCTGCATCACCATACTACCTGATCCACAGATGGGGAACCTGGGGCACAGAGAAGAAGAGCCAGAGATGCCGGGTGAGCAGCCGGCAGAGCCTCACGCAGTCAGGCCTCTGCTTCTCAACACGACCCTTGCCCCAGCAGTGCTGGCTGGGCTGGTGGCATGCCTGCACTCTGCCCAAAGCATGATCCTACCCTGAAAATCAAGTTCCTCGGAAGCCGGCTCCTGGTGCTGTGCAAGAATATCCTCCCATCTCTTCTGCCTCCTCAGTTCCTCATCAGTGTCCGAGGAGAGAGGACTCGGCCACAGTGAGCAACTATCCCAGAGCTGTGTTCTCTTCCCACATCTCACTCACCCACTCGTGTGCCTGGTTCTGGTTTGCTATGTGTATCTAATTGTGCCAAGCCAGTCTCCACCATGGGCCAGATGGGTTGGCCAGGTGTAAAAGACAATGCGTCTGCCTTTCTTGACTCTTTATTAGACTCAGATTGTAAATAAAAGGCGCTCAAAAAGGCTAATTCTACACGTGGCTTCAAATTCCAGCAAATTGAGGAGTGAGAAAAACAAGGGACAACCAGAAGAAAAAAATTAAACTGTAGAATGATACACGCTGGTCCCCACCCCAACATACTCTTAGACCTTCCACCTCACACGATGCAGAATCGTGCTCACACACGTGCCCTAGCCCGTGGACACACTGTGCCTACTCCAGAACACACTGCATTTGGTGGCAAAAGACGAACCAAGGGCAACACAACACGACCATGAGCCTGTCATCACCAGAGAGACAAGACCCATGAGCTCCAAGCAAATGACGCCCGAACTCGGGCCGTGGGTTCCTTGCAGAGTGCTCGTTTCTATCTAGAGAATTCCAGCCCCGTGAGGAAGCAGATGGGTGGAAATACCAAAGAGTGACGAGCAGCCTCCAGGCAGAGCCAACAGACGTGCTCTCCCGTGTGCACTAAACCCACGAGTGCTCCTCCAGCCGTTACGAGCAGGGCGATGCCCACCAGCTCTCCAAACAGCGAACCCTTAGCCCGATGACTGCCGCCGTCGCTTGCCATATTTTCCTTCCAAACGCCTCTCTCGCTGCTGCAGGGCCTTTATAGCTGGGGCTGAGTGGCCACCCCTTTCAATTTTCATGGTTGCATCTGTTTTGCTATTTCCCTACAGCAGGTTGTATTACAGCGGAAGGATTAACGAGGAAACGGATGCAAACATTTTTATTTCAAATAGCTGCTTTCAGACAAGATCTGGAGAACAGAATCAAGCCATATGATTGTAAAAGAAAAAAAAAATCCCACCACCCGACTATTGGGCATCTTGCCATTATTTGTGAATAGCATGTAAATACAAACAACTTAACTAGGGTGGGGGGATGTACATTTTTCATTTGTGTCTAGCTAATCATTTTTTTATTATTAATTTGGTCTCTTTTATTTCACATAAATGTCATCTCAAGCACCAAACATCAACAAATAAGATCGTTTATCTTGCTGGGGAAAGCAAAACACTGCATTGCCATTCAGAGAGGCAGCTGACGTCCCCGGCACACGACTAATAAAGATGGCCTTCAGAACAAAAAATAATCATTTCCATTACTTTCCACCAGGCCTCGTCCGTAAGCGCAGGGCCCCGCTGGTAATTGCCTTCAGTGAGGAAGCGGGCTTGGGCTGGTACAATTTCCCAGGATGAAAACCTGAAGAACAGCCCGGGCTGAGGGTCGAGCTGGGGGGCCTCTCTCTGCCTGCTGGTCTGGAGCTGAGAGTGGAGACAAGCAGGGAGGCGCTGTTCTCCTTAGACCTCCATTTTCCCTTTCTTGGCCTGTGTAGAGAGGAGAGGCGGGCACGGTGGCCGTGAAGGAAGGGAAGACACAGTGGGTACAATGGCAGCCCACCATCCCCGAGGCTGGTCCAGCAGCTGCTGCTCCCAGGCTCAGACACACGACAGCCGCATCTTTGCACACGTGCATGGGAGCCTCCTGTCACGGGCAGGGAGGCTGCATGGCTGCGCTGATGGATCCAGCGCAAGCCCGCAGACTCCACGCTTCCCAGTCGCCGGAGCATTTGGCTCGACTGCCTGTGCCGCCTGCTCTGCCAAGCGAGGCGCTGACTCCACAGGAGAACCGTCCTGTCGATCTCTGCAGGAACATAAGACCTTTTTTTCCAAGTAAAATGTTCCCCAACTCTGCAAGGGAGGTTGGCAGTACATCTCCAACTCTGGCCTGTCTTTTTAATACGCTTACAATAGCTCTGTTGGACCGAGACCAGCTGTTGGGACATTACCGTTTGTAAATGCTTAAAACAGCTAACTCCTTGTTTTCTTGGCAACACTGACTGGGGGTGGGGGCAGAAAGGAAAGAAAAGAAAGAAAGAAGGCTAGCTCCAGCCACTTCCATTCACCCATTAAGAAGCACTGCCTGCCAGCCTTGGCATTCGGTGGCCATTGTCTGCAGGGCTCTCTTCAACAAGTTTCTCATCACCCTGCTCTTCCTCCATCATCCCTCGGTCTGAGCCAAGCCCAACAGGGGGCTCCAGTTACCTGGGTCCTCATGGAGTTCACACCAACCATGTACTCAGCCCTCATCCAGAAGGGCGTGAGATGCCCACGGAAACGCCCTTTATTAAGACCTTCTCTTTAGTCTACCTCGTACCTGCTCAGATGACCATCATCGGTGTTCCAGGATGGGGGAACCACCCAAGATCTTCCAGAATTACCCACCCCCTTTCCTGTTTCTGAATGCACGCAGTATGGATGAGGGAAGGATGGTGACAGCGGCTCACACAATGGACCCCCCTTCCACATTCTGAAGAAAGGCTCCTAATCCAGCTCCACCATTCATCTGGGTAAAGATCTGAGTCACCTGCAGGAGAGTCCCCGAGTTGTCATCACTCTAAATAGATAAGAAATTCCTGGAAAATGTGTGAAGTCTTTCCCTGCCTTCCCTCTTCCCTGCTGGTGGTCGCTGTTGGCAGGGCAGCCTCCAGGGCCTCATGCCCATCCACCGTGGGCACTCCACATGCCCGCAGCCCCACAGCCCTGGAGGACAGGCGCCGGCAGGCCCAGCACCACCACGGCGGAGACAATGGGCTTCGTGTGCCATGGCTCGCTCTCATGGCCTTCTGTTCGATGGCCTCCCCCACCAAGGGCAGTGGTGGTTGCATCTGTCCTTGCTCCTTTAGTGGGGTTTCTGGGCACGAGATAGCGTGGTCCGTGTGTGTCACACACACTCTTGGAGATGAGTGAATTCAAGTAGCCAAATGTCTCGGCAGGGTTGAAATCCCGCACAGAAGCTCCAAGAACAAGGATGGTGCCCAACACTGGGCCCAGGAGGATGAGCTCTTGGTGGAGCATTGTACAACTTGGCCGGAGATGAGAAAGTTCTGCCCTCATCTGATGGCAGTGTGACATGGTCGATTCCTTATGTGGAACACAAGAGTGTGAAACAGATAAAGCACAGACAGCCAGAAACCTGGGCTGTGGGCTGAGGAGCAGGGCACAGGGGCAGGAGCAAAGGACAGCGAGCCAGGGCCCTGCTGCTGGCCAGCACAGCCAGCAGAAGCGCCCAGGCCCTGGCCGTGATGGACGTGTTCGCATCTGTATGTGCCGGCCTTCAGCTGGAAAGCCATCCACACTGCATCTGCTCTAGAATCACGGTACTTCTTCCTAACTCTCTGCAGCGTCAGCTTCCGTGCTTCAGCCTTCCTGCACTCCTCAGCCTGCGTGCACACAAGCTCTGATGTGAAGCGGGTGTCTCATTTAAAGACAGACGACTCTCTCTACACCGGGTGCTCAGATAGGCTCAAGCCAGCCCGTACCCATTTCCTCAGAGAGAGAAAGAAAGAGGAAAAGAAAGCAAGGTGAAGGCATTGATGGAAGTTTCGGATCCCAGGCCAGGGGCAAAGCCTAGCACGCTGGGCTCTGTGCACACTGGGTTCTGACACCCTGGGTTCTGCATACACTGAGCTCTGGCACACTGGGCTCTGCATACACTGAGCTCTGGCACACTGGGCTCTGATACACTGGGCTCTGACACACACTGGGCTCTGGCACACTGGGCTCTGACACACTGGGCTGAGCACACACTGGGCTCTGACACACTGGGCTGAGCACACACTGGGCTCTGCATACACTGAGCTCTGGCACACTGGGCTCTGGCACACTGGGCTGTGCACACACTGGGCTCTGACACACACTGGGCTCTGACACACACTGGGCTGAGCACACACTGGGCTGAGCACATACTGGGCTCTGACACACACTGGGCTTGCACACACTGGGCTTGCACACACTGGGCTTGCACACTGGGTGTGCCTTGGATCACAGGCATTGAAGATAACAAATGTTGTGTGTGAAGTGGGGCTCCCGAGGAGCAGCAGAGGTGACTTAGGAAACAGGTGACAAGTGCCGCAGTCTGAGGCTAAGTCTTGGGGTGGGAGTTTTCCACCTGCCCAGATGCCACTAACTTGGGTCACAAATGGAAAACTGACATCTGAGGTCTCTGCTAACCATGCCAGTGGAATTCCCCCTGCCGAGCTGGAAAAGATCCAAGAAGCTTCTGAGCAGAAGCAAGGGTGACACACAGGCCGGCTGGAGTTTGAATGAGATGGTGCAATTAACCAGCCGCTGGCCCTCTTCACGCTTGCCTAATATTCTTCCTTGATGGGCTGAAGTTCTTCCTAACTGGGCCATATGCTACCTTCCACACCGTACTCAGGGTCTTGCACACTTGCACAAAGGGTGCTCTGGTGTTGACACAAATAATGACACAGTTGCAAGAGAGTGTGGAAGAGCTGAGCTTCTCCCCTACGATTCCTTCCTCTCATGATATATGGGGAGAGCAAAGGAGCAGAGGGAAGGAAGGAAGGAAGGAAGGAAGGAAGGAAGGAAGGAAGGAAGGAAGGAAGGAAGAAAGGAAGGAAGGAAGGAAGGGAGGGAAGGAAGGAAGAAAAGGAAGGAAAAGAAAACATGACTTAACTTGTCTATGATGATGATTTAAAAAACCAACAACAGAGACAATGGGAAGCAGAGGTGACAAGCCAGACCGGGCTGAGTGTCTGAGCTCAATCCACACATGTCGCAAGGATGTGGCCTTGACTCCTAAGAGCCACCAACGGGGACCAAGAGGGTTGGCCTCAGCAAATTCTGAGTCCCTGCCAGCCCCAACACCTGACATCAATGATGAAAGGGCACGTGGGTCCGTGCCATCCCTTCTAGCCCTCAAGCCATGACGATATATAGGCCGCAACCTCAGGACAACCACTGCCATTGCCATTGCCACTGGTACAAATAGTAGCCAGAACAGAGCCAGCGACATGTACTCCATCCCTGCCCTCCTCACCCAAGCTCTTCAAGAGAGGCTCACACCCAGGAAACAGATTGGTACGTGGGCCACAGTTTAGGCAGCACATGACTGAGTGGACCCGAAGGCCAGCCACGCAGACGGAACCACCTTGTCTGGATGAAATTCCCACAATGGCATGTCTATACTGCTTGCTCCTATTCTGGTTTTGATATTGCGGCTTTAGGTGCTGGGTAGCTCAGTTGGTGGAGCAAAGCTTCACGTTCAACTGCAGCCCTGCATAAACCAGCTATGGTAACACACAACTATACCCCCAGCACTGGGGAGACGAAGGCCTGAGGATCAGGAGGCTTGCCCAAGCTGTGGTGGGCATTGTGGTTCATTGTCAGCCTGGGCTACACAACAACTCTTGATGCCACAGGATTGGATCCCCACCGTTAAGACTCATGCTCCCACTTCCAAAGTGGGGTGACACTGTGAACCTGGAAACCCAGACTGAACCAGTTCAACCTCAGCCCTTCAGGAAAAGATCTGGACCCACCGTTCATGCCCCTCAGGCAGCAACACAAACGTACCTCAGGCAGAGTCTCAGAATCGCCCAGTGACTGCCAGACTCAATTCCTGTGTGACCTTGAAGAGCCTGCACTCTGCTCCACTGGCCTCCCTGGAGATGGCATCCAGTCCTTGTGTAAGCACCGCACAGACAGGGGACTGAAAGGCATGATTGTGTCCCTGCACAACCCAGGCAGGAAGTCAGCCCAACCCCAAGTTAGAACAGTGGGAAGGTGAGGCTCCGGGGCAAGAAGGACTGGGCAGGTGCCAAAACTGCAGGTCAGACACACTGCTGCCCCCATCTGTGCCTCTCAGGTGTAAAAGGCTGCCCCTCCCTCTAGGTTCAGGGCTTTGAACTTTTCACACCCAGCTGGGGCCGCTGTTTTGGGAGGCTTCAGAACCTTTGATCAATAGTCTAGCTGGAAGAAGTGGGGTGATGAGGCTTACTTCCTGGCCCACTTCCTGTCTTCTCTCTGCTGCCTGACTGGCCAAGGTGAGTGCCACACTGCAGGCACAGTTTAAAAGCTGGTGCTCAGCTCATAGCCTCCCTGGGATGGCGCCGCCCACAGTCAGGATTCACCTTCCTTGAATGGTGCTTACAGACACACTCAGATGTTTCCATTGGTGCTTCCAAGTCTAGTCACACTGATGTCATTCCCCTAGGTTTGTTTCGTCCTTAGAGGAAGTACAGCCTTAACCAGAGTTTGGATCTCAACATATGAAGGGAGTGGGGCAAACGTTTGGTCCAAACTATTTTAAGGTGAGCGTAAGCTTTACAGCCTACAAGCAGGTGGTCACCCAAAGGCTTGCCTCGTGAGAACAAGGCCTCACACAGACACTGTACGCAACTGTTTTAATTTAAGTGCTGGGCATCAGTAGCGGGCACGCCGAGCCCAAGTATCTAACTTAGCTGATAGTTGGGATGGTCAGCGGAAGGGACCAGCACTCAGGATGATGCCTCGTCCAGTCTCTCTGTTTTCCGCTGATGCTGCAGAACATCCGAGGCTGGATGACTTATAAAGAACAGGTTTGCTGTACCTCACCATCTGGGAAACTCAGTCTGATCACATGACCCTGGCATCTTCTTGGCCTCTCCAGGGAACGTCCTGGTGCTTCACCCACCGAGAGGAGACACAGACATGCAACAGAGTACAGAACAGTGGGTGTCAAGCTCTGGGCCGCAGCTCCTCCGGGGGCTGACCCACCCTTTCGCAGGGGTGGCCTAGACCATCAGAAAACACAAACATTTATATTACAACTCATAAGAGCAGCAAAATTAGTTATGAAGTACAATGAAAACAATCCATGGGGTGCCGCCATGATGAGTTTGGGGGCCCGCATTCAAACTGTGACACCTACAGTGGGTCCTGGCTGGAGGTGTGGGGCTTACTCCACAGAGTGAAGCTCTGAGCTGACGTTCCCCAAATGCCAACTCACACAAGGGACAGGAAATATGCAGTGCAGCCATCAACTGTTCTGACAAGGAGGCCTTCTGCCATGCTCCAGCACCACCCCCGCACCTGTCTTTCAGGGACAAAGTCCTGGGGCCTGACGCTGGCAGGTTCTTGGGGATATTGCAAGGACAGTCTTTCCTCTCAGAAGGAAATGGCTATGCCCAGTCATCTAGACAGCAGAGAAAAGCCCTTGAGGACTGAACTCAAATGAAACCCATCAAACTGCAACCTTAGGAATGACCTTGACAGCCTTCTGAAGGCCACCACCAAGACTTCCTCCCCTCCAATGCTGCTCTGGCACGGTGAGAGGAAAAGACAGTACTATTAGACCACCTAGGCCGAGCCTGCCACCCTCTCCCAAAACCCTTCAAAAAGGAAGAGGGAAGGAAAGAAGGGATAGAGAAAAGAGAGAGTGAAGGAGGGGGTGGGCCCTGTATCTCAAAACTCCTACTTTCACGAGCTGTGTGAATTATTTAACAGACAGCTGAAAAGACCGAACTCAATACAAGAATACAAAAACCCAGCTTGCAGTGCAGCGCCTTCCCCGAAGCCCACGACAATGAAATGTGTTTTACGCCCCAGATCAACATGCCAGGAAGGAGCTCGGGAGACAGACGCCCACCGGGATCATTAGGCCCTTATCTCTCAACCCTTGCCACCAGCATCCAGATCCCTGAGCCCTGGCAGCCCAGGGGAGAGGAGCTGAGAAGTGTCTATATTGTAAAGTGTTGGTTAAACAACCCCACCGCATTCTTATTTGCTGGAGGTTTTAGGAGCAGATGTAGGACTGGCAGGGCTCAGAGCTGGCGATATTGTTCTAGCTCGCTCAGAGCCAACACGCACAAACACACACACACAAAGCTGCATTCGGTGCGAGCGCCTGGGCGCGCGGCTCGCCTCTGCGCCATTCTCCTGTCCAAGGTTCCTCAGAGTCCGAGCTGACCAACACAAAACCGGGCTTGGGGTCCGGCCAAGAGAAATAGGAGTTTTCCCAGAATCTGCATGTGGGTGTCACTCCACAAGAGAGCTTGCTGCGAGTCCCCCCGCCTGCGGGCACAGGGCTGGGCAGGCGGCTACCCACTGCAGGCTGGTGCAGTGGTTGCTGGAGAAAGGGTGGGTGAACGCAGAGGCAACTATAAAGGCCAGCAGCAGCGAGGCAATGCTGCAGCTGTCAGGCAATAACTTAGATAGTTACAGCTGCCATCACCTAGCTCGTGCAAGCTTTTTAATATCTTTTGGCAGCTCTCGGTGTCACAGCACAAAGGGAGAGTTGGCACTCTCTAGCACACTTTGTTTGACATAACTGTAGGCAGGACCCAGCTGATACCTTCAGCGCTGGGGCTGGGTTTGCTCTCAAGGTGCATTTGAGCAGAGCAAGTGCCAGGATCCCCCTGCCTTTCTTCCCCCTCTCCCTGCTGCCCTGCTTCTGTGTGGGGCACATGACACCCCTAAATCACACCCTGGGTACCGGATCAGATGATTGGGGGATGAGGCGGGTGTTGGGCAGAAGGCAGGCTCTGTAAGCAGCCAGCAAAGGAGCAGAGAACCAGGGAGCACAGCAAGGCGTGAAGAGGAGGATGGAAACCGCTTGCGAACGTCTCCCAGCCCTGGGGAGAGACAGTCCCGCTCCGTCCCTACATCCAGGGAAAATGACGTCAATCACAACACCACGGCCTTTCCCTGCTCTGCACCCTATCCGTGGCTGAACCGCACACCTCCTCCCCAGTCACATGGGGGCCGAAGCTGCTCCACGCAGCTCCCTGCACACCAGGGCTCTCCCTGAGGACCAACCGCCAAGATGGCCATTTGCAGCAGCTGTTCTACCACAGCAGCTCCTCCACCAGGCTGGGCGTCCTAGGTAGTGAGAACTGTCAGATATGTGTGTGTGTGTGTGTGTGTGTGTGTGTGTGCATGTGTATCTATATGTATATGTGTGTATACATGTGTAGCAGCGTGTCTGTACATACGTTTGTGTGCAGGTGTATACGTATATGTGTGTATATATGCAGGCATATGGGGAGAAAGGGTTTTTGTTGTTGTTGTTTTGGTTTGGGTTTGGCTCACTCTTTGAGGCGATGCTAGTCCATCAAGCCAGAGGAGGCAGGCTAGCAGGAGGTTCTAGGCACTGGGAGCTTGCTGGAGACTCCTCTCCTCACGTGTTGGCAGGCCAGGAAGCAGAAAGCTGCAAACAAAGGTATGTCCCTAGTGACAAAGGTATGTCAGCTAGGCTGCCTCTCAGAACGGTGTCACCGCCTGGGAACCGGACCAGCAGAGGGCCCTGCACTCTCCACGCCGACCTCACCTTAGCTAATCACATCGGCAATGCCTCCTTGCGGGACTAGCACTTCAAACAGTGTGGCCGGTACAGTTGTGCCCTGGGCACCATGCTGCTAAGGTAGGTGTAATTTCTAACCCTTCTACGGTCCTGAGAGGTGAAGATACCGTCTGAATTTTACGTGGGATGAAAACAAGACCCAGAAAGGCCACAGAGCTTGCCAGAGACACCCAGCCTGCCGCTGCCACACTCTTCCCAAGCATGGACCTGGAGCACAGAAGGGGAGTCCCTCCTCGCCCTGCGGAGCACGGCCTGGCCTGGACCGCCGCAGCTGACATGCGGCATGGAGCTGGTGGCCTAGGAGGTAAGGGTGTGGGGTGCCGAGGGGGCCCACCTGGCTTGGCAGGAGTCTCCATCTGACTCAGGCTCTGACAAAACGCCATGTGCTCTATCGTCACACACTCGCTCAATCCCCAGCGGCCTTTGCTAGTGACTAAATAAGGAAACAACGGTGAAGCATGCCGGCTACATATCTGCAGTCCGTGAAGGCCAGCTTTCTCTTCTTGTTTCAACAGGCTCTGAAACAGCTCTCCCCACTGTCACTGCTTTGTTTCTGCTCAGGAGTGCAAGCTCACTGGCAGCTGGGAATACAAGCAAAATACCAGGCAGAGTCAGCAAGCAGCAGCAAGGTGCCCACCCAAAAGTAACCCTTCTTGTTGACTCGGTTCATGCTCTGTCACTAAGCCATGTGACTGAGCCTAGCAAATCTCCCAGCATGCTGAGCGGGGCCATCACCCACACTACAAATAAGATAACCGAGAGGGAAATGCTGGTCCCTCTGAACTGGGCTTTAGTCTCCCCGATGGAGTTTTACTCAATCAGAGGGGGATCTGAATTGGACAGGGTCGTGTTTGGCCTGTAGAAACTCAGGTTTTATCAGCTTGAAACAGCCCTTCTGTGTGCACCAGGATGGCAATGCCTCCATTAACCAATGGTGGCCAGAGAAGCCTTCAGAGCTGGCCCAAGAAGGGAATGTAGTCCTTCTAGAGACATGAGGAGCTTGGCAGATAGCTCAGCCAGTAAAGTGTTTGCTAAGCAAGCATGAGGTCCTGAGTTCAATCCCCAGCCCTCACATACAAATCTGAACATGGTAACAGATGCTTGTAATCTCAGGCTGAGGGTGAGAATATGTGGCCTCCTGGGGCTCCCAGCCACCAGCCTCCTCTATCACAAAGCTCCATATGAACGAAAGACTCTGCTTCAAAAAGTAAGGTGGTCAGCAGGACACCTGTGGTTGACCTCTGACCTCCACATGCATGTGCATGTACACACTCAGACACACACACACACACAGTGGATGGGAGAAGAATAAATCCTGCTCCTATTGTGCTATTTGCACAGCTCTCTACCTCCCAAACACTTTTTCCTAAAAGAGCCTCAGATCAGTGTGCCCCAAATAGCATGCTAGAGTATTAAAATCCAAATAAACGGACTTCCCCTACACTCAAGATCTGTCAAGCCACCCCCAAGCTTAGAGGTGTGGCCTCCCCATGCAGGCCGGGCCAACGTCCACCTCCCAGACTCTGGCTTCTAAGGGTAAACCCCAGTCCTCTACTCCCTTTCCCAAAGGCAGCTCCTTGCAGCCCTGTTGTGCTAAAAGATTCCAGCAGCTTCCAAAACAAAATTTGCTGCAGTCACAGCTTGAGAAATGCCCCTCTTCCTGGGCTCACGGCATTCCAGATCATTATTCACTTATTATCATTCAAAACAAAGAAGAATGGTAAAACACCAGCTGGAGCCAGGCCAGGCCAGACGGGGCCCATAAAGCTGTAGTATTCCACAAATAGAAAGTATGAGAAAATGCAGAAAACAACAATGGCTGAGGACATTCTGACTCTCCTCCCAAACACAGATCACCTGAAAAAACAGAGCGCCAGTGGATGCCCGTGTCACCGACGGCAAGGGCACAGGGAAGAGTACCCTCCACAGCAGCCTCCCAGAAAGAAGGTGTGCAGAATGTCAGCTTCCTTCCTGCCCTTCTGGCCGGTAGAGCAGGGTCCTCCAGCCAAGCTCTCCCCAGCAAAGGGCTGGAGGAGCAGTTGTGTCAGAGTTTGTGTCAGGCACACAAAGCACTGGGTTCCTCAGCAACAAAGAAGAAGAGGAAAAGGAAGAAGAGGACGAAAAATAAGAATGGAAGATGAAAAGAAGAAAAGAGGAAAAAGCAAGGTTCACACATTCAAGGATTTTTGGTTCTCTGCCTGAAAACATCCACTGACCTACCAGACCCTATATTCGGGATTAATTCCGAAAAAGGTATTTGAAGCCAGTTTCAATCTGAGAAAATGTCTAATTTTCTAAATCAGAAAATATCCCAAGATGCTGAAGTCACTTACAGTCCAAGATGGCTTTCCAGAGGAAACATGGCAGATTCCTGCCTGGAGGGCTAGAGCCTCTGGATGCCCCAAGCGATTTCCAGATTGAAGAGCCAGTTTTGCTCAGGTTCCACAGGACTCCGTCCCTTCACCCTGCTCCTTTCCTTGGGGACCCTATTCTGGGGGACCCTGCACCATCTCCTCTGCCCCATCTGAAAAGAGGCTCCTGTCCACGAAGCCTGACTTTGGAGGTGTGGACTGTGTCCTCTGCGAGCCTGGAGAATCTGCCTAAAGATGGTTCGTCTACCGATGTGCCTGTTTCTAGAGAGAAAACTGCGAAAGCCAGGCAGATCTGCAACTCCAGGGCCCATGCGTCTGTCTTCTTCCCACCCTCCTCCACACAGTTTTAACTCTCCTCACCACACTTGGCCTGGAGTCAGGTGGGTAGAAGGGCTGAGTGAAGCCAGGAGGCCAGAGACCCAAAGCCTCTCTGACATCCGCTTTAAGGCAGGGCAGATGCCACAGGTCCCATCTATTTTGGTTTACAACAGTGAACCTAATCCTGCCTGGAGTCAGGAAAATGTTCTCTCATGCTTGCATGTGCACCACCCTAAAACCATGCTGAAAAGTGAAACAACCAAATAGCTAACAACGGGAACAAACCCAAGCACTTGAGCAAACCCAAGGCACTGAATACAACACCTAATCCAAAATGCAGCCTGCAAAGGTTTTGGAGACGGGAGAATTACCAACAGGAGAGTGTTTAGTTAAAGGCAGGGTGCAGTTCCCTACGGCTAGACAAAGATGGAGGTGCACACAGTACCAGGCACTGTTTGATCTACAAATGGAACCCATTTCCCCCTTTCACTTCTAGCTTTGCTGAAAACTTCATTCACATGCACTCACATGCACTCACATGCACTCACATGCACACACACACAGCAGGGTACGGTGCCTAGTCACTGCAGCTGTGAGCCCACCTCACCCTGCAAGCCAGAGACCGAGGCAGCTGGTCCAGAGAGTGGAGGGTAGAAGCAGCACAGAAAGAACCTGGGGCTGGAGAGATGGCTTAGTGGATACAGCACTTGCTGTGAAAACATGAGGACCAGAGTTCAGATCCCAGGACCCACATGAAGGCCAGGCAGCTTAGCTTACTGCCTTCCCAGTGCCCAGGGGCAGAGGCCAGGGACTCCCCCAAGGCAAGCTGCCTGGCTAACTGCCTGAACCGGCAGCCCTGGGCTCTGAAAGACCCTGACATCAGCCTCTGCCTTCCACATGCAGACCAGTCTGATGGGGTTTCTGTTGCTGTGCTAAAACTCCATGACCAAAAGCAACTTGAAGAAGAAAGGGTTTGTTTGTTTGTAACTCCTGAGCCTTACTTCATCTCTGAGGAAAGCCGGGGCAGGAAGTTGAGGCTGATGAGGAGGTCATGGAGGAGGGCTGATGGTTCCCAATGGCACACTCAGTGTGCTTTCTTATAGCACCAGGAAACAACAGACCTATGTTGGTCTGGGCCCTCCCACATCAGTCCCCGATTCAGAAAATACCCTGCAGACTGTGTGCAGGCCAGTCTGAGGGAGGCACTTTCTCAGTTATGGTGCCCTCCCTTCAGATAGCTCTAGCTTATGCCAAGTTGACATAAAGCCAGCCAGGATAGCTCCATACACACAAATTCTTATACACATTAAACATGTAAACACGTGTGTGCGCACACACACACACACACACACCATATGCATACAGAGAGAGTCTGGCGAGGAATATCCAGAGAGGCCATGAGGCACTCCATCACGGAATTCCAGAGACATACGCCTGTCCCATAGACTGTGGGCAAACCTAGCTGCTTCTACGGAGCTTTCATCTCACATCAGGACTCTGCACTCAGTTTCTATCCCTTGGAGCCAAAATAACACCAGCATGCATCATGCAAACGCCCATCTTTCTTCGTCTCTTCCTGACGCCTCCATGCGCTGATCAGGGAAGTGTCCGACTGCAAGGGTATTCTTGTTTTTGTTTCGAATTTTTCAAAATTCACTGTATGAACATTTTCACCATCCGATTGATGTATTCACCTCCAAATGTATCACTTTAATCCGCTTATATCACATTTGCACAATATGAAACTTTGTTATCAGAAAACATTTATTAAATGTGTGTCTGTGTGTGCGTGCGTGTGCTCAGTAGTGAACTTTCAGGTGAGTCATAGAAAAAGCACTGGAGACAGTCCACCACACATACGTCTTCATCAAGGATGGCTCCGATGAGCCAGAGCAGAGGTCCCTTCCTCTCTGAGTTACTGGGCATGTCCTGACCCTGACACGTGCATCCCGTGTCACCCTAGACCTGCAGACCCTGTCTCCCATTCCAGCACTCTGGGCGTCACCACTGACAGCTCATCCCAAGGCCAGCCATTTGCAAGTGTCTCCACCGAAAAACTGCAGTTGGGATGTATTGAAAACAAACAGAAATAAAAAATTAAAAAGAAAAAAAAAAA
>REGO01000097.1:5009096-5041184 GCA_010120015.1 Rhombomys opimus
TTGGCCAGACCTCCCTGGCCCATCAGCTCAATGCTCCTGGAGCAGCTCTTGGCCAGACCTCCCTGGCCCATCAGCTCAATGCTCCTGGAGCAGCTTCACCACAAAGGGCACATAGTTGGTTTCAGTTTTACTTAAAAATCACTGAAAAGCAGGCCACTTTGTCTGCACACAGTCTGCACCTCAGCTTTGCACAATGTGCTTCAAACAGCTGTAAACTACCTTGAGATGGCCATCTGTTCACCAGTCACAGAGCCTCCAAAACTCTGTGACACCAGCTTTAGACGGCAGGCAGGCTGCATCCCGCAACCACACTGAACTGCAGCACCAGAAGCTGTGCAAAGCTGCGGCAGGGACCGTGGGGTGTCATCTCAGCATCTGGAAAGTGTCCCCAAGTGCCCCAGAGCCTAGTTCCAGCTCGATTCTCTTTGCTGCCATCGGCCAACGTGGCGGTCACATGCCACCCTCATCAGACCAGAGGATAGGAGTGAGGATAGAGGAAGAAAACTGAGGTTGTGCATTGATGGGATTTTTTTTTTTTTTTTTACATTGGGTTCTCCCTATATATCCCTGGCTAGCCTGGACACACTATGTCAACTGAACCGACCTCAAATTTACAGTGATCCTCCGGCCTCTACCACCTGGCTGCTGAGGTTACAGGTACACAGTACTGTGTATGGGGTCTACGTCTGCTTAAAAATAAATATTCTCCTAAACTAATATGAGTTTATTCCGTATTAGTAAAGAGTAACAAGTGTTCTAGCTTCATTTTTGTTGCTGTGATAAAATGCCTAGCAGAAATTAACATTCAGAAAGGCTTATTCAGGTTCTAATCTCAGGTCATAGTCCACCACTGAGGGGAGGTCGAGGCACAGATGCTGGCTGCCAAGCTCATCACATCCAGTCAAGAGCAGAGAGAAATGAGTGTGTGCGTGCCTGTTGGTGTTCAGCTTGCTCTCTCATCCCACAGCGGGCTGAGGACTCCTACAACAATCACCACAGCAAGGAGCATCCCCTATAGACACGCCTATAGCTCATCCTGACCTAGACAGTCCCCCATGGAGATCCTTCTGTGGTTCTAGGCTGTGTCAAGTTGACAGTTAAAGCCAGGCAAGGCGACACAACAGAAACAGTTGCCCGCGAGAGCCAAAGTGAATTGCTGATCTAGTATGGGAAGAGCAGCCTTGGGAGAAAGACCAGTATGTTGCTGTTCTCCAGGTTTCCTCACAGCCCTTCAACAAATCCAATCAAAGTCTCCCATTCACTCTCCCCACGGGATGCTTGGTAAGCGCTCTCTCTCCAGACACTGTGCCAGGCTGTTTTTTAAGACACTGTCTCGCTCCATCTTCCTGTCGGTGTGCTGCATAGGGTTTGCTGTCTGGTGAAGAGGGAGAGAGAGGCTTGGCATTTGGGTCTCCCATCTCACTCACAAGAACAAGGGTCGTCTCGGAAAAACCAGCTTTTACCTCGTCATTTGGGACTAGTCTGCGTGCAGCAGGGTTTTGGAGCCTAATAGCTTTAAATGGCATACAAATCCAGGATATCCCATGAGAAGGATATCCAGCCTCAGTGAGGGCCTTTCTCTTCACCCCCACAACCCAGACCTCAGATGACCCATGTCCTGGGCAGGGAAGCTCTGTCTTCAGGAGCTCAGATGACCTCCATCCTGGGCAGCGAAGCTCTCCTCAGCCCTTGTGGGAATCAAGCTGTTTCTGTATTCTTTCCTATGAGATTAGTAAACTTCTCTTTGCTTCTTAATTTTTCTATTGTTTTGAAAGCTGGTGCTTTATTTATATTATTACGCTAATTACCCAGACATTTTACATAGATAACTACATATTTTCCTAGTTATGAAGATGTCTAATGCTGCTAATCTCCACAATGAAGCATGAGCTGTTTTTCTCTTGAAAACAAACAACCGTTTTTCTTGTATACTTTCTAAAATAAAGGAGAAAAAAGGTTTAGATTGACTAGAATGCTTAGTGAGTAAAGACAGCTGCGCCATGACTGATAACCTGAGCTCCACCTCCAGGACCTACACAGTGAGCAAAGAAAGCCAGCCCACAAATTGTCCTCTGCTGCCAGCAAACATGCCTCGGCACACGGGCCTCTACAACATACACTAAACATGTAATCAACAAGTTTACCCCAGAGTCCCATGTAATGAGCTTGGCTCCACGCTGTGGGAACGTTCCGCAGGTGGGGTCTCCTGGGAGCTTTTGTGTCATTAGAGCACACCATCAAAGGGGATCACGGGAGTCTCGTCTCTTTTCCTGTGGTGTCGTGGTTATGAGGTAAATGGCCTCCTCAGCCACCCTCACCATTGTGACACATTGCCCGGAAGAGCCCAACCAACCATGCACCGCAACCCTCAAAACTTGAGCCAAAATCAGCCTTTCCTCTTTCTAAGATGGTTGCCTCAGGAATTTTGTCACAGTGTGGAGAGTTAAGTTATTCAACGTATGAATGAGGGATTGGTTCATACTTCTGAGTGAAGGTTGAATAATACAGGTGAACGGCATAATTTCATTCTCATACTGTGTCCGTCTGACCCCGGGGGGGAGTGCTGACTGTGTGTGGAGTGGCTGGCCGTCCAGCGAACTGGCGCTCTCTTACTTTAGCGTGTCCCCAGGAACCACACTGGGATGTGTCTCTCACCCTAGACACACCAGCATTTACTTACATGAGGAGGGTGTCGAGGGGCACATGGCACCAAGGGACAGGTTACAGAACTCAGTTCTCCCCATCCACGTGGGCCTTGACGGTCTGGGCAGCAAGGGCCGCCACCCACTGAGCCACCTTGCCAGCTCCCGTTCACATTTCTTACGAGAACACACTACCATGTGCCACGATGCTCGTCACTGTAAACCCTGTTTGAAGCAGGAGGTGAAAACACTCTTCCATGAGAACTGGTGTGTGGATTCCAAGTGGTCAGGAGAGCAGGATGGGAGGCGATGGCCCCAGGCAGGCTCCACACATGTGTGCAGGTGGACAGGGCATCATTTATTTGGTGGGTCAGGCGGGCTCAGACTCTGTACCCCTATTCACCCTCCAGACAAGCAGAAAGGCCATGTAGGGGGAAATGCTGAGAACAAGGAAAGGCACCAGGAAATGATATCGCAGAGGTGTCTCTGCCTGGGGGAGAAGACTCGAGTGACGTGAACATGCTCTAGCACCCAGGACAAGATAGTTCTTACGTTGGTTTAGTTTCTGTTTCTGTTTGTGATAGGCTCTCGTCTCACCCAGGCCAGCCTCAAACTCACTACATAGTTGAAGATGTCCTTGAACTACCGACCCTTCTGCCTCTGCACCCCAAGCACCAGGACTGCAGGTATGTGACCACACAGCCAGCTGTGAGGTGAAGAGGAACAGCGAGGGGCCCTGTCTGTACCCCCTGAACTAAGCACAGGACCCAGGCTCTGTGCACAAACAGCAGCCCCAGGCAGTAGGTCTGATATGGCTACCACCTGGCATCGCAAGAGAAAACAGCTTCTCATGGTGACAAGAAATCCCAATTACAGGCCAGGGGTAGTGGCACACACTTATAATCACAGCACTTGAAAGCTAAATTCAAGGACAGCCTGGACTATAGAGTAAGACTATATAAGAAAATCAGAATTCAGGTAGTAGAAGCAGGTGTTGATATTCAGACCTGAGCTGTGCCCCTAGCAATGACCTGGAATGAGCCCCTTCATAGCTCTGAAGCTCAGTTTTCTTCCCAGATGACAATGACACATGCCCCTTCACACAACTTCCATTATGAGATAACTGTGGCAATAAACTAATCCAAGGACCTTAATGTGAGACCAGGTATCTTGACTCGGATGGGGACAAAGTGGGCCATTAGTCTTGAACTCAGTGGCACAGGCAAGAACTTTCTGAACAGGACACTAACACACAGACTCTAAGATCAACAACTAATAAATGGGTTCTCGTGAAACCAAAAAGCTTCCATGCAGCAAAAGGCACCATTATTCAAATAAAGAGGTGGCCTACCGGGTGGAAAAATCTTTACCAGCTATCCACCTGACAGATGGTCATTATCTAGAATATACAAAGAACTCACAAAGTTAAACATCAAGAAAGCAAACAATCCAGTTTGAAAATGGATCACAGATCTAAAGAGTTCTCAAAACGTGAAATGCAAGTGGCTGAGTAACACTTTTGTATTCAAGACAGACAAACACATAAAATAAAGTTAAATCTAAAGCATTTAACATCTTTACCCATCACAGAAATTACAACTAAAACTACTCTGAGATTTCAGCGCCTGTCAGAACAGTCAAGCCCAGAGAAGCAAGTGACGGCAGATGATGCCATGGGCATGGGGAAAGGGGCCCTATTTGCTGCTAGTGAGAGTGCACCTAGCACAACCACTATGGAAATCAGTGCGGAAGTTCCTGAGAACAAACCAGCCGCAAGGTCCAGCTTGAACATATCGCCAAAGACTCTCTAGCCTGCTGCAGAGACTCTTGCTCATCCATGTTCATTGCTGCTCTCTTCACAACAACCAGGAAAACAGGATAAATGTCCATCAGCTGATGGCGGATAATGAAATGTGGTATATCTCCACAACAAAATATTATTCAATTGTTAAGAGAACTGAAATCTGCAGGTAAAGAGATAAAACTGGAAACAATCATTCTGAATGAAGTAACCCATACCCAGAAAGGAAAATGCTCTATGGTTTCTCTTGTTACTGGATTCTTGGGATGGATAGATAGATAGAAATAGATATATACCCTATATGTGAACATCCCAGAAATGTCGGGAATTTAGTCAGAATTCATGAAAGGGGAGGGAGATAGAAATCAGCAGTATGAAGGCTTAGAGGAGTAAAGAAAGAGTTACATTGGGGTGGATGGGTAGAGGAGGGAATATGGGAAGGAAGGCAGCTACTAGTATAAAAGCCAGGAACCCAACTACCATAGAAGCTTCCTAAATATAAACTTCTACATACATGAAAAGAGGAGTCATCCTACCACTGCGGTGCTATGATCTAACTAAACACCTCATGCTCACAGATAAAAGCCCAGTACCTCGAGTGAGTTCTCTCTTCTGCAGTTGTTGACCAATGCGTTATAGATATTGCCAGTACGCTTGGCTACCCTCCAAAACTTGACAGCTAGACCATAATTCTGAGGACACCACATGCCTGAGTCAGAGAACTGAAAACAGCCAAGCTGGTCCTCACCTGGAGCTTTCATCCCTCTGGCTAGCTTTCATTGTTCTGGAAGGCCGGCACACCACTGGAGGAGAAAAGCAATCCTTTCTCTCACCCAGCTGTGGACTCTGTGAGCTATGGTAATGACCTGCCTGACAAGAGAAACCCAAGGTACAACAGTGGTGCAGATGTAATAGGAATAGCCAACCATTTCTGATTGGATCTACAGCCCACTCCATGAGATGGAACCCAACCCCGACACTGCTGAAGAGGCCAGGAACCTATGGATAGACAGGCCGTCTACACTAGGGGAGAGTCCAATCTGCTAAGTGGACACAGTAGTAAAATAACTCCTGATGACTTACTGCTAACCCATAGAACAGAGTATCTCTCAACTCTCATCAGAAGTTCTATATGCAGGAAGTGGCAATTAGCACGGAGATCCTCAACCAGCCAATGTGCAGAGAATAAGAGACTGTGCAGACCTCATCCCTAAGTGAGACATATTTATCACGCTCCTCCCTCTCCCAGCTCTCGGAGATCTTCAAGGAAAAGAAGGCAGAAAGACTGTCAGAGCCAATCATCACAGACTACATAAAGGAAGTAAGGTCTTCCAGACACAACAGAGCCGTTGAACATATGAATCCATAGAGATGGTGACATCATGCAAAGACCCACACAAGCTCCAGCCGGACAAAATTCTAGCTTAGAGGAGAAGATAGGCATGAAACTTCATCCATATCCAAGGAACTGCTGCCATGTGGTGGCTACTGGAAGAGGAGGAATATAAAGGAAACCGAGAAAGAAAAGAATTAAAGAAAGCTGATGCTGGGACAGCTCGGAGATGAAGGACACTGCACAGCAGGGTCCACTCCCCAGGCTGGCCGGACCATACAAACGAGTCAAGGTGGGGGGGGGGAGAGGAAAAGTCAAGACAGAATGGGAAAGAGGGAAGGTGGAAGGGAGGAGTGTGAAAGGAGCTAGGGAGTGAATGCGTTTAAATACATTGTATAAAATGCTCAAGAAACTAACTTTTAAAAACTCATCTAAAGAAATTCTTAAAATAACCTCTGCCATATAGTAACTGCTCAGTGAACACTGGCGTCTTATCATTGTCGGAGTGGCTGGGGAGCTGGCCAGGGAGGGCCCTGTGGTTCACTCGGTCATCCCAGACTCCCAGTCCATGTTCTCATCCGCTTCCCACTAAGCTGCTTCTTTAGCAAAAAATGCCTCCATAATGCAACACGGAGATGGCCCAGGACACTCATGGAGGCCACGCATGTTAACTGTCTGTCCACTGGGCAGTCTGGGGGGGGGGCAGTGGGTTTGTGTTTCACGTTAAAGCACAAACACGCGCTCATCGGCCCGCTCAGCTACTGCAGCCGTCTGTCGGTCACTTGAGCGTGAGCAAGGTCCGCTCTTGTAAAAGCCACTCTTTACTAGGAATGTGATGAGGGAGCTTGTTGGGTACCTGAGAGGAAGACAGGGAGCAATATCACAGAGGTCTGTGGCTGTGCATTTCAAACAGTCTGCCTTTTCCATGGAGTGCAGGTTGACACTTCCTTCTGGCCCAGGGAAGATGGCACCACTATGGCCTCTAGTCACAAAACAAGATGGAGGCTTAGCCATGTCACATGATTTCTCTAAGGCGGTTCAACTGCTGAAGATGCTAGGTCCAGCACTCCCATCACCCACCCTCATCCTGCCCATGGCCCAGTCCTGCCCCTCACCAGCCCCCGGCTCCCTCCCACCCAAAGCCGCACAGGTGGAGGGAGGCAGGCCTCATGCTCTGCTTCCCTGCTTGAGTCCACTCATGGAGGCGCCCACAGCAGGCCCAGATGTGTCAGAATAGAGAGAAGAGGAGGAAAGGTCATTGTTCCAAACCATTTGCAAGAATATCTGAGTTAAAAATGGAAGATTTGTCATTTGCACAGTGAAGGGGGGGAGGAGGGAGCATTGTTAGGTGTTGGTAATGTAAAAACGCAAGTATGCTGTTATTTATGTAATTAGTTATTGCTTTCATTATGGGTGCAGTCTTAATGGTTATAGTATTTATGTATAATTACCTTAATATTCACTGAAATTTCCAAGTAGCTCCCTAATTAACTGTCTCAAATATATAATTACATTGCATCTTTACGCAAGACTTGCCTAATTAATGTAGTTACACCACTTCTTTTGTGGTGTGCATTATTAAATGCTCTTTGCATCCTTCTTCTGACTTCTTGTAATTCACGCTTTACAAAAACTAAGACCTCGAATTAGAAGCCTTCAGAAGCAGCTCGGTCCTGCAGCAGAGCAGCTCAGAGCTGCTGTGCAGACTCCTCATTAGGCCTCCCTCCTTCACAGCCTTCCTACCTGAAGGTAAGGGAAGTGGAGTGTGGGTCCCACGCTCACCAGAACAGGCCGCTGGAGCAAGGCCCTCGGGCTGGACTCTCTCCCCTACCTCCGGCCATCCTCTGCAGGGAAGGCCTCCCTGCCCTGGAGTCTCTGTGATGGCGGGCTCCTCCTCACCTTCTCCCACCAGCTGCCTCTGAAGCCAGCTCTCCAAGCCTGGGTTTGCTAACACGAACCTAGGGCCCGGCTCCTGAGAAAACTCTACAAGGATTAAAGCTAAGCAGGGCAGATGGCTCAGCTGGGAGAGTTTACCTTGTAAGTGCAAGGACCTGAGTTTGAACTGAAAAACAAACAAAACAAAACATTTCGAAGGGCAGATACGAGAGCACACTTGTAATCCCTGCACTGGGACGTGGAGACCATTCATTCTACGGAGCTCGCTGGCCTGATGAACCCCAGGTAGTGAGAGGCCCTGATACAAGGAACAATGGCGGGGTGGGAGGGAGTGCTGAGGACCAGCAGTTGAAGGTGACCTCTGTCACCCAAATGTATGCACACTCATTTGCACATATAGACACATGCTCACACACATTTAAAAATAATACTTGAAAAAAATAAGTCTTTAAAAAAAAAAAAGAAAAGAAAATAAATCCCCTTTAAAAAAAAATAATAATAATACTTGAAGAGCTAGAGAGCATGAAGAGCTCTGAAGGAGGTCATGTGTTGGCACAGAAGTGGGGAGCAGGCCATAAACACAGTAGAGAAGTGGGGAGCAGGCCATAAACACAGTAGATACAGAAATGGGGCTGCTCTAGAGCCTTCCTTTCTCTCTACATCAGAGCAGTTTTGCTGCACACGCTGCCAAGCACATCCCACAAGCCAGAGGCCTAGAAGAAGCCCCGTGTGTGACCACACACCCTGAGCACACTCAGAAGCTAAGAGGAGGAGGGCCTGGCTAAGGCACAAATGAGAAACTGTCCCCATGTTCAGCTTCCAGTTGTGTGGAGGGGTAATGGGCCGAGCTCAGCCTCGGGAACTTCCCAGCTGGACCACATTCAACTAGTCTTCTCCCGAATCTGGGGTTACCAGAGGAACAGCCAGGGTCTTTTCATGCAGCCTCTCATCTTGTACCAGGCTAGCCTGGCAGGAGCCATGCTTGGGGGCTAGCCTGGCAGTATCCATCCTTGGGACCTAGCCTTGCAGTTAACCATCATTTGGAAGCCTTTCCAGCTGAAACTCAACAGCTACAAGGCTCCTAGACCAAAATCCGTACAAGGTCACTTTCAGAACGCCGCATGAGGCAATCCAGATTTAAAAGGAACACTTTGTCATCACGGAAGGAACCTGTGCTGTCGTTATAATTCACCACGAGCTAACGCTGTCTCCAATCTATTCATATGCAAGTCGTGTGTCGTGATGCACGTGTGCCAATGGGTACACATGTATCCAGGTACATGTATGTACACATGTTGCAGTTGCACATGCATGTGTGTGAATAGTCATCCATGGGTACACACTATGAAGGTACATGTATGTTTTATATGTGTGAATACAAGTATATGTGGGTATGTGTGCATGTATGTGGACAACCTCCGGTGTCATTTTTCAGACCCCACACACTTTATCTTTTTGAGATAAGCTCTCTTACTTGCCTAGATTTCACCAATGTAGGCTGGCCCAGGACGTGCCAGGGTCCTCCCGTCTCCATCTGCCTGGTGCTGAAATTACAGATTGGTCCCACCTGACTTCTCATGGTGAGTTCTGAAGACTAAATATACGGTCTTTATATTTGAGAATGGAGGACTTTGCCAACGGGGTCATCTCCCCAGACACTCTCGTCTGTTCTTCTAGAGGTGAAAACAGTTCTTCAGCTAGTCAATAACCAAGGCTATCGGCATCTGCTGCGGACTTGGCACTATGGAAGATTCCCAGAGGGAGAGTCCAGATGTTGAAGACGCAGACTGTTTTAATGCTGCCAGTCTCAGGGCAGGAAGCAAAGCCAAGGAAGAGGAGGGAGAGCAAGGTGAGGGGATCCATGCCCCAAGCACAAGGCTAGGCCCCAGCAACGGGAGGCAGAGAAAGGCGGAGGAATCAGAGCAGGCTATGACCAAGACCCACTCATAAAGCTTGTGTTCCAAGAGTCTAGGGGTCCAGCCCTTCCCCAGACAGCAGCCTCGATCTGCTTCTCAGAGAGGCCTTCCCAGCAGCGCCCTGTGAGCTCACATACTCATGTCACACACTCAGATGTGCTCACATGCACCTCTGTCCCCTCTAACCCCTTATCCCACCTCACTGGTCTCAGGCAGGACCACTGCCTTGCGTTGTGTGTCGTGCTTCTGTCTGCGTTTCCCACAGGACTGGGCTGCTTGAGGGAGGGCTGGACCATTTTATACGGCGGTGCGCCATCCCCAATGGCTTGACAATGCGTGACACACAGCAGCCCCCCGGTAAGTAGGCCACCCAGCCTGTTGGGTTGGGTGAATGAGGAAATGGATGCATGCCCCATGCCAGGAACCAATCATCGGGGTCTGGTCAACACCAGGACAGCGCTAAACTCCATACCCAGAGTAACCATGAGTGCTGGTGGAAGCACCACTGTCCTTAACAATAGTTCAGTAAGACCACTACCACAGAGGCCAAGTCAGCTCATCCGAGAGCCCCTCCCTGCCACCTCACCACCCGGAAGCCGATGGACAGCGCCCGTGGTCATCATCTATCAATGCACTTTCGGAAGAGCACTCTGTCTTTCATGGATTTTGAAGCCAAGGCCAGGGGAGAAAGAGGACTTGCCCAAGATCAAACAGCTTGCTGATGAGAAAAGTGAAGCTCAAAACCACGTCATTTGGCCTCAGATCCAACCTCAGCTCCCGTCACACTCATTGCTATGAGGTACAGCCTTATTGAACGAGAACTCTTCAGTCCTACTCTGAGTGGAGATTTATCCTGATCCTTTCTGAGCTCTGAGGTGGTTGAAGAGACAAGAAGAATCCAGATGGAATTGTCGGAAGCCACACAATGCAGCCCACAGAAGAGCTTGCTGCCCTGTCTGCACACCTGAGATACAGACAAAAACCTTCCCTCTAGGCTTCCCAGGAAAGCCCCATCACTGCACAATCCCAAGAGGTCACGCTCATGGTGCTTCACCCAGAACACAGCTCCTCAGGGTGGTGCAGCCTGGGCTAAGACTGGGTAATCATAGGAAGAACTCAATGTCCACTGTGAGAACCAAGGGTTCAGATCCTTCTGGATCCTCGACTCGCTTGCCCCATGTTCTCCGTACGTCACCCGAGTCTCTGAAACTCAGCTTTTCCATCTCTCAACAGGGGTGAGAGTGACACCTGCTCTAACTGCTGAAAATGTTGAGCATTTGTTTACGATGCTACAAGCGCAGGAAGAGGAAAGTGGGGCCAGGCAATGCCGTTCTCTCACACCCCGTGTGGACTCCATGGCCACCAGGGCGGCCGTTCTTTACGTACGTGAGCTCCCATGTATAAGAGTGTGCCATGCGTGTGTCTGGTACCTGCAGAGGTTAGAAGATAACATCAAATCCCCTGGATTGGAGTTACACAGGCTGTGAGCCACAGTGTGGCTCCTGGGAAGTAAACTCAGGTCCTGTGCACGACCAGCAAGCGAGACCACTAGCCTGTCGCTCCTTCATTTGATCCACCTCATCCCTAATCTAAGGCCTTTCTCATCGATAATTATTTGTTGAGCAGCATCTCTGTGCCCAGTGGTCTCCTTGGCAACAAATACAAAAGCATTTAATAGTTACTTGGCACCTGCCACTATAGTGCAAACAGCCCGTATACACTAATTCCCAGCCTCCAGTTTAGTCCCCTTCTGCCTCGGTCTATCCTGGGGTGCTGACTGACCCACCGACCACTGTCAGCGTTGAGGTCCTCACTGCATTGTGGCCATTTTGGAGCTCAGCTTTGAAGAGGTTCTGAAACACTGAACTTCACTGTTGAATGTGAACGTCCAGCTGTTTGCAAACCAGTGGAAGACACGCCCTTAAACACGCCACTCACTAAGTCGAAGCATGAGATGTCCTTGATGCTTACCTCTAGATCTTACAAAGTTACAAACGCTGGGCTGCTGAAGTGGCCCAGAGGGTGAAGGTGCCCCCTGCCAAGCCTGTCCCCTGAGCTCTATCCCTGGGACCCAAGTGGTGGAAGAAATTTTAGGTTATGGCAAATTGACATTAAAAAGTTGCCATCACTTTAGACTTCTAGCCTGTTCTCACTTACATATTACATGCATATTTCACATGTATAACGAGTGTGTGAGAGTGTGCATGAGTGTGTGTGTATGTGTGTGTGTGCACGTGTGTGTGCATGAGTGTGTGCATGAGTGTGTGCATAAGTGTGTATGTGTGTGGTTTATGGCCAGGAACACATTTATTATAAATTAATGGGTATAAGCAACAACTTATGAATAAACCTTCCAAGGTCCCTGGAGACTCTTACAGTGGTGGGTGTGTGTGTATGTGTTTACAAATTGCAGAAGCCAGCTCCCTTTATCCTAAGTGGTTAGGACCCCTGGCTTTTCCCCATGAATTCTGCCCCAATGGGGCAGGATAAATGGTTGTGGTCTTTAGGGGCTCCTGCTTGGGGAAAGTTGAGTTTTGTTTTGGGGGTGTATGCCTGTGATCCACATGCCCTGCACTGATGTCTCTACCGCTGAGTAGAGATGACCGCCTGGAGCACTCCCCTATAATCCATTCAGAGCATTTAAGAACAGTTATTTCCCGGCTGGGCTGCGGTTCAGTTGGTAGAGCTCTCGTTTAGCACGCTCACAGGGCCCTGGGGTCCACCCCCAGCATGGCCTAAACCAGGCGTGGCCGAGGCCATCCCAGCACTCTGTGGGTCGAGAAGTTGAAGATCATCTTCAGCTACATCGTGAACTTAGGCCAAGCTACCTAAGACCCCTCTCCGAACAAAATAAAAAGTAAATTAAGTAAGTGCAAAAGCACAGAATGAGGAGGCCTGTCCTCTTAGCACCTGGGAAGCTAAGGCAGGAAGTCAAACATTTGGGGCCTATAACCCTGTCTCAAAGAAAAACAACACCTGTAAAAGAGAAAAATTTAATAAACGAATGGTTCATCTAAATGTGTAACAATCAATTTACAACCTCTGGTGTCAGAGCAGAAAGAAAGAAGTGGGTCTGAGGTGGCTGGGAAGACGATTTGGGAAACTCCCCCACCAAGGGGAGGCGTCTGGGCAGAACGAGAGCCTGGGTGTGAGGTGCGCACCCTGACCCCTGCCGACCATTCTTTCTATGGCGTCAAAGCTCATCTCCTCCGGCTTCAGTTACTTTCTGACCACGCCCCACGCCCTCTGCCTAAGGCAGAGTGAAGATCCAGGAGCTTGCATCTTCTCTGTGTGTTCTTATATACCACAGTTAGGCCCCAGTCCTGACTACCGATGCCACCTGCAGCCAGCCTTGAACAACAGTCCAGCAGAGAGAAGACACTATCCAAAGAGAGGGCCCCCACGGCCCAGCTACGCCATCACCACAAGCGCCCACAGAGCAGCTGACTAAACGGTGTCCAGGGGAGCCATTTCCTTATCCGCAGGAGCTGGCCTGCACAGCACTGACTAACTCTGCCTGGAGGCATGGCTCAGGCCACGTCCCTGGGCCTCGCCACCTCTGCCAGAGGTCTGCTGGAGTCCCGTCGGAGCAGCGTGTGTCTTCCATGGCATCCTCTACTCCCAGGTACAGAGAAATATGGACTCTACTGCCACTTGACTGGCTTGCTGCCTTGGAGGGGCATTTTAAAACCACAACACGGAGCAGAGAAAAGGTGTTCAAAAGAACTGCGACCTTCCCCTCTGAAGACTGCCCACAGGGAGGGCCCAGAGCTGAAGCCTTAAATTCAGCTGACGGTGAAGAGCCTGTGAGCTGGAGAAGGCACACACAGGTGGAATTGGGGGTGGTTGGAGTTTTTGTCTGGTGGCGCGTGCACACATGTGTTCAGGCACACATCCATGTGAAGGCCTTGAGTGTCATTTCTCAGGAAACCGTCCATTTGAGTTTTAGGACAGCAGGTTTCTCGCTCTGACCTGGAAGTCGCTGGTGCTAGGCTAGCTGGCCAGATGCCCCAATATCCCCTAGCCACACCTCCTCCCGTGCTGGGCACACAAGCAGTCACACCAAGCCCCATATTTTGGTGTGGGTTCTGGAGACCAAACTCGGGTCCCCTGCTTACACAGTGAGCAAGTGCTTTGCTGTAAGCCGCCTCCCCAGCCCAAATTGGGAACATTTCAATTGAAGTGGCCGTGTCTCACGTGGCTGTCCCAGTCAGTTTGTGACAATATCCATGTCTCTGGCCCATTACCCAGCCTGGGAAACATATATGGAATTTTCCTTCCCCCAGGATAGGATTTTTCCATTGTCTTCCCCCCACCCCCAGATCTTGTGAGACCCAGATAGCTACCAAAATAACCAGTAGCTGCAACATCTGGAAACCCAAACAGACACAGGAAAAGTACAGCAGGAGGGAAGAGCCACAAAAACAGGAAACACAGAGAGGAGAATGAAAAGATGTCAAAACAAGGTGGCCTGGCCTTGCAGCCAGACAGGAGGTCAGGGGGAGCGGTCAGAGCTCCCCCCAAGTCCCTCGATCTTCCGAGAATTACCGATGACATGGTCCCATGCCTACACAAAAGAACCTCCGTGTTTTCACGTCTGCTTCACACAAACACTCACGGCCTCAGACCAAGTCGCTGCAGCCATCGTGACACCTCGGGAGGGACAGTGAGCACTGGGAGGTTGCCTGCACCCAGCCTCGTCCCTCCATCACTGCCACCTCCTTTCTCGAAGGCAGTGCTAAGCCAGTACTGACCTGTCTTGCTCGGTTAGTTCTACACTTGGCTTTGACCAATCTGGACTGAAAATGGCTCCGTACCTCAGGTCACATGCCACCGAGCCTGACAACCTGACAATTCCCAGAACCCAGATGGTAGTAGAGAGCCGACCCCTGTACATTGTCCTCGGACCTCCATATGTGCCGAGGGGTGTACACACATGCACACACACACACGCATGTGCACGCACACAGGATACTTGATTAAAATAGCTTTGTCCACACCACTGAGTACTCATTTCCTGCCCCAGGTTTCCAGCCCAAATCAGGGCGATACATCTACCTGCCCACAGCTGAGAGGACCAGCACCCAGAGGTCTCTCCCAAGTAGCATGCACATGTGTGTACAAAAGCATGGCTCACTCCAGGCAGACAGACCTTCCGGACTGAGAGGGGTCCTAGAATCCCAGTCTTATCACGCATAAATTCTCCATACTTGGCTGCAGCTCCAAAAGAGAGGTGCTTCCTGACTTAGGGATCTGAAGTGCTGGCACATCGGCAGCCATGAGGGCACTGGCCCCTCTACCAGTAAACGGCTGAGTGCTTCTCTCTTCGGCTGTAAATTACCAAGCACCACCCTCTTTCCTCTTTTCTCATCCATGCACCAGGATGAAAGGCCACCATCTTGGTCACCTTTTCTGGTAGGTTCTCTGGCTGGTAAGCTAATCTCCTCGCGCTTCAGCAGCCTCTCCTCTCAGAGAAGCCACACTATCACAAGACATTGCCTTCAAAGAGCAGAAGCCTGCAAACCAAAAGGTGGGCACCTGTGCCATGGAATCTTCACCTTTCCCTGGAAAGGCATGGGCAGCAGAGAGGAGAGCAGGCAGGACCCTCATCCTCTGGGCTCTGGAAATTTTCCTTCTCAGCCCTCTGAGTTGGTCACCATCCTGCATGAGTGAAATATGAATGGCTCTTTCTGGCTCAAGTGGTCACCAGCTTGGTTTCGCCAACAGCTCCTCTTCCTTTGAGCCCAAGAGGGGTGAGCCATTTCCCAGATTAGTGGAAGGATCCCAACCCTTTGGTACATGGCTCTATGGGAGATGGGTCCAGTCGAGAGACATCTTCTCCCTGAAGTGTCAGGTAGGAGCTACAGACACTCAGCCATCCATCTCACACACACACACACTGAGTTCATTGCTTACATCTTTCCTGCTTACTAGATCTGACTGGACAGTGGCACCATGTCAGGCTTCGCCAGGGTCCAGCTGTAAGTGTAAAGAAGCACAAACCCGAGATGAGCCCAAAAGCCAGCTGGTAAGGCATTCACAAGTAAAAGACGTGAGCTACATTGGGGTTGAAGGGACCTGAGACCAAGCTCATCCAAAGCTCAGATGGAGGAAAGAGGAGGCTCACAGGTTTCTGCTCTGTCCCATGGGAATCTCTTTCTTCAGGCTGTTTGAAGTAAGGCCTGAGGAGCCAGGGTGGACACAATGCCCAGTGTGTGAGGCTTCCACTCCCGGTGACCCCAGGGAGGCCCTCAGCCAGGCTGGCAAGAAGGTCTGAGGGGAGCTTTTCGGCACACCGCCACATCCCTCTTGACCCCTCCCCCAACCCAGGTTTCTTTGAGAAGATGCCAGGGTTTCCCATGCTGGCCTGGGAGCAGCTCCTTCCTCAGGAGAACAGTTTTTTTTGCTGCCCCCCCTGCTGGGAGGGGCGGGGCCAATGGTGAGACCCCATAGAGGAAGGGTCTCAGACAGCTGTCTGCCAAGGCACAGAGGCACGTCTTTCTTACTTTATGAGAAAGAAAACAAACAAACAAACAAAAAGATCTAAGGAAAAGGAAAGAAAGGTAACCACGGAGACCATTCTAAGGAGCCCAAGACGGCCAACACCGCCAGCCGGGCAGTGGGGCGCTCTGCTTTGTTCTAGTGGGAGATCCAAGGCTTATTTGGACCAGAAAGAAACAAAGCCACCAACTGAATAATCAGATGGCCCTGGACCGGCTATAGAAGACTCTATCTAGCGCAGTCCGTGCCGCTTGCTGGCTTCCTACAGAGATGAGAACCTCCCCCAAGACTGCCATTCTCCAAAAGTCGAGTTCTTGGCATGGAGCTCGGACCCTGGCAGTAAGGGATTAGAGGGTCTGGGGCCTGCTCTGGCCTTCTCGCTGCCAGTTCCACAAGGAACAAAATACCTATTGCTGAATGGCTCACTGGGAACCCTCTCCCCACAAGCCTACTCTCACTCCCATTATGCCTGGGTGTGCAAGGGTCCCGAAGTTTGGGAATAAGATGGAGCCTCTTGGAAGAAGTCTTGTTCAGTTTCCTGGGAGAGAAGAATCATTACAACCAAAAGACCAGGAGAGGGCAGGAAACCCCAAGGGCCAGGCTAACTCAGCAGCACCTCACTTTCCCTGCCTGTGAAACACTCTGGGTTTGAGCCCCAGCACACATAGGCACATGCACACACACACATGCACACATACATAAAGCTACAATTTATCTCAGTGACAGTGAGGTCCAATTAAAAAAAAAAAAAAAAAAAAAAAACACTGTGCTGTCTTGTTTTGCTTCATATGCTCCGAGTGACATTCTGCCTGACAGAAAGGTACCTGTGCCACACTGGGGCCCAGAGTTTGGACAGGGAGCACTCAGCTCCCAAAAGCTTCGTCTATGAAATGGGCGTGTGAAAGGGACAGTCACAACAGGAAGGGCCTTCTCTCTGTAACTCTCCCGGCTTGCCAGGCTCCTGGAGCTTGCAGTAAGCCAGGTCCGTGTTTCCTAAGACCAACCTGGAACTTTCCTTCCTTCTCAGTCTATGTCAGGTCCATCTGCAATGTCAAACATTTGTGATTGGGCAGTGGGTAGCACAGGATAGCACAAAGAGACATAGAAAGGACACTGAACACACATGTGCACGCGGGCACACCTTCCTGCACACGTTCATGCAAACACACAGATATGCATGCGTGTGCCTACCCACACATCATGCCCACACGTGCACGCACACTCCCCCACACTGCTTCTAGAACCCTCCTGCCTGCTCTGCCCTCCTCCCCTGCCTCCTCCCCATTTCCACACACTGCGGAGCCCACCAGAGGACTAAACAGAGCCGCAGGGATGGCTGAAGGAGGAAAAGGGGGCTGCTTTCTAAACACTCACATCTGCCTCACCCCACGATCGCAGCTTTTGAAATGTAACTGGGCAGTGGTCATTGGTGGCTACGGTAAAGGTGATTAGGCAGCTAGGCAACATACGTTTCAAAGATAACGTTTTAAAATCGGGACTGTAGCTCAATTGGAAGAGCGCTTGCCTGCCATGCACGAAGTTCTGGGTTCATGCATGAACCTAGCATGGCGGGCTTGCTCCTGCAATCCCATTGCTGGGACATGGAGGCGGGAGGATCAGGCCCTCAGGATGCGCTTTAACCACACAGGTCTGTCCGCGCTGCATGAGACCCCACGCTATGAAAACAAAATCACCCGCTTATTTAAACAACAAGTATTTAGTGCACGGTCACAGGAGGCCAAGTCTGGGTAATGGTGGAAAGAAACAGTGCCTCTCCTTGCTGACAGGGACAAGTGACAAAATCTGCTGAGTGAAAATAAACAATACTTAAGATTCATTTCAGACAGAGGTAACAGCTGCAAAGGAAGTAAAAACTTGGGTGGAGACCCAGGGGAAGGAGAAGGGAGGCCACACTCTGCTCTCTGCAGTGCGGAGCAGCCTCACTTGAAGACTTGGGACTGATGCTAAGATCCAGCCTCTGGGAGGCACCAAGGCTTGGGAAGAGCTGGGGACAGGCCTGGCAGGCAGGAGGAGCAGGAGGAGCAAATGCAGGAAGAGGAGAGAAGTGAGGGAGAGACCTGGAAGAACCAGCTCAGCAGCCCTCTCCTGGGGTGCTGGGAGAGCCCCTCTCATCTGTGTGCACCGCCATGGCTTTCATGTATAACGCGCTCATTTCTGCCCTGCCCGGCCCCTTGCTCTAACCCAGCCCCTCCCTCAAGCCCCCCTCTGCTTCCTCTGTACAGCATACACATGTGCGTGAAGCTGAGGGACTGCCCAGAGAAAATGAAGTCTTTTCTTCAAGACCTTAAGGCCACCCGCAAGCCGGGCACGTGACCAAAACCCCTGAGAGGAATGTGTGAGTCAGGGCACAGTGGCTGGGTGGACGTGCCACCATGGAGCCACAGAAGAGAGGCTGTGTCTGGGGACCGCTCTGCCCTGTCTTACTCTCTCCTCCTTCAGTTCCAAATTAACAACACTGGTTAATAATGTGCTTTAAAAAAGTAGATTAAGAATCTGAGAGGTGAAAAACATGTCCTAGTAGCTGGCTAATAGCATGACTTTTTTCTTTCTCTGCAGTCCCCTGTCAGCAACGCCTTCCTTCTTCCCCATCTAAGCCATGCCAGCCTGCGCAGTCTTCCTCTCCCTGGATGGCGCTTGAACATTCAAAAGTTGGACAACAAGGCTTTAATTCAACTTGATCATCTACTCAAAAGAAAAAAAAAATTAGAAGAGATTTTTTTTTTTGTAAAGAGAAAAAGAAAAAAAAAAAGTAGAGGGAAGAACAAAAGTTGGGAGAGGCCAGACTCAATGGATATGATCTGAATGCATATTTGTGCTACAACCAATACAACCAGCATCAGAGAGGGACCAAGATCAAATAAACGGTGGAACCTGACAAAGAGAAGAATGGATGGTATTGGCGCCATCTGTTCTGGAGGACACCCAAATCTGTCTGAATCTGTGAGGCCAAACTACCAGCTATTCTAAGACGCCCCATTCCAAGAGTGGCCTGATGCGGAGCGGCACAATCACTTTCTCTCACCAGCACTTTGGCTGCAAGTTTTTTGTGCAATTAAGTAATTTATTCCTTTCTTCAGCCTCCTGATTCTAATGAAGCCGAGCCACAAACAGGCCTCAGTTGTTCCTATTCAAGGAGTCTGATTGCATCTGGCCGTGATTGCTGAAAACGCTGAAGAGGAAGCAGGGAAGGGAAGCATATTGTTTGGGGGGTAATAGGTGAAGACCTGCCTCTCTTGACCTATAATACATTAGTGTCACTGAACATTTGGCAGCCTTCAGATGATTAGCAACGAAGATGAATCAAGCAAAAAAGAGGTAGGAATCTGCCTGGTCTGAATCACCACACTGCATACATTTGCATGCTGATTAGCTGTTCTTTTGTCTGTGTTCCTAATTATTGTGACACATTATGTCTTCATCATGAAGATTCTGATCTGTCTTGTTCAAAATGCATGTAGAAAAAAGTGCTGTTTATTGATTCAACATGTAACTTTTATTTCTATGTTTGCTTTAATTAAATACATATTTGATTGCCTCTGCCTGCTGTCTTTTTTTTCTTTCTATTTTTTTTTTTGCTCTTATTTATTTCATCTTGTTGACAAACACACAGGTAACCTTCCTTTATCAGGCTCAGATCATTCTGTGTGCACTGCCTTTCCTGCCCAGCCTCCCTGTCCCTCCACCTCAGAGATGCGCACTTTCATTACCTTGGAGAGGAAAGGAGAAGGGGACCCTGAAGAAGTCACTGTCCTGGTGACTGACTGCCTGGAGGAGTGTGGAGGGACAGCCTTCTCCCAGGCTGTCAACCTCAGCAGGAGCAGGCAAATGTTGCCTCCAGAGAAGGGCTTTTCAGGGGACATAGGCAACAGAAGGGGGTTAAAAATAACATGGCCCTGTGAAAGCACAGGCTCTGTGTCATTCCCAGTTGTCTTCACACTTTAGTGCAGGTGGAGGTCTGTGAACTAGGGTACGAACATGCAACATGCATGTGGCTTCGGTCAGCCCTCCCGGTCTCTGCTGAAAATCTGGGTAGACATGGAGGCTGTTTTCCCAAAGCTGCCTTTATATCTCCTCAGCCCCTCTTCCGAGAAAGGGAAGCGAGGGATCAAACCCAGCAGACCTCACACATTCAGCATTTTTAGGGAGTGGGGTGGAGACAAAGGACTCTAGGAGGGTGAACATGGGGGCCATGTACCCCACTGTCTGCTGCTCCATGCCCTCCAGAAGATAGGACCCTTCCTTTGCAAGGGAGGGCAAAGGGGAAGAGAACAGAAAGGTATTTGTTTCCTGTCCCAGCCACTCCTGCCTGTTGTCTGCCCACCCTCCAGCCAGGAGCACGCGACACAGCTGTAAGGAACACAAAGCTCATTGGTGAATCCAATCAGGACCCTTGGAGAGGAAAAGAGCACTGTGGAGGAGGAGCGGATGCGGAGTAATTGAGAGCCAAGGGCCCATGCATGCCCAGAAAGCAAGCCCAACCCAACAGAATGCAAATGGCTCCTTGCTGAAGAGGCATAATGCCCATGCTCTTCCTCTTAATGGGCAGTGATTGGCTGGAAATGTAATCAACAGCTCTGCCCCCAACATCTCTCTCTCTACAGGGAGGGCTGATGGGATCCATATTCATGAGGACACAGGCCTGCAGTGTGTGCTGGGTGCTGGGGGGGGCAGGGGTGGCCTGGATGAGCTCAAGGTCCCTGGAGAGCAATAATGAGACCCCAGCCCAGAACACAGGTGCCGTCAGGGCTCCCGCCTGCCCAGCCCTCCCCTCCACATCAGCCCCTGCATGGTCACGCATCCCTGAACCTGGATGCAGTAAGTGCACAGTGTGTGGTCTGGGTGGGTGCCCCACCTCTCCGAACCCCTGGAAGTGCTTGTACCAGCCCTGCCCTGCCCACGTGTGGCACAGTCGGCAGGAGCAGGCACAGGGAAGATGGCGACCAAGGGCACAGGTGACACCAGGTTCTTTGAAACTAATCCTGGAAGCACGTGCCAAGTGGACCAAGCTGCTTCCTCTTCAAAGGCAGCAGGCCTGACCCCGCTTGGCTGTCCGCACCGGTTTGCTGGCGTTGCCAGGTCTTACGCCACACTTCCGGAGGTTAAACCCCTCAGATCAAGGATTCTCATCATTCGAAGATCCTGTCCTCATTGTAGCTTAGATGCTTAAATGTCCCAGCCGGAAGGGAATGATGGCAGAAGAAATGGGAAAAAAAAATTCCTAATGTCCTTTCTTAGCAACAGTAAAAGCCAAAAATCCTCTGGTCTGTTTAACAAATAAAAATCCATGACATGTAAACTTCCTCCAAAGGTGTCACCACGTGCTCCGCCCTTTGCACTGAGTACGCTGCTTCTGTTTGAATTTTCACTGTGATTTCCCTCTAGTTCCTTCCAAACCAAGTGCATGATCCCAAGGGAAACATACACACACTTGCACACTCGCATACAAGCGTGCACACACACTTGAGAAAGCATGTGCACACACACTTGAGAAAGCATGTGCACGCACACTCATGCACTCATGAAAGATAACTGTATTGAATGTGAGGATTTAGACGTGCTAGCAGGCAGCTATACTGCACTTACATTCTGAACCCCAGGACTGAAGTTCTTCCATCTGTGTTTTCTACTGGTACACAGCACAGGGCAGTCCACTCCCTGTCCAAGCCCAAGGCCCCAGAGCACTAAATGAAGGAATCTAAGAATCAACAGATAAAGTTGACTAAAAATACCCAAGGGGGGATTTTCAGGGTAAGAAAAATGCTCTGTATGATATTGATGTGCTGGAAGGTGACACCCGTTGGCCCAGACCTATAGAACACTCAACACCAAGAGCCAGCCGCAGTGCACCGCTGACCTGGGGGACCCAGATGTGACCCCACATTCTAGAGAAATAAGCCTCCCACCCTGGAAGGAGGAAAGCGTAGTGGGAGGGACTGTATGGGAAACCCTACCTTCCTCTCAGTGAACCTGAAATTGCCCTTGAAACAATCAAACAAACAAAGTCTCTTAGAAACAATGGTAAAGCCAACAAGTTTTCAGTGGGCCCAGAACAAAAGGAAACCCAGAAAGAGAGACGGGTGGGCTGCTAGCTTATCTCTGAGACAGGTGAAGTGATTGTGGAAAGGAGGCCCAGGGCATGCAGAAGGTCCCAGGTCAAAAGAGAGTGGAGGTGTGCAGTGGCCTTTGGGTGGAAACTGATTCAACTCCAGAGGGTCTCACCCTGGGGCCCATTTGATTTTAAGACTCTGGTTGCCAGGACATAAAACAATAACTTTGTGGGTTTTAAGCCACTAATTTGTAGCAAACTGTTAGAACAACGGTAAGAAGCGAACTGTCTCTGGCCGAGAGGCCTTTCCAGTCTGTGCCTTCTCTCCAGAAGGTCCATCCCTCCGGAGCTCCCTGCCCTCTTCTCTGTTGCTGCCATAAACTCTGACAAGCAACTAAGGGAAGCAAAGGGTTTGTGTGACTTACAGTTCCGCGTCAAGGTCCATTACTGAGGGAAGGAACCCAAGCAGGAACGTGGACGTAGGAACTAAAGCAGAGAGCACGGCTTGCTCTCAGGCTCACACTCAGCTCCTTCCTCAGCCCACCTGCCCAGGAATGACACCACACACCTGCCATGGGCCGAACCTTTTTACGTCAGTTAGCAATCAAGAGCACGCCCACGGACCAACCTGATGGAGTCAATTCTTCGACCCAGCGTCCCTCTTCCCAGGTGTCTCAACCACGCCCAGCCATGATTCTCAGAGTGGCTTCCCTTCCGTCTCTGTTTGAAACTGTAACCTGGGGCTGGAGAGGTGCTCAGGGGTTGAAGCACTTCCTGTTCTTCCAGAGGACTGAGTTCAGTTCCCAGTGCCCATGTCAGACAGCTGCCTGAGGCTCCAGCTCTGGGGATGTGGTGCTTATTCCTGCTTCTGGCCTCTGGAGGCCCACACACACAACAGTGTGCACACTCACAAAATACTAATAATTAATAAATTATCTCTACAGTAAACTAAAACTGGATGGCTCTTCTACTGTGCCCTCTCTTCCAACCGTTCTGGTACTCAGCTTGCCTGACATGTCTACCTATTTCTCTTTCCCACCTCCCGCAGAGTGCACACTTGATTACAACCAGGCCTCGCCTATTTTACCCAGAGCGCCAAACCCACAGCTGGTGCACACGTGTGCGACAAAGATCCGCCAGGTGGGTGATCACTCCACTCCAGCACCCCCGTGACAGTGTTTCTCCTACAGAGGATTCGCAGCCACAGGCTCAGGAGTGGAAAGTGACAGGCATGAGGGACTGGAGCCCAGCACAGGGAGGTCAGCTAACTCCACCGACCACACAGATTCCTCACACGACTCCCTTGGGGGGACTGTCCAGAGCACAAGTGGACAGTGCTGATTTCTCACCATGCTCATGGCTTATTGAGGACGGGAGGAGAGTATTTACCAGGGCTAGCACACAGGTGCATTCCAAGAGTGACAGTGCCACTTCACCCGCCAGCGTCTGCAAGGGCCTAAGGCATCCAAGTCAGGGGCGTGCGTGCGCACTCGTGTGTGTGTGTGTGTGTGTGTGTGTGTGTGTGTGTGTGTGTGTAGGGTAGTGACCAGATTTGTATGCACCTCATGTTCAGGTGCACGTGTACATGTGTGCACACACACGTGAAAGTCAGAGTCAGCCTGGGGCATCATTCGTCTGGACCTTTCCACCCTATTTTGAGACAGGCTCTCTTCCCTGAAGCTATCTCTCAGGCTGAGAGGGCTGGCCAGTGGGTCCCAGGGCTGCTGCTGCCTCCACCTCCCCAGTTCTGCGACTGCAAACACGGGGCATGCTCAGCTCTTTACATGCGTGCCTGAGATTAAACTCGGGCCGCGTGCTCGGGCACCCAGCACTTTACAGACCGAGCTGTCGTCACACAGGCGCCAGATTTTCAGCAACCACAGTAGGAAACCCACCGTCACCCTCCGACGTGGACAAAAGAGGTCACAGTTTAGGAATGTGGACAACTTTCCCAAACTCTTAGACTTCTGCTCCGGAGCCCAACCTAGGGCTCCTCAGCTAGAGCGCAATCAGCAACAAGAGTCAGAGCAGGGAAGGGGCCACAGCCAAGGGGGTTGGTCTGGGGCACCAAGAAGGGGTGTGTTCAACCTCTCATTCCCCACAGACCCCCCCTCCCGTCACTCCTTATGGGTCTCCTGAAAAGGATGGTTTCTCAGACAGCTCCACTCAGGACCTGATCTCCCTGAGGGGAGCAGAGGGTGCCCGTGAAGGCCAGGCGACAGGTGGAGCTTCCTTCATTTTCGTTTGCAATCTCAGTAGAAGAGCTAGTCAGTAAACACGCACGTGAAAAGACCTAGCGAGGTATAAAACAGATTTGCACAGGGCGGACAACTGCAATCCCGTTTATTTAGCTCTTCTCACAAACTGATACCGGGGGTGACAGTTATTAATAACCAGCATTACCAGGTGCCTGATACGTGGCTCGAGGAAATTAATTACCCAACCCATGGTAAAACCTTAACAAGCCCGCGGTGCCGCAGCATTTGTGCTAATTGAAAATGAGATAAGTGCTGTGGGTACAATTTGCATCCAATGCAGTATATTAATTATCTTTATTTCTCTTCATGATAAATACACCTGACTGAATCACTCTCCTAATTTACCGAGTAATAGAGTCATAAGTGGATTCCCTTGGGTCCAAGGGAAGCCACTGAGTTGTAGGTAAGATGGAGGCTTCCTCTCTTCCGAGTCACTCCACCAAATGAGCTCAGGCTCCCTTTCCTCACAGCATCCCTCAGACAGTGGAGACAGGACCCTGTCATGTCACCGTGCTCCCAGCCTTCAGCAGAATCCTCCCCGTCCTACCATGCCAACTGTTGTAGAAGCTCAGAGGACATTGTGTTAGGAGGACTGAATCTCATGGTCACTGAGTCTGATGTCTTCAAGGAACAGCCTGTGGCCAGCCAAATGCCCGCATGGCCCTACACTCCCTCAGTGGGAAGGGGCAGAAGCCAGAAAAGCAGTTAGTAATCTAACCAGTAGATAGATGTTCACGTTCATAACCATACATTTTGGGGGTGGGAGCCACTGAGTCAGGGTTATTGGGAACTTATCTTCCAGGGAACTAGAGTCAGAGACAAATGGCTAGTGGGTACCAAGATGGATGCGTAGTATAAAAGGGAGTTTCTGTAGTCATCACAGAATGAGTGCAAATTTACCATACTCCTACAAAGCAGGCAAACTGAAACTGAAGTTACGATCCAATCCAGGCAGGGCATAGACTGTTCTCAAGTGACAAACCTTTCTGAGGGACTCCATCTCCACCCATCACTCTCACCATAGCCAGGAGCCCTTTGAGGCAAGTCTGACCATGAAATCTTGTGCTCCTGCTTGAGGGCAGCCCAGCCTGCTGCTAAGCCTTCCATACCCAGCCCTGGGGGGCGGGGGCAGGAAAGGAGAAATACCTGCAGGATAAAGACCAGGGCTAGGGGAAGTGACCAACTTCTGATGCTGAGAAGACTTTCTCCTGAGCACAGGCAGCTTTGCGTGTTGAATCGCAGGATTCCCAAAGGGAAGTAGCGCCTAGCTGATGGGTACTCCGTGGGCACCCCAAGCTTGCACATCCCCCGTGGCACAGGTGGGGGATGGGCCCCCAGCTTCAATAGCACCTAAGGCAAGGGCCTTGTGACCTGTTCAGCATCTCTGGGGTGGCCCTACTCAGGGGATGCCAACTTGGGACTATTCCTTCTTATAGCCCTTCACAGTAAAACGAACCCCAGTAAAAATCACCTGTGGAGTGGCATAGTACCCGCTCTCAGATCTAAGTCTGCTGGAGCATGCCACGTGGTCACTTCCACCCATGCCAGAAACCACATAGCCACTGCCAATTCTCCCACAAGGTCAGGCTTCCATATGACAAATGACAGTAATGCTGATTCTCTCCTGAGGATAAAAAGCAAGTTTGCTCTTCATTCTGGTAAGAAGACCTCAACTTCAAATCTACAAATGTCCTACTTAATATAAACTAAATATTTGCACCTCACCCAAGCTCATATATTAAAGCCCCAGACCCCAATCTAAACGTACTTGGAGACAGAGGCTTTAGAGAGAGATTCCAGGTTAAATGAAGCCACAGGGCAGGACCCTGACCCACCAGAGGTGACGTCTGAAAAAGGCTCATGAGAAAAGACACTCAAAGAAAGCTGTCAGAGACAGAAAGACAGACAAAGAGCTCAGAATGACAGAACACCTTGATCTTGCATTTCTAGCTTCCAGGTTGTGAGAGGCTAATTTTCATTACTTGAGCTGGACAGTCCCAGCATTCTGTTACAGCTGCCCAGGACAACCAAGAGAACCTTGAGCATTGCATCCTGGCACTCCACCACCCCGGGACAGGAACTGCTCCGAGAGATGGCTGTGTGACAGAGCGTGCAAGTCGGGGCCAGAGGAAGGAGACAAGAGATGAGGACGAAATAGGAACATGGTCACCGACACTGCAGGCTGTGCTGTCCTGCAGGCTGTGTATGCTGAGTCTGCATACACCGGAAGTCTCCACAGGGCAGAAAAGAGCTTTAGTCACTGCTTTCAGCCCCCATAAGAACACCGATTTACAGGTGAGAAGCAAGGGGGGCTTAGAGCAAGCCGTCAGCACAGGCCCACAGCAATAGAAAGGTGTGAGCTTGGTCAGGGGTTTAGCCTGGGTCTGTCTCCTTACAAGTTCGTGATCTTCACCACTCAGATGCTGACAAAGGCCCAAAAGATAATGTGAAACTTGGACAAATGCTTGCTGTTCAACGGGAGCTCGCAGAGTGAGGGTGTAACTCAGCTGCCAGAGCGTTTGTTCGAAAGCCTAAGGCCCTCGGGTAAGCACCGCCTAAGAACAGACATCAGGAACACACCCCTAGAATCCCGGCACTTCAGATGTGGGAGTAGGAACTTCAGAAGTTCAAGGTCGTCTTCAGCTACACAGTAAGTTCAAGGCCAGCTGGGACTAGAGAAGCCTCAGGAAGAAAGTTGTGTATGGCCCCTGGGTGGGGGGTGGGAGGTTATATCTCATAAATCTTAACAAAAAAATAATGCTTTTCAATAACTATCCCTCCCCATAAGACTGTTTGTGATCAATACACCAGAATATACCATGCTTCAGAGAGTATCTTGGCTTTATGATAAAGCATGTGATATTTTGCTAAGAAACCAACTGTTGGTATAAGCTGCTTTTCTCACTGATGTGGTAAAATACCAGTGGTAGAGCTTGAGGGAGGAGAGGACGAAAGGATGCACAGCCTGAGGTGGTGAGGGAACTCCAGCTCTGCTGACAGGAAGCTGTGTCTTGTCTGGATCTTGGTGGCTCAGGTGCTGGGGCAGAGCCAGGCTTTAACTTCAGACCCACCACCAACGCCCCCACCCCGGGACAAACCGAAACCAACCATGCCTCTTGCCAGAAGCTGGGAATTAAGTGTCCAAAGACATTCATCTGCAGGGGACATTTCCCACCCAATCCAACACTTCTTCTTAAGCAAGTGTTGCTCAAGCTTGTAACAAATAGGCTAATCTCCTCAGATCAGACCAGCGGACAAACCCAGCATCAGGAGTCTGTTAAAAAGCACATCCAAGATTAAACTTTTACCAAAAAGGCACACAGTGCTACAAGGGGTAAAATGAAGATGTGTTGTTGTTGAAAATTATCATCATTACGTTCTTTGAAAAACAAACAGAAAATCAAGTTTTCCCCTGGCAGCTCAGCATGCTATCACATCATTTAAAATCATTGTGATTGAAAGTATAGAATAGCATAAGGGCTCTCTGACTCCGCTGAGGCTCCTGGCTGAATTGCTGGACTCAAACAGCAATTGCACATCGTACATTTTAAGATCTGTACTTGTTCCACACCTCATAAGGGTGGCGGGGGGGGGGGAGGCTGAGCAGAGGGCTCTACAGCTGTTCCATCCAACTCTTGACTAAATCTGAGTATCACTCAGAATCGAGTCTTTTAAAAACCCTTTCTATCCCTCAGCACCCATTTCAAGCTATTCAAGGCAAAAATTACTGAACGGAAGGTCATATTATTCCGCTCACCTCATTTGGGGCAATTCATATGGCACAAGCAGCCTGAATCCCTCACCCCACCCAAAGTATTTCCCTAGCTGTTAATGGAGGAAATCTGGTATAATGCAAAAATGATTTAAAGTTTCTACAGTGAGAAAAGATGGTAAAGTAAGTTTCACTGGATGGTGAGACGCTGTTGCTAAAGAGGTCACACGCTTTAGTTGCAAGGCAGAGAACTCAAGTCCTGGTTGAACTGCAAGCTCCCACTGCTGGCTTGCTTTAAAGGCAGCCACAGTGGTGGAAAGTGCAGTGCAGGCTGCTAGGGTAGAACAGACAGCAGCAGGTTCACTCAGCTTGGACCCTGAAAGCTATACTGCTGACCTGCGGGCCAGACGTGGCCACGTGGCACAACCATTATGGAGGTAACCAACACTTCCTGACTAGCTGTGAGGTCTGCTGCATAGCAGGGGGTTCATGCCTGGGCTCACAAACCTAACCCAAAGCCTGTGGATTGGGAAGCCATAGGCTCTAGTGTGGAAGCTGCTACTGTTATTTGAAGAAATACTGAGCCCATCAGAAAATGCCTTCTAAATATGTATATTTATCCCCATAAAGTTATACTGCTGTCAGCTTTGGTCAAAGAAGGGGCCTTTGGCAATGGTCAGTGGCCACTACAATAACTCACAACTGGTCAAGGTGCTGAGAACAAGCAACTGTTGCACTCTTGAATTCACAACAGCTGTGAGAGCCACACGAGTCCTCCAACACACTGCATGCATGGGGGAGGGGCCCGTAAGTCTCCACCTATCCCTGGGGCTGAATCGGCAAACTGTTGGTTGCTGGGGACGAAAGAGACATCTTAAGTGAGGTAGTGTCTAATAAGGTGTACACACTCCAGCAAATGACCCATCTCCCGTGTTCCCGTAAGCAGCCTTAATTATATCCATGGCCCTAAAGTTCTGTCACGTAGACACATATACACACTCTCATATGCACACATACACACATTCACACACACACTCACATGGACGCATCCATACACAAACACACAATACACACATATGAGCGTATAAGGGATATTAGCTGGAAAAGGTAGGCAGTGGAAGTAGGAGGGAGATAAGAGAAAATGAATATAAAAATCATTATATACACGTGGAAGTTTCATACTACAACTCACTATTGTGAGTGATTGACAGATGCTAACAAAAGTTTATTAAAAATGTGTTTTGTGGTCAGGTGTGGTGGCACACGTCTTTAATCCCAGCACTCGGGAGGCAGAGGCAGGTGAATGGCTATGAGTTCAAGACCAGCCTGGTTTACATAGTGAGTTCCAGGACAGCCAGGGCTACTGAGAAACCCTGCCTCAAAACACAAGACAAAACAAAAACTACATTTTGTGTAAAAAAAAAAAAAAAAAAAAAAAATGTAGCAAGATTTCTTGGGCCTCTGACGTTTGTAGAGGGAAAGACAGATGGGGAAGGATGGCCAGTGAGCACAGTAAGACAGGAGGCTGGTATGCCATGGCCCATGAGGGCAGCTGCTACCCCTGCTGACAGCTTCTTGTCTCTGTAACAACACTTGGAAGGGGAAAAACCATATTTCAGCTCATACTTTCAGGCTTCCGTGTTAAGATTTCAGTGGGCTCTGTTGCTTTGCACCTGCTGTGAGTCAGAATGTCAGTGAGACAAAGCCGTTCACCTCATGGCAGCCTGGAAGAGAGAGAGACAGGAAGGAGCTGAGGTCCACTGTTAGGTACAGCTGCGATGAGCGGACTTCCCTCCACCAGGCCCTCTACTCCCAATCACCCCACTGGACTGGGACCAAGCCCAGAACAAAGGACCTGGGGGAGGGAGGTACAAGCAATAATTTAAGATCCAATAATGCTGGTTTGCTTATAGCTGGTCTTTGCTACTTTACGGGTTCCTCTTTATTCCACACTTTATACCCTGCCACCATTTCACCTCCTATCACTACATAGGAGAGAAAAAGGAGAGAGGAGAGAGAGGGCAGAGAGCCATGTCAGCCCTGTAGCTTTAAACTTCCAGAATCCAGGGCTGAGCAGAAAAGAGCCATTGCCTGAGGCCGCCCTGTTGTCAGCCCTCTGGCAGACTGTCAGGAGTGAATGCATATGGGGCACATGACACAACAGTGCTTAGCTGCAAAACGCACCATGCAACACGCGCTGCACACTGGACAACGCAGGCAACAGGTTGGGGAAGTGACTAGAAGGAAGCGTCAAAAGAGGTACAGGGCTTCAGGAAAGAGTTCTCTGGTCTCCGAGGGCCAGACACAGCTTCCGAAAGGAAGTGGGGAGAAAGGGGAGGTTGCTGGGATAAAACCCTGACCAGAGGCAACTTACAGAAGGGACGGTTTGGGGGGCTGTGGCTCCAGAGGGCCCGTCATGGCAGCTGCAGCACGGAGCGGAGAGCACACGTCAGAACCAGAGCAGGGAAGTAAGGCATTTTGCTCTCAGAGCCCACCCCAGTGACACACCTCCTCCATCAGGGCCACACCTCCTAAGCTTCCCAACAGCACCAGCATCAAAGGCTGAGACCACCACGGGGACCAGTTCCCATTCAGCTCCACTGACTAGAGAACCACACGGCTCTCAAAGCTTTCTCCCTGTGAAGTTCCCAACCTCTCTGCTCGAAGGCACCAGTACAAAGATGGCCCAAATCAGCTCTGCAGAATACATACAGTTTCCATTTTCATGATGAGTGTTGAGATCTGGAGCAGTTTGCCCATCAGGAAAACAACATCTAAATGAGCACAGCTAAGCAATTAATAATCAGAAATCAAACCCTTTCCATCCTTCTCCCACCCTTGGAAAACTGAGGCTAGGCGAGAGCGCTCTAAAACTCGAGTAGAAAATCTCCACAGACTGGAAGGATGGTGAAGGGTTTCTGTGGGGGAAGGGAGGGGATCAGGAGCACCTTAACTTTTAGTGTGCAATACGCCTGTTAAATAGACCCACTAATGGTGTTATTGCAGCTAAAAACAGTGACTTGAAAATGTTGTGTACATTATCACTGTCATTATCCCCCAACTGTAAGAATGCTATGTTAAAACTAACTCAAAACACCTCGGGAAAGGTAATTGCTACTAATGGATCTGAAGTGTGCAAAATTGGAAGTCATTACCCCTCCTCCTGAGGAGGGGCTGGGGAGCGGCGGGAGAGGGTAGGCGGGAGGCCCACCCTTCAATCAGGCGGTCTGAGCAGAGGGTCCTCCAGCAGGGTACTGCGGTGTGCACACCCCACTCCTCCTCCCGAGCCCCCTCTGCTGTGGAGGAAGTGAGGCCTGCCGGGCTTCTCTCCCAGCTGCAGGTCCCTCAGCTCAGCCCCTGCCAAATGGTGAAGGCCTGCTGACCCTGCAATCCAAGAAAACAGCCCAGAATCGGGCTCCTGGGAGGCCTGTGGGAGGCCCGTGGGAGGCCTGTGGGTGGCCCGTGGGAGGCCTGTGGGCCACCTCAAGCAGCCTGACATCTCAGCCCCCAAGAGGGGGACTTGGCTGCTCCCCAAGCTGCTGCTGCTGCTAGTACCCCAGCTCCCATCCCATCCTGGTCAAATCAGGGCTCCGACGGCTGACACTACTTGCTGGCTCCACTGCTCCTGGCTGTGTTGAACTCTTCCTTCCTCCCTGACACACCCAAAGATTCTCCCCTCCTCCCCCATCCCAGGCAACAGGGTTTCAAATCCTTAGTCCTTGACTGTCTTCCAGATTTTCATCCACGGAGCACGAAGCTCTTGACACCAGGTCACGCCCTTTCCCAGCACGCCATCATGTCATGTGTTCTGCACATCACATAAGAACTGCAGCACACACACACTGCACACACACACTGCACATCACACACTGCACACCACACACTGCACACCACACACTGCACACCACACACTGCACATCACACACACTGCACATCAAACACTGCACACCACACACTGCACA
>REGO01000097.1:5053836-5138203 GCA_010120015.1 Rhombomys opimus
AGAGAGAAAGAAAGAAAGAAAAAAAGAAAGAGAAAGAAAGAAAGAAAGAAAGAAAGAGAAAGAAAGAAAGAAAGAGAGAGAGAAAGAAAGAAAGAAAGAGAGAGAAAGAGAGAGAGAAAGAGAGAAAGAGAGAAAGAGAAAGAAAGAAAGAAAGAAAGAAAGAAAGAAAGAAAGAAAGAAAGAAAGAAAGAAAGAAAGAAAGAAAGAAAGAAATTATAGACTTCCTAAAATTAAATGAAACTGAAGGCACGGCATACCCAAGTTTATGGGACACAATGAAAGCAGTGCTAAAAGGAAAGTTCACGCCACCAAGTGCCTTCAAGAAGATGTTGGGGCCATCCCATATTTCACAGCCTACCTCATAGTTTTAGAAAAATAGAAGCAAACACACCCAAGAAGAGAAGACTTTCTAACTATTTTAGGTACAAATATTATTTCAAAATCTATAAAGGTATTCTGTATTATAAACTCCTGTCATGATACTAGGTCATATAGACTATTAACTAATTCTAGAATAAGCTTCATCTCACTTCCTGTACATGTTAGCAGGTCTGAGTCTGAAGTTTGTGTACCTCAGATGTGCTTAATAGACCATAGTCCTCAGACCTTTCTGAGATCTGCTGAATACAGCATTTTAAATGTTTAGGTTTTTCTTCCACCACCACCACCCCCTTTTTTTAACCATTTAAGTTTCCAAGAAGATGATGGGCCCCCAATGATGAATCCACCTGGATTGTGTAACACTAACCACTGGCTAAAACTGCTCCAAGCTTCTGCTTTTGGTTCTGTACAAACAGTGGACCTTTGAGTTGACTGCTATCTTCTCCCTAGCCAGGACTGCCACTACACTGACAACCACCACCCAAAGATCAGCTTCTGACTACAGACTGCTCAGGACAATCAAATTGCCAAGGCCATCTGAGACTACCATGAACATTTTTCAACACTTTGAACTCAAAAAATACTTAATTCCTAAGACTGCCAAATACAACCAAGCTGGACATTGTAGAAAGCTAAGCAAAAATTGCTCAATTTTTATAAATAGTTTTACTGTATCTTTCCTTTTTATTTAGACAAAAAGGGGAGTATAGAAATAATACAGGAAAAATATCATTGAATCTACTCTTATAGATCTTTTTATACTAATGCAAAATTAAGGTTATAATTGGTTACAATGGTATAGATCCTTTATATATTGATACAAAATTAAGGTTATATTTTGGTTACTGCTCACTATGTATCAAATCTCTTTAAGGTATTATACCTATGTAATTCGTAAAAATGCACTGTGAAGTTCTAGTTCTTTTGAAAGCTACTATCACAAACTGTTTAAAATAATTAAGAAATGTAAACTAATAGTCAAACTTGTGGTTTTGCTAGGTACTAATTTAGTTAATCTCAGGTGTTCTCTCAGTTAATTGATCAGTCCATAGCTAGAAACAAGCAATTCATATATACTAGAGATAGATAGATGGTCTTCAGAAACCTCAGAGATCTATATAAGTAGGGATTTAAAGATGTTTTATTAATTTGAGAATTTTTTGACAATGAGACATGTCAGCTCCTGGCAGCAGCCAGCCCCTTTAGACTTCAAAGATGATGATGAGCACCAAAAATTCTCTTTTTGGAGGTGGTTTCACATGTGTCAACATGGTTTCACTGGACAAGAACCCTACTGGACAAGCTGGATGCAGGACAGTTGAATACCAACCTTTGCAAGGACAAGGTAGGCAAATCCTTCATAATACCTGCTTCACAGAAATTCAGATAATCTGCCAGCAGGCTGAAGATGATGCTCCAACATTACAGAGAACTATTTATGAGTGTCCAGGAAGACAGAGGTATCTGTCATTTGTATGATTTTAGAATTTGTTTACTCTGCACTTTCTGTTTATCCAGAGAATATTTATCTTTCTCAGGTTTCTGATGGGACTGAAGACTGCATGGTCATAGTCTTACTATTAAGCTCGAGTTCTTTAGGATTTAAGAAGATGCTTTGGGTCTAAAAAGATGTATTTTTGTTGGTATTGCAAGTTTTGATACAAAGTGATTTAGGTACAGAACTTTGGACTCACAGAGATAGGATAGATATTAGATTACTTTCTTCAAATTTGCTAAATACATAAGGACTGTGGATGTAATTTTTTCCTGATAGTACATAGTTTATTGATGTTAGAGAAAAAGTCTTTTATTTAGACAAAAATGGAAAACTGTTGCAAGACATCTGATCCCATTGTGAACCCCAAGATTGTGAACTATAAAAACCTGTTCCTTGCTTGGTTTGGTTGAGCCCTAACACACACCTTTAATCCAAGAACTTTCTGTTTATTGTAAACAGATTTATTTCTGTTTATTATAAACAGTGATTATGTTGTGGTTCACCCAGCCCTGGCACACCTTTAATCTAAGAGCTTTCTGTACACAGGATTTAGTGACATTAACCCTAGATCAAGAGGTGGAGTAAGAAACCAGCTGAAAGAATTAAAGAGTAGGAGGAACTTTGAGTTGAGGGGTGTTTAAGACAGCATGGAGAAGTAGAAGCTTCAGTCTTAGCTCTCTAGCTCTCTTTGGGCTAGCAAGCCTTTGGCCTTGGCTTTTTGGCCTTTTCCAGCTGGGCTGTCAGCTGAGCTGGTCAGCCTTTTCAGCTTATTATTATGTTCCATCCCAACATAACAATCAAGCTCAGGGATGAAATCAATAGATTAGAAACAAAGAGCACAATGCAAAGAATCAAGGAAATAAAGAGCTGGCTCTTTGAGAAACCAACAAGACAGGCAAACCTTTAGCCAAACTAACTAAAATGCAGAAAGACACTATCCAAATAAACAAAATCAGAAATGAAAAGGGGACATAACAACAGACACTGAAGAAATCCAAAGAATCATTAGGTCTTACTTAAAAAAACCTCTACTCCAAAAATATTGGAAAACCTAGATGAAATGGACAGTTTTCTTGATAGACTCCACTTACCAAAGTTAAATCAATATCAACTAACAAATTAAATAGTCCTATATGCTTTGAGGAAATAGAAGCAGTCATCAAAAATCCCCTATTCAAAAAAAAAAAAAAAAAGCCAGGGCCAGATGGTTTCAGAGCAGAATTCTACCAGACTTTCAAAGAAGGACTAATATCAATAGTCCTCAAACTATTCCACAAAATAGAAACAGAAGGAACATTGCCAAACTCATTCTATGAGGCCACAGTCACCCTGATACCTAAACCACACAAAGACCCAACAAAGAAAGAGAACTTCAGACCTATCTCTCTTACGAACATTGATGCAAAAATACTCAACAAAATACCTTCAAACCTAATCCAAGAACACATCAAAAATATCATCCACCATGTTCAAGTAGAATTCATCCCAGGAATGCAGGGGTGCTTCAATATAGGAAAATCCATCAATGTGATCCACCATATAAACAAACTGAAGCAAAAAAACCCCACATGATCATCTCATTAGATGCCAAAAAAGCATTTGACAAAATTCTAACATCCCTTCCTGTTAAAAGTCTTGGAAAGATCAGGGATACAAGGGGCTTACCTAAACACAGTAAAGGCAATATACAGCAAGCCTATTTTCAACATCAAATTAAATGGAGAGAAACTTAAAGCAATCTCACGAAAATCAAGAACAAAACAAGGTTGCCCACTCTATCCACATCTCCTCAATATAGTTCTTAAAGTCCTAGCCAGAGCAATAAGACAACTAAAGGAGATCAAGGAGATACAAATTGGAAAGGAAAGAAAAAAAATCAAAGTATCATTATTCACAGGTGATATGACAGTATACATAAGTGTCTTCAAAAATTACACCAAAGAACTCCTACAGCTGACAAACACCTTCTGGAAAGTGGCTGGATACAAGATTAATTCAATTTTTAAAATTCAATAGCCCTCCTGTATACAAACAAATGGTCTAAGAAAGAAATTAGAGAAGCTATACTTTTCACAATAGCCACAAATAATATAAAGTATCTTGGTGTAACACTAACCCAGCAAGTCAAAGATCTGTATGAAAAGAACTTCAAGTCTCTGAAGAAAGAAATTGAAAAAGATATCAGAAGATGGAAAGATCTCCCATGTTCATGGATCGACAGGATTAACATAGTGAAAATGGCCATCCTACCAAAAGCAATCTATAAATTCAATGCAATTTCCATCAAAATACCAACCAATTCTTTACAGACCTCGAAAGAACAATTCTAAACTTTATATGGAAAAAAAAAGCCAAAAACCCAAAATAGCAAAAACAATCCTAAAGAACTTCTGGAGGTATCTCCATCCCTGACTTCAAGCTATACTACAGAGCAATATTAATAAAACTGTATGGTACTGGCATAGAAATAGACTAGTTGATCAATGGAATCAAATCAAAGATCCAGAAATAAACCCACACACCTACAGACACTTGATTTTGGATAAAGGAGATAATGGGAAAAAAGAAAGCATTTTCAACAAATGGTGCTGGTCTAACTGGGTATCTACATGTAGAAAAATGCAAATAGATTCATTTTTACCACCCTAAACAAAATTCAAATTCAAGTGGATCGAAGACCTCAACATAAAACCAGATACAATAAAGCTACTAGAGGAGAAAGTGAGACAAGCCTTGAGCTCATTGGCACAGGAGACAACTTCCTGAACAGAACACCAACAACACAGACTCTAAGATCAACAATCAATAAATGGGACCTCATGAAACTGAAAAGCTTCTGTAAAGCAAAGGACACTGTCATCAGAACGACAGCCTACAAACTGGGAAAGGATCTTCATCAACCCTACATCCAACAAAGGGCTAATATCCAAAACATTTAAAGAACTCAAGAAATTAAACACCAACAAACAAAATAATCCAATTTAAAAATGGGATCTAAGCAGATCTAAACAGAATATTCTCAACAGAGAAATCTCTAATGGCTGAGAAGTACTTAAAGAAAAGCTCAGCATCCTTAGTCATGAGGGAAATGCAAATCAAAACAACCCTGAGATTCTATCAAAATGGCTAAGATCAAAAGCTCAAGTGACAGCACATGCTTGCAAGGATATGGAGGAAGGGGAACCCTCCTCCATTCTGGTGGGAATGCAAACTTGTACAACCACTTTGGAAACCAATCTGGCACTTTCTCAGAAAATTGGGAATAGTTCTACCTTAAGACCCAGCTATATGACTCCTGGACATATACCCAAAAGATGCTCCACCATACAACAAGGACATTTGCTCAGCTGTGCTCATAGCAGATTTATTCATAATAGCCAGAATCTGGAAACAACCTAGATGTCCCTTAACCAATGAATGGATTTAAAAAATTGTGGTACCATTTATAAAATGGAGTACTACTCAGGTATTAAAAATCAAGGAAATAATGAAATTTGCAGGCAAACAAATGGAACTAGAAAATATCAACCTGAGCGAGGTAACCCAGATCCAGAAAGATACACATGGTACGTACTCACTTCTAGGTGGATTTTAGCCATATAGACAGGATAGGCAGACTACAACTCACAGACCCCACGAAGATAAGTGACATAGAGGACCCAAGGGAAGAAGCTTAAATCTCACTCAGAAGGGGAAATAGAATAGACAGTGGAAGTGGCTGAAAAGAGGGAAAAGGTAGGAGAGGGAGCACAGAGAGGATGGGGACCAGACCTGGGAGAGTGCGGGCGGGAGCACAGAGAGGCTGCTGAGAGAAGCCATGGGCAGAGGCATCTCTACAACAAGCCGGAGACCTAGGATAGAGTAGGCTCCTGGGAGGATACAGGGGTGACTCTACCTGAGACTCCTAGTAGCAGGGGCCATGGAGACTGAGGAGGACCACCTCTAACTAGGTATCACTCCTTGTGGAGAGAGAGGAACAGTAACCCACCCACAAAAACTTCAACCCCAAATTTACTCTGACTACAAGATATGCAGGGATAAAGATAGAGCGGAGATTGAGGGAAGTCCAAACAATGCCTGGCCTGAGACTCACCCTGTGAAAGACAGCCAGCCCCTAACACTATTAACAATACTCTATGTGCACAGACAGGAGCCTGTCAGAGGCTCCTGAGAGGCTCTGAGAGACTCGGATTGAAACAGATGCTGAGACTCACAGCCAAACATTGGGCAAAGCGTAGAGAGTGTTGTGGAAAAGTGGGGAGGAAAGATAGAAGGACTTGGAGGTACCAGGATCTCCGCGAGAAAACCAACACAGCAGAGACTGAAGCACCAACCAAGGACCATGCATGGACTGGACCTAGGTCCCTACACAGATGTAGCAGATGGGCAGCTCAGGCTTTATGTGGGTTCCCTAGTAAGGGATGACAGGTTTTCTCTGGCTTGGACTCTGTTGCCTGCTTTCTAATCATTTCCCCATGGTGGGATGCCTCGGCAGGCCACAAAGGAAGAGGACATGCTCAGTCCTGCTGGGGCAGGGGTTCCCCTTGTCTGAGGAATAGAGGAGGGGGAGAGGGGAAGGAGGGAGGGTGGTACTTTTAAAAGTTGTACTTTTTTAAAAACTCCTTTATTTACATGTCTTATATCTCTTTCTCCCTACTGCACCCTAAACCCCTCCAACACCCCAACACCAGGGAGGAGAGAGAAAGGGTTAGTGGGAGAGGGGGCACAGTTCTCTGAGCTGCTTACTGTGGGTTAGGGTCGTCGGGTTCCTTGGAGCAGTCCAGTTCTCGTTTCAGATCTACAACTTCTCTCACTGCATCAACAGCAACAGGAGCTGCACGCAGGAAGGAGGAAGAGCCCTGTTCTTTCCCGGAGTCTCCACACTCTCTGGGCTCTGATGTTTATTCTCTCTCCAGAGTCCTCAGAGCTACACTGTCTGCAGCTGGCAGAGAGCCCCTCTCAGAGCCCGCACAAAGTAAATAGTCTGCTGCTGTGGACCCTCTGAATCAGTCCCACATCCCACACCTGGGATTAAAACAAAAACCTGTTAACCTCCACAAGAGGGTGGGGCTGGGAGCAGAGGAGGGAGGGGGCTACAGTCATGATGCAAAGTGAAGAAACAAATTCTTTAAAAGAGAATATATTCTGTTCCCAGTGCCCACTGGAACTCCAGCCCCAGGGGTTCTGATGCCTTCTTTACCCACCACACTCAAGTACACATAGTAGGTACACACCCTAGGTGCACACCCTATGGCAGGTGCCACTGAAAGACACCAGCCTGGAACACCAGAATTTAGCTCAGTGCCTACTGCTTTGTTCCATGAAGGAGCCACTGCCCTTCCCAGTTGAGCCCCAACGCCACCTTGGAATCTTTGGCATCAGAATTCCTGGCCCTCCATTGTCAACCTAGTAGAGGGGCAAAAAAATTGAAAGCTTCTTGCTACCCTTTCACAATCAGCTAAAATCCTAACAGTCTCCCTTTAAGGAGGCACGTCCCACCTGACAATAAAGGCGGACCCCAGTTCCCTAACTCCCTGGCAACATCAGGTTAATTTCATGCAGTTGTTTTCATCATTCAGGGAACAGCTTCGAGTATTTGTAAACAACAAATTCTGTCTGAAACATAAAGCCTGTATAATGGATGCTCTTGACTCACTATCTGCCAATAGTGTTTACACATTGTTAATAATGGCATTTTCCTCTAATTACTGTGTTTGGAATATGTTTTAAGTTTTTTAAATCAGGTAGACACAATTGTCATCAGTGTGGCTTGGTCTCCTTCTGGAACACAGAGTGTTTGTCTCCCAACCCCTGTCTCTGTGAGACGGGGCCACAGGCCTAATTTTGACAAAAGGCTCTAAGTGTGTGTCACTTCTAAAGGAACCCTTGGGTCTGTATGCACTCATCGTCTACCCAGGGGCTACGACTTGGATCTGCTATCGGCCATGTGCTAAGGGTCCTCAGTGTACTGTCGTGGCTGGAGGAAGAACTTTCAGGAGTCAGGGCCTCACAGAAAGAAGCTGAAGTTGTTGGAAATATGTCCTTAAAAGAGACACTGGCACAGCAATGCAAAGCTAAAGACATGGCCAAACATCAAAATCGCGTCTTGAGAGCAAGCTGCTGCAACATACACAGCGACTGGATTGCTGAGGTCACATTCCACTGGGGAACAGCTGCCCGTGGGGGAAGAAACTCAGTTACAGAAAGGCACGGACACCTTGGTATCATTTGTTATACAGCATTACTTAGCTCGACCTGACTGACACCTAATAAATGAGGTCCATCAGTTCCGAAACACCTGTCCCAAAAGCAAATGCTGGAAAGGGTCTGTGTGGTCAACAATAGATGAACTTCTCCAAAGCAAACACCATCCGTATCACAGAACATCCTATGTTAAGCAGGCAGTGTTATCAAGGAACCTTGTTGCCTGTAGAAATGCTGATATGGTGTTAGGTGAACAGTGCAATGCAAAATTGGCCAGACATATGATCTCAATTTCTACGAAAACCATAGTACACAAAGACTAAGTGACAGATGTCAATTTTTTTTTAACCAATTAATAGATCTAAGTGATTTTAATCTTTTCTTTGAAGATTTCTACATCATTTTTCAAATTACTTCTACTAACTATATATACTGTTTAACATCAGAGGCTTTTTTTTTTCAAGATGGGGTTTCTCTGTGTAGCTCTGGATGTCCTGGAACTTGGTGCTCTGTACACTAGGCTGGCCTCAGACTCGTAGAAATCCACCTTCCTCTGCCTCCTAAAAGCTGGGATTAAAGGTATGTACCATCAGCACCTGGCCAGGGGAAGTTTTATGAGAAAAAATAAATTTATATAGTTATCTTGGAGATTTCAATAATTCCGGGGTATGTTCTGTGGTGAGGAAAGCCTTGCCTCAGCCTTCTGTCCCTACAAGATGCAGCCAGGACAAAGATCGTTTGGGTTCAGTGTAAGGGCTCTATGGAGGAGATGTACTATTAATTAAATAAGATACTATTTCAATACCATCTAGGGCCTTGGTAGTAAACCATTTCTACAACCCTTTGGCAGCGTAAAGCTATGTTCAAGTTATCTCGTTTAAAGTCTCACGGAAGAGAAAGATCCTAAGTTCAAGGTCTGCTTGAACAAGTCACCAAGACAAGGATGGGAACATGACTCTTTTACTGTACTTTTGAGCTTGTGTGAGGCCCTGAGTCACATCCCCAATACTGAAAACACTGGGGAGAAAGTCTAATAAAAACCCGGATGTTATAAAAAGCAAAGTAGGACTCTTCTCCCCCAGCTCATGGTGGCCTGGTGCCACATTAGTCTATAAGCCAGGGATTAAAAGTTGGTAAGCCAGGTGTTTGCAAACGCTCAGGCACGTCGACTGCTGCCGCATGCCTGCCCTAGGGTGGAGGTTGAAATGTTCTGACTGACAGCTGGCATTACCACGAGTCTTGTGATGATTCTAGTATCCATGCCGTAATCATCCCTCATGATTTCTCCGGTCAAAAATGCACGTGCCATCGCTCACTCAGGAACAGCTGAAGTTACACTACAAAGGCAGAAGTCAAGAAACTGGCAGCCAGCGAGTCTGAGACAGAAACCAAGGGAGATGTACGTCCTAGGCGGAGTGAACAGATCTAAACCAGAACAACCGATGAAGCTCGGTATTTCCGGTGATGAGACCCCCACGTGACCGAAAATTCTCCGCTGTGGTCCTTGTGTGGCTTCTGACCCTGCTTCTTCCGAACTTCCGGAGAAAGCCCTGGGCTTCTAGACAGCAATGGGATTGTGTCACTTTTCCCGGAGGGCCATGAAGAAGCTTCGCTTCACCCCACATGGGGCAGTAACAGACGAAAGTTATAACAGACCAAAGTAAGAATTTGGTTGAAGCCCAGCTTGGTGAACCGCTGAGTTTACCCGGGAGGAGTTACTTACAGGAACGCGGGTAACTCAAGGGCAGCTACGTCACCAGGACGTCCACCACCAGGTCTGACTCAGGGCAGCTACATTGCTCCAGTCTCCTTCCCAGGAGTTCAGCTCATGATTCGTCTTGAGGAGAAGAGCCACGTGATGACCCTGTGAGGAGCTCCGGAGTCCGTGAGCCTCAGGGCTTCCCTCTTTCCTCCATGAAGCAATGTGACTGACCTGTGACTCACTGAGGGTCTCCTCAGGATGAACATGGTGGCTGTGCCGCAGGACACCGACCACCACACAAGTCATGGAGGAAACAGCTCCACTTCCTGTGATAAGCCAATGACAATGACCTTGTCTCTTCAAGAACCATCTTGGGTCACCTCTAACCAAACCATCAGAGCCTGCTTCACTTTTCTTGCTGAGCCGTGTGAAAGCTTTGCCCTTCCTCAACACAGAATTCTCTCAGAGCCCTCCTGTGTCACCTCCACTGTGAATGAAATGCTTGCTTCCCTTCTATTCCTACCATGCTCTGATGCTTAGCACTCTGTGCCCCTTACAGGCAAACACCACAAAGGGAGTTATGAAAGATTAAATCGTGTGGCATTATGATGGTGAGTTTTATGGCCACACTGCCCATTTTCCCAGGTCGCTCTAAGGTGCTCATATGATCTCGAGGAATCATTTCTCCTAATGAAAAGCCAGCTATGCCCATCTCAGTGTGGTATGATTATAACCAATTTCCCCTGAGAGAGATTTCTAAGAATGTCTTCAAAACCTGCCATTTTCCAAGAGAATACTCTTGAGTCTTGGGGGAGGAGGGGGTTACTTTAAACTTTTTCTTAATTTAAAAAAAAAAAAAAATTCTGTTTCTCTCTCCCTAACAGACATGCATGTGGCTTAGAAATGACCAAGTACTGAAAAGCTTTCATTTTAGCCTCCAAAAGACTACATGAATGGCATCTGGTCCTCCCAAAGTGAGGCTCCCACATCCTGTATCTTTATAATGGGGGTAGGGAGAGAGGGGGAAGGCAGGGGTAATTTTTTCCCAATATGTTTGTCATTATTATAGGTTATATATACAGAAGGAAAGTTAATTAAGCTTTTTTTAAAAAATCCATCACACATCAATGGCTGCATTTTAATGAGTACAAAAAGTTGAGGTGTTTACTACCAATTAAAGTGGTTTTTAAATAAGCATTAATTAACACAGAAATTCAGAAGAAAGTTATACCTTGTCAAAGAAAGGCCAGTGCAGGCTATGCCCACTTCTGCTCCCATCCGTATTCAGATGGTAATTACCACCAACCCTATATTTTCCATAATAATGAGGCGAGATGCTGTCCTGTCCATCAAACAACAACACACACAAAAGTGGCGGAATTAGAAATTCTCAACCTGAGTAAACTTTTCAAACGTTCTTCTTCTGGATTTCCCCCTCATCCATGTCAGAGTTACTCAAAAGAAGAGGTTAGCCTGATTTGAAGGGCGAGTTTCTTTCTTTTATTCTCTGTTCGCAGGGACCGCGCAGGAGGGCCCTCATTGGTCAGGGAGGAGCGGCTTCCGTCTGCACCAGCAAATCAGAACGAGCCCCCGGTGCCCCTCCAGGGGCTGCAGGCCTCCTTTGTTTCTTTCTGATTGTGTGCTTGGAAAGGGGAGGGTGACACGGCTGTATTAGTTACTCTTCTCCGTACTGTGACAGAGTACCTAACCAAAGCAATTTCAGGGAGGGTTTATTTGGGCTCACAGTTCAAGGGTGCAGTCCGTGACCGACGGAACTCGTGGCGGCTGGGCGTGAGGCAGCCCGGCACAGCGCGCCTGTGTCTGGAGGCGGAGGGAGACCCTGCCGGCGCGCTGCTCTCTTTGTCTCTGTTCGGTCTGGGACCCACGGAATGTCAGCAGCCACAGTCACGGTGTGTCTTCCCATCCCAACCGAGCCAACCTAGATGAGCCCTCACAGGCCGCTCAGAGGTTTGAGACCTGCGGTTCCCGATCCTAAGGAGCTGACAGGTGACAATAACCATCAGAGAATGAGAAACACCAGACCTTTCACACCCGCTCACCAGCACTGACAGGCCCTCTCGCCCCGAAAGGCGATGGGGGCTGTGGCAGTGCAGAGGCATCTGCAGCATCTCGATCAGAGGCCGGGGTCTTACTGAGGACCCTTTTCTAACCAAGTTCACTGACACATCAGCCTCATGGTCCCCAAGTAAATAATGAAGGAGCCTGTCCCCTGTGGTCAAATCACTCTGGCCTGCAGGACACAAAATTTCAGAGGAAGTAAAGAAATCGACATACAATATATTCCAATCTGACGTGTTACCACTATTCAAACATAAAATACTAAGATAATAAAGGGCTCTCACCACTAGAGTATTGTCTATGTGACCTAACAGGTATGTGTTAATTAGCTACATTTTCATTGCTCTACAATGCCTGGAACTTGAGAACATCTTCCTGCACACAGCGAATGTACTCAGGTTTATCTGTCGATGGAGACTCTTAAACACGGGTCACTAAGAAGCTTGGCATGGGAGAACCAGGGTCCACAACTACAACTCCAGCAGCGGGGAGCCAAAGGCGGGAGGAGCATGTCTGAGGCCAGCCTGGGCCACCTAGTGAACTCCAGCCAACTCACAGGTAAGGCACCGCTGTTACCGGCAAGGCCGACGGGAGTCTGGGTAATGGCAGTAGTCTGCTTCAGTCCCTTCAGGCCCCAATTCGGTGTAGGTTCCTCTGGAACATTGCAGGCCCACTGAAGGGATGGACAGTAGGTCCCTCCTACTGTGGTCATTTAACTGTTCAAGGTCTTAGCAAGCAGGAAACACTTTAAAGTCAACATTTTTAATCATGGCTGAACAGTACATAAGAAAAGACTGACTCCAGGGAGCTACACAAGAAATACTTAAATAATCAAGTTGATTCGGGGTTAATTCTTCACAGTGGGGACACTGAAGAGCACTTCAGCACTTCCCGGTGGGGAGCGGTTTCTCCGGAGGGTTTGAGGTAAAATTCAGGCTGCACGCAGACACGGAACAGCAGGGTGGGGTCTTCTCCCCTCAGCCTGAGTCTTACACTGGCATTATGCACAAATAAAGAGCTGGCTGAGGGACCAGATGTGGTAACCTGCATCTGTAGTTCCAGCACCTGGGGCGCTGAGGCAGGAGGATGGGGCATTCCAAGCCAGCCTAGGCAACATGGCCAGACCTGTCTCAGAACCAAACAAGCCAGCTATGGATGAAGATGTGAGTTGGTTACTAGAATACATTTAGGACTCTGGCAACCCTGCGGTTGCTTCCGAAGCTCTACTCGCAGAGGCTGACAGGGCGGCCCCCTTGGAAGGGCTGGAAGAGTTTGTTTTGGGCCCATCAGATGGCTAGAGATCTGGGTATGACCCCAGGACCAACGTGACGAAGCAGGGTACAAACAGCTGCAAGTTGTCCGCTGACTCCCACATGTATAAACACATTTACTCAATCAATCAATCAATAACAAAATAACAATTTTAATTTAATTAAAATTTTTTTCATATGTTTAAAAGATCTTGCTCTGGCCAGGGGTGGTGGCTGAGACCGGTCAAGGTCAGCCTGGGCTACACAGCAAGGCCTTGTCTTTGTTTATTTGTTTGTTTTTGATTTTTGAGACAGGGCTTCCAGTTGTAGACCAGGCTGGCCTTGAGGTCACAGTGATCCCCTGCCTCTGCCTCCCCAGGGCTGGGATTAAAGGGGTGTACCACCACACCTGGCCCAAGGCCTTGTCTTAAAGAAACTGATGATGACAAACACTCGTTCTGGAAGCCACACTGGGAAGCCTCCCACCTTACCTTCCTGGGCTGTAGGGGTGGAAGAGGTGAATCTTGGTCATTTGTTGTGGAATCAGTGGGGTGGGGGGCTCATCCGTCACAGCGTCTAGCAGAGGAGTGGGGTACAGAACCGCGCCAGGTGTTTGGGATCTGAGTGGCCTTGACAAGCCCACCAGCATACCCCATCGTGCCTAGTGACTTTCCCTAATTTGGGCCAACCAACGTCACATCTACCCTGTCACCTACCAGGAAACTGAGAGTGGACCAGCCCAAACCTCTCAAAATCAAAGGAAGCCTAATCTAGAAAGCCACAGGCTAGAAAAATCTCTGTGTGTGTGTGTCAGAGCCACACCTCACCAAGGAGCAGGCACGGACACCGGGACACCCACCACCCACCCCGCTATAGTCAGCCACCTCAGCTCACACTCACCGGAGCCCAATCTGAAGACACAGTTGGCTTTAGTTCTTCTGGAAAAGCACATTTCCCCACGGACAGAGCATAGGGATCATGCCTCTGTGGTCATGTCTGGCAAAGTGAAATGTCCTTTTTTTTAAAATCCCTCAGTTATGTTACAGCCATTGTCTTGCTTTATTAAAATGGAAAGAGCTCTCCCTCACGTGTGCCCCATCCTGCCATTTATCAGAACCGGGCTAGCCTGTGCCTTTCCACTCAGTTTGGACAAAGGAATGAGTTTCATTTTTATTTATGGGCTTCATAAATCCGTTTCACTTGCTGCTTTTCACGCCTCACTTCCACACTGTTGTGTTGGGATTTCCCTCCCTGCCAGGCAATTAAACCAAAAACTCAGGAAGAGTTTTTTTTCTTTACAAAATTCTTTTAAATTCAAAATACACATAAATCATTTCCATTTCAGGTCCAATCCATCTAAGGGCTGGGAAAGGGCTGGGGCTTTGAAGCCTTTTGGACATCCCACTTGCCAGGTTAATTCTGTTGTCAGCAAGCTCACATTGAGATCTGAAGGTTTGTTCAGAATTCCGGGATGAATAGAACTTTTTAATTTTAGATGTTTCCAGACCTAGTTCCAGGGATGTGAGAAGGCGCTCCGGTGGCCCTGTGGCTGAGAGGCTCAGAGAGCCGTGAAGGGCTTGTGAAGCATCGCAGCCTGAGCCCAGAGCGGGGCCAAGAAACCCCAGAGCAGCCGCAACGCTGCACCCAGAGATACAGAATGAAGGTAGACAAACCAACAACCCAACAGACAGACAGAATCCAGACCAGGCAGCCCTCGGCAGTGAGGGAGGGGCAGAGACTCAGCCTGTCTCTCTGTGGCTCTCACCAGGAGTGTCTGCTCTTTCTCTAAACACAGAAAAGGTTTCCATCTCTCAAGGCTGCACACAGCAGGACCCCGTAGAGCCGGGCACAACCAGTAAACCTCATGGTCGGGGCTCAGCACAGTTCAGTCTTGTACAACAATCAGGGAAAGAAAGTCAAAACTTTAGACAACGTGGTGGTTTGAATGGGAATGTCCCATGGTTTCGGGCATTTGAATCCTTAGTCCCCAGTTGGTGGCGCTGCTTGGAAAGGTGTAGGAGGTGTGGCCTTGCCAGAGATGGCTGTGATGGTGAAACCCTCTCAGGACTTTCTCTGCCTGCTTCGTGCCTACAGTAAAGGACGGGTGCTCCCAGCGCCCTGCTTGTGCCATCAGGCCTTATCCCTCCCTCTGTAACACTAGGCCAAACCAGCTTTTTTCTATAAGTTGCCTTGGTCATGGTTTCTCACAGCACAGAAAAGCAGAGAGCACAGACAGGAACATAGTCATTTGACATTGTGAGGGCCCAAGATACAGTTCGCATTTTATTTTAGGCAGGGTCTCAGGTAGTCTACCCTCAAACATGTTATGTAGCCAAGGATGACCCTGAACTCTTGATTCACCTACCTTAGCCTTTTGAGTGCAGGGACTACAGGCATGAGCCACTACACTGGGCCTAAAATTTATTTTGATGTTTTCTCTAATTTAATCAGTCTATCCCTCTATCTTGCTCCCCCCCCCACACACACACACACTATCCATGTATCTTTACACACACATACACTGTACAGGGGATTGGACCTCAGTATTCATGCATGCTAGGTAAGTATTCTACACCAGGCTACATCTTATGCCATTTTTAAAACTCTCCTTCTCCTCCTCCTCTTTCTCTGCCCCATTCCCCTCGTGTTCCTCCTCCTTCTCTCCTCCTCCTTTTCTCCTCCTCCTTTTCTCCTCCTCCTTTTTTCCTCCTCTTCCTTTTTTTCTCCTCTTTTTCCTCCTCATCCTCTTTCTCCTCCTCTTCCTCCTAGTCCTCTTCTCTTTGTCCTCCTCCTTCTCCTCTTCCTCCTCCTCCTTCTCCTCTTTCTCCTCCTCTTCTTTCTCCCCCTCTTCTTTCTCCTACCCCTCTTTCTCTTCCTCCCCCTTTTTCTCCTCTTCCTCCTCTTTCTCCTCCTTTTCCTTTTCCTCCTCATCCTCTTCTTCCTCCTCATCCTCCTGCTCCTCTTCTTTCTCCTCCTCTTCTCTGTGCTGGGAATTGAACCTAGAGGGTCATACACCCTAGGCAAGCACTCTGCCAAGGAGCGGCATGCCCGGCCTGCTCCCCTGATGGACCTGAGTAACAACTCTGGAAGCACGCAAGGCGTGTCCAGATGCCCCCTCAGTCTGCCAAGCCCTTTGGACCAGCCTGAGCCTCAGTTCCTCTTGGCACCCCTGTGCAGCAGAAGGTGCCCCTGTCTGTTGGACTGACTTCCCTGGGATTCTCTACATGGGAAGAGCGCTGGCTGCTTCCTGTGTCAAGCCACAGATTACAGGGTTGACCTCGTCACTCAGGCTCACTAGTGGAAGTTGTTCCCTTCTTCCCTCTTCATGGAGCGGGGAAGATGAGCTTGTGAGCAAGCAAGCATCTGTAGGTGTGCGTGGCACGGCGCTGACACGGTTGACACAAGTGTTTTGGTGCAGCTGGCAGCATCTCCCTGGAGTAGAGGTGGGCGGACCAGAGGCTGATGAGGATGTCACAGCCGATTAGGATCAGCCACCCGCCGTCTCACAGCTACTTGCCGGGTAGAGAGGGGATGGGTAGCAGGGGCACCCCTCTGGGGCATTACTACTCATGATTCCCATCAAGAACTAGTAAACTTGCACTGTGATTTGAACTTTTACTACCATGGATCTATCCTCCACCCCCTAATCTGAGTTAGATGATTCACATTCCGGAGGCCAAGATAAAATCCAGAGCCCAAATCGTGCCAGCCACAGCAGGGTGCCACACCATAGAACTTTGTGCCTCAGCTGCCAGGCAGCCCCTCCACTTGCTGTGCAACATCTCAGGAAGTGTTTAATTCTACCTCGGGGAGGCCGTGTGCTGCAACAAACAAGAGAAATATTGGGTAGCATAGCACTGCCTGGCTCCCGCTAGATTGCGCAGAGAACTGAAGTAGAATTCCTCAAAGAACAAAACGGTGTTGAAAAAGCATCCCTGTCCTTAATAACCCTGAGTGGAGATGGGCTTGGGCCAACGTGGGAACCCAAGACTCTCTCATAAAACTATGTGGGTCATTCACTGGCCAAGAGCATCATCAAACAGGTGCCTTTCACATCACAGACCCTAATCCTGCTTCTATCCTATTTGCTGACCACGAGCAGTAAATGCCTTGAGGAAAGGCTGCCTTTTTCTAAATTGTAGATACTCCAATAAAAGAGACAATCCTGTAGAAATGGGAAAGGGACAAGATAGCCAATACCTACTTTAAGCACACACATATACACACATGCAAATGCATGCACATACACATATATATGCATTCATGTGCATGCATGTACCTACACTTGCACACACAAGCACATACTCAAACATACAGGTACACATGCAGCAGGTGCTTACAAATACATACTGTGTACCCACAGACTTAAACACCATGAACATACATGTACACACAGATGCACACACATTTATACACACTCAACCACAGATTCACACATGAACACATACATTCATGCTCACAAATACATGCATGTGCAGGTGTACACCACAAATACATAGACATGTACAGACATGCACACATACATATAAACACCTCAGAAGTTCTTACAGATGCCCTCAATCCTCCTTTCCTCCAGTGTATCAATTACCCAGTGATGGTGCCTTCCTGGACACTAGTCTCACCCCTCTTAAACGCTTTCCATCCTACCATCTAAGCCATGGCTTCTCTTCACAGAGGACATGAAGAAGCCAGGATCCTTGCCCTGAGCTTCCCATGTTGACACTGGCTTGCAGACACGCGGTGGAGTTCACTCATGCCCCGTGGGTGTTCTGTCCAAGCCGGGGCCCTCTTGCTTAGCTGCAGGTGGTGTGGGAAAGCCTCCAGGAGGCATGCTGACCACGGGCTTTCTGTGGGGAGCCTGGAGGCTTTGTTCACTTCATGCCTGAATCCAACACTGGGGGTGGCCAAGAGGCAGTGCGTGCTCTAAGCCCACATTCCTCTTTCCTCTCCAGCCGTCCTGTGTGGACAGTGCCACTTCATGAAAATAAGGACGAATGTTCCTTTTTCTCTTTTCTGATTTTCAGGATGATAGGTTTGGCCCCTGGAAGCCTCCTTGGGTGACCAACTCACCTCTTACCCTTTTCAAGTCCTGTTTGTAAATACATAGGGGTCAAGTTGTTCTCTCTTTGGCGAGCAGAAGGGTCTGGGTTCTTTCTGACAAGTCTTGCAATTTTCTGAAGACTGGAAGACCCTAGAAATTTCTACGTGGTCTGCTTCAAGATGTCCCCACGAAGTGTGAGAGCTTCCTCCCAGGACTCTTCTGGAAGGCAGAGCACTTTCTGTGAGCAGAAGCTGTTGTGCTGAGCTGTGGCCGCATCTGGGGCTTTGAGCTAGGATGAACGGGGCAGTACTGCTGACTGGAAGACTTGGGCCTTTCATCTGTATGTGTAAGTATAAGATAGAAATTTAAACTGAAAAAAATAAAAAAGCAATACATGGGAGGCTGGCGAGATGGCTTAGTGGATAGACACTGGTTACCAAGCAAGACAACCTGAATTTAATCCCTGGGACTCACATGGTCTCCGCATGTGTGTCATGACACATACATACATATAGTAGCTAGATAAGTAGACATACAGACAGCTAATAGATGGGGAGGTAGATAGATACACAGCTAGATAGACAGATAAACAATAGATAGATAGATAGATAGATAGATAGATAGATAGATAGATAGATAGATAGATAGATGACAGATATATAGAAATATTTAAAATATTTTTGAAAGAGTAAGGAGGATGAGAAGTTCAAGGTTACTGTCGGCTACACCACAAGTTTGGGAGCAGCCTAAGCTACACGAGACCCTAGATTTAAAAATCACACAAGCATTTTATCCATTGAAAAGTTCAAAATTAATCAAAGCTCTTTAGAAATTGTGGGCTATTACTATTTTTTGAATTTTTTATTAGAGATGATTTTAAAACATACTCCTCCTGGTTCAACTTGGTAAGACATGTAAAAATTTAAGGTTTGTGAAAGTGAAGAAATGAATGTCACCACTTTCATTTTGTATCAAAAACAGACTTGCACACGCTTTAACACCTCCTCCACACCTCCTCCCCCAAACCTGGGAGATCACTGTGGACAAAGGGCGGGAAGAATGAAGAGCCACACACAGTGGGTGACTACAGAGCATCTCCACACAGCGGACCTGTAAACGCGCAAAGTGGGAAGTAGATCTGGGAAGAGCTGAGAGTGGGAGAAAACACTATCAAAACAGATAAAGTCTCAAAGAACTAAGAACATCTTAATAAAGAAAAATGAAAATGGAAACACACATAAGCAGACAATAGCAAAGATTAAAACATATCACAAATTTATTTAGAGACTTCCTGTTCAGATGAAGTGCTGCCAAACCTTAATTGGTTCTCTCAAACCGTAGACACGCCTTTCTCCCACGCCGAGTCCTGGTCCCTGAGGCAGAGGGGACGGGCACTCTGAACCTCCCCTGTTAACATCAGCCTTTTATCCCGTACATCTCCATCCATCCTTCTGTTCTATCCTGGACAATTTACACACAGCAAACCCTGCTTCGGGTCCGGTGGCTGGGATCCACGTCTGAAGACTTGCTCTCTGCTCTGTGTGCTGGGAAAGGTGTACTTCTGTTGGAAGTCCCTGGTGGCCTGCTCGCACTGACATTAAGTGCCAACATGGAAATTGTGCAGCATGGTTCGCGTGCTGGCGTGCTCCCACTCCTCCTGTCGTCACCGATCTACAGACAAGCATTGAATGTGCACACTTAGCTGATGCCTTTCTCTGCACTCGAGTTGTCTACGTATTTTCCACTCAATGCCTTTGTAGGAGGCCTAGGGAACAACTTTGGGATGTCCTATGGAATGGTGAACCCTAGCCCAGCTTGTGGTGGTAGAAGATGGATCCTTTGGAAGGCAACTGGGATTAGATGAGGTCACGGTCTCCTCAGGAAGGAGATGAGTGCCTCACAGGAATCACACGAGAACATGCTTGTCTCTCTGACTCCCCATGTGGGAGAAGGCCCTTGCCAGATCCACAGCATGAGACCGGGGGGGGGGGGGGTCAGAGAGACAAGCATGTTCTCGTGTAGCCTCTGAAACAGGTAAAAACCGCTCCCTGATCTTCATGACCATCAGTCTATGGGTCCCTGTTACAGCAGCACAACAAAGAAAGAAAGGCTCCCCGAGTTCTCGCACACTCACTGGCAGTGATTGCGCTGCTGGCCACAGCGGCCCGGAGCTTCGTGGGAAGACCGGCTGCTCTGTGGGCTGCAGGCAGAAGCTGCTGTTTCCTCTCTCATACCCCACAGCCTCTTGGCTGCCAGGATTTCATTTTCAGCTGCTGCCATCTGGGGTTCATTGGTGTGGTCAGCTGGTTGTGGAGAATGTTGTCTGTGAGTTCCTCTCTCTCTCTGTGGTTGCTCTGTTAGATGGTGAATGTGGTCATCTCTGAATTCAAGCTAGTCTCCGCCTCCTCCTGGCTCCTTCCCTCAGCTGGTCTTGGGCCTCAGCTTTGCAAAGAGCCCTTGTATTAGAGTGTGTGGGTAGGAAGTATGTATCGAGTCATTTTCACACTGAGGGAAAACCTGAGAGAAACAATTCAGAAGAGAAACTTTCCTTGGCTCACAGTGTTAGGCTTTGCTCTGTGGTTTTCTCGCTCCACAGTTTCTCAGCTCATGGTAAGGGACAGGATCATGACATCTTCACAGCTAGGAAGCAAAGAGAGGTGAGGGACAGGGGAATGGCTGTGCTGTTTAAAGGGACACCCACATCAAGCCACATCATCCAACCAGCCCTGTCTCCTCAGTAATGCTGCCAGATTTTAAATCCATTGACTGGGCCAGAGCCTTCATGATCCAATCACTTCTGGTAGCCAGAGCTTCCGGCTGAGGACCAAGCCTTCTACACACCAACTCCGGTGGTCCTTCAGACCACAACCTGTTACTGAAAGAGGCAGACCTGTGGCACCGCAGCCTCTGCCCTTAGTTTAGAACCAAGAGCCGTACAGCCCTGCTCCGGGACTCGGCTGCTGCATTGCGGAGCCAGGCAAATGAGAGTGGGTTCTCTTTTCAGGACCTTCATGTCTCCATCTGCTCCCCAGAGAGGCTCCCCCACCACAAAAATGTGTGAATGGTAGTGTAAACTGTGGGGACGGAGGTCACAGGAGCGTGTGGCACTGGTCACCATGGCCCACATGCTTGAGGGCAGAACTATGCAGCCCTCACCCTAGCTCTGCCCTCCACACCCTGGACAGCAAGCGTCTGGCACGCTCTGAGCACTAAAGCTTCACACCTTAAGAGGGCTGAAAGCCCTACCACGTGATCACTAACTTAAAACGCCCCGGGCCCCATCAGAGGTGACAGGGGTTCATGCGCCCATGGTTGAGGGCTAGCCTCAGAAAAGACCCTGCACACGGAAGAATGGCCTTCACTTCAAACGTCAACCACCAGAAGTCATGGAAGGGCTGAGTTTTTAAAATGCATTTTTTATTATTCAGCCTTCAGCAGAAATGTCACCTTTCTAAGGCAAGCTGTTATCATGCGCTCCCCGTGCCAAACGGGTGCCTCTGAGGAGCAGGATTTGATCTCAGCATTTTTAGTGATTTGTGTTTCTCTTTCAAGGAGCTCCATGCCTTAAGGCACCTGTGACACTCACAGCGCAAGAAGGTAAGTCTGCAGGAGAAGCCAGCGCTGGAGCATAAAACAGGGGCATTGCTGAATAGGCCAGGAGCACCATCAAAGCCAGAGCCTGCGGTCCCCCTGCCTATAACCCCGGTCCCCTCCGCGCCGCGCATTGTTTTCCAGTGGGCACCGTGGTTGAAACCATATTCTCAAAGAAGCTCTGTTTTGTCACAAGGCCCCCATCCACAGGCTCGGCCACATGACAGGCCCAGAAGCAGCCAGCACAACTGCCGGCAATGCTTGCCAACAAGCCAGATGCTGCCACACATTGGCATCTGGGTCCTGGAATAGCAAGCATGTTCTCAGTCTGGCTAGGGATTCTGACCCCAGCTTCAGAAGGAGACAAAAACAGGGAGGAAGGAGTGGGAACAAGGGGAGGTCGGCCTGTGGCAGGGTCTCTCGGTAATTTCCCCACAGTGGGTTTAGAGCTGACACAAGTCTCCTTGGAAAACGGCTCCAGGAGCTGCTGTGAGTGAAGGGACAGAGACAGGGATGGCTGTTCTGGCACCTGGGAAGGGGGTGGCGGATCTACAGGAGACAGCTGCAGCAGGCAGCCCTTCTCCCTCCCCCCTCCAGCCACACTAGCCCACGGTGGGGCTAAGCTTCGGGACATGGCTCCAATCTGCAAGAGAGGGACAGAGTAGCAGTATCCATGGCTGTCGCGCCTGCTCTCCAGGCGCCAAGGCTGACAAGTGCCAGCAGGGCACAAAATGATGAGAGCCAGCTCCAGACCCCACGCAAAAGGGAGCCTCACCGTAGGGAAGGCGCAGTCGGGGGCTCTGGGCTCTGGGCTCAGACGCGGGGTGGGATGGAAAAGAAGCCCCTGACCTAAAAGCGCCTACTCATCTGACGATGGCCCCCAACACTGTGTAGCCGCATCGATGGAAGCCGGGCTCGGAGGAGGCCAAAGCTCCACGCAGGGTGGGGAGTAAAAGGAGAAAACAAAGAGCAAGCAGCAGTTCTTTTCCAGAACAGCCAGTTCTACCCAGCATCCCCTTGGTTCCACTTCCGTGTCTGAGCCCTGGGGGAGCCAGCCTGTGTTCGGAGGCGCCTGCTCTGCATCTGCAGGGCCCTGCGTGAGGAACAGGAGGTCGCTCTCTCTGGGGCTGGACACCGCAGACTCTACCCGGACTCCCGAGGCTCCGGCCATCAGGTGTGTGACACTTTGGGGACCTCTGGCCATCGCTGGTGAGACTGTGAACCACATCCTCCCTGTGGTGCCTTGGGCAACAGTGTCATTTAGAGAGACCAGCGTTACTAGCACCCTAGCAACATGGACACAGAGTAAATGCTCAGTGGACATCCCCCGGCTGCTGTTTGCGCAGCTTTGCTCTCCTGAGGCACGGCCTCACGCAACAGAGGCTGATCTGGAACTGCGTAGCCTCCTGTGCAGCCTTCCCCAAATCCTCCGACTGCAAGCGCAAAGGTCTGAACAGTTTACAGGTTTCATGTATATGCACTACACAAGCAATCTCAGCTAGTGTCATCTTAGTGCTTTATAAACTCTTCCTGTGGTAAAAAAGTTTTTAACTGGACCCTCTCTATTCCTCCACTTCCAGAGTCAAACACGCAGTGTGGGGCTGGGGGAATGGCTTATTCAGAAAGCCCTTACTTTCAAGCATGAGAACTTGACCTTGGATCCCCAGATGCATGAAGGGCCCAGCGTGGTGGCACAGCCTGGGTCGGGGGCAGGTAAGGAGATTCTGGGCTTGCTGGCCTGTCAGCCTAGCCTACTTTCCAGGTTCGTGAGAGACCCTGTCACGCACGCACGCACGCGCACACACACACACACACACACACACACACAAAAGGTGGCAAAGTCCAGTGACTCCGGCATTGGCAGAATTCCAGCCCAGAACCAACGTGGAGAGAGAGAAAACCGACTCCACACAGACGTCCCCTGACCTCCTCCACGGCACATGCACACCCGCACAGTAATAATAAATAAGACAAAATAAAGAGAGAGGGCGGCTGAGGTCACCCCACATCAACCTCTGCCCTCTCCATGTGTGTGCACACACGTATGTGCACCTGCATGCACATCTAGGCACACACATGTGAACAAGTGGACATGTGCACACACATTTAAAGAGCACACAGCTCACGTTCCTGATGCGAAAGCCAATACCCCTTTACAAGCTGTAAGATGAGCTGACCCTGAAAGCTTCCCCAGCTGAGGCCTGGCAGAGAAAACGCATGGCAGCACTGCGATACTCCAAGTCAGCTCTGGGGCCTCTGGTGGCCTGAGCAGAAATGGCCACCACAGACTGAAAGGAAGTGGCGGTCCTGAGAGGATGAGGACTGCGGCCTTGCTGGAGCGGGTTTGGCTTGCTGTCACTGGGGCTGGGAGCTTCCAGGTCCTCCTCGGGCTGGTGTTACGGCTGCCTGCCTGCTGGTCCTCTCAGCTCCTCTCCAGGGCGGTGTCTGCCTGCACGCGGCCATGCCTCCTGCCATGAAGACGGTGGCCTAGACCTCTGAATGTAGCCACCCCACTTAAATGTTTTCCTTTGTAAGCGTTGCTGTGGTCATGGTGTCTCTTCATACCATGACCCTGACTAGACAGAGCCTTTGCATCGTCTTGAGCAAGGAGGAGACCGGGTGCTGATTTTCAACTGCAGCACCCATTAGAAAGAACATGAATCAAAGCTCTAGTACCTGCGCCATCTACTGCAACAATGGTGGCAAGCGCGGGGGAGGGGGGAGCAGGAGCTGCCTTCAAAGCAGCTGTCGTAAAGGAGCCAATCTCTCTGCGGGTGTAGACACCCTCTACCCAGTGCACCTCTTAAAGACATGTGCTGCCAGGGCCCAGCTCAGAGCCCTCTTTCTCCAGCTGCCTAACTGGACCAGTTTCCTCTCAATCACCCTTCCCCACTGATACAAAGACTGGAGCAGTTTCCGTGGAAATGTCACAATGTCTTCACACTTAGAAGGTGCCCCCCCGGGGGAGGGTAAGAAATGTCCCACAGACACAGCCTAGGTCCCGGAAGGACGCCGTTGTGGTTCAGCAGGATGAGGACGGGGACAAGAACCCGCCTTTCCAGCTATGCCCCATCCTGTTTTCCTAAAGATGCAATTTCAGGCTCAAAGAAGACTTGCAAGAAAAAAATTCACAAAGTCCCTTGACCCATAACGGAGGATGTTTTTGGGACCCACTTAGGCAAACCATGTTATGTCTGTCAGGGACAAAGAGAGAGTAGCCCAAGAACAAATGTCAGGATATTATGGAAACAGAAAGCAAATCTACTATGTAAGAGTGAAATGCCAGGCAGGCTGGGACCCAGGGCTTTGGGCTCTGAATGGTGGAGCATCATTCTCAACACAAATACACTTTCTTGGTTTTCTCTGAGGATCCTCAGACGATGCTACAGAGACTCTGGCTCACGTATAAAGTGGTTTCTGAAAGAAGACAATTTTTATAGGGAAGTTCTAGACGTGGGAGTGGCAGGAATGGGCTTGGCACCCTCCACATTCTCCCCTGGCTCGGGACTCTACCTCCAGCCCAATGTGTGTTCTAAACCCTCTCCGCACTCCCATCCTCATCTCCTTCCCTCCAATTACTTTCTATTCTCACCCTAAAATTATCTCTCCAAAGTAGCTGTCACCCAGGCTAGCTACTTAAGAACCTTCACCGATTCCCCAAAGGTCTGGAGCGCAACACTGTAGCTGCTCTTGGCTGTTCATTGGTGTTCTTCCCACCCTTCACACACACACACACCGCCCTTTTCACTCCTATCACTAGATAAGAGAGAAGGAAGGATAGACGAGACATAGAAATGGAGATCCCTGCATCGAATTTCTTTCTTGTTTCCTCTTGTAGCTGGTCTGAGCTAGTTTGTGGGTTCTTCTCTTTCCCACTCTTTAGCTTCCCAGTTTCATGCCCTATCATTAAATATCATTAGGAAGAGACAGAGGGAAAAGAGAGGTCCTTGAACCTGATTTATTTCTTCTTGCTTCGTCTTTGAGCATGACTACTAACAAGCTGCAGCCTCCTCTTCAAGACACTCCTAGAGAAAAAGGCTTCGGAGAACTTCAGGGAGGCTGCTGCCACTGCTGCTGCCGCTGCTGCCGCTGCTGCTACTGCTGCTCCTTGTTGCTGTTTGCTGGGCTGTTGGAATCCTGGCATGAAGAGTGGAACTTCTTCATAAGGAACTATGGATAAAGAGGTCTATATCCCCTGTCACTACTAGCCTTCTTCTTCTCTTACCTAGAGGCGGGGTTGAAGGGTGGTAGAGGCATTTAGAAAGCCAAGACACTAACCAGCAGGAAGTGGCCAAAGAAAACTCTGCCCCTTCTCTCCACTAACCTTCTTTCTCTCCTACCTGGTGTTGGGGTGCTGGAAGGGCTGGGGTGAGAAGGGAGAAAGAGCCATAAGGAACCTCAAATAAAGCAGGTTTAAAAACCAAAGCCCATACCTTGCTGTTGGTCTTGACTTCTCCCCTCATTTGAGGCAGGGTCTCTTGTTCAGGGTGGCATGTGCCAGGCTAGCTGGTAGAAAGTCTCCCAGGATTCTCTTGTCTCCTTCCCATCTTGCTGCAGGGATGCTGGGGTGACAGATGCTGCCATACCTGGGTTACATGGGTCCTGACTCAGAGGGTGCAGCCAATGCCTGACCAGTTCTGAGCCGTCTCCCCAGAGCTGCTCCTTCAAGGCCAGCCCAGCAAAAGTCTGTTGCTCCCGGTTCCTGGCTGCTTCACCTGAGGTGCTGTCCCTCTGCCCACCCACAGACTCCTCACTGTTTCCCCCTGAGACGCCAACATCAACAAGTCACGCCAGGCCACCTTCTCACTGCCCGTCACCCACTCGCAGACCCACCACGATGCAACCTTGTTCCGTTTCCCTATTTACTGCCCTCGAAAGAGCAGCACCAAGTGGCAGCCGCCCTGCTGCTGCAGCCTCATGCTTCCCTGCTGGACTGAGGTTCCCACGCTCGGTTTAGAAAGGTGACTCTACAGCCCTGGCTATTCAGTGACCCTCCAACACAAAAGCTTACTATGAAACCCTCAAGATGAGCCGGGGGTTCTTCAAGTACTCCAGAACGGGGGGACGTGAGTGCTCTGCACTAAGAACGGAAAGTACCCATTCTGCGCTCTGACTACACCTGCCAACAGATGGATAACAGAGATACTGAGGTGTGATGGACGGGGTCCAGGGACACCACCATGGGCACGGGGTCAAGGAAGAGGGCAACATGGGAATCGTCCAGCCTCTGTTAGGTGCTACACGCTGGCCCTTCGCCCCTCCTTTCTGGGGTACACCTGGCTGAGAAACAGCATCTTATTCTTTCATCCTATTGTCTTTTTAAAAGTTCTCTGTGTCTCTGTCTGTCTCTCTCTCTCTAAAACTCTCTCTCCCCCAGTGTGTATGTGTTTGTGTGTGTATGTGTGTGTGTGTGTGTGTGTCTAAAGAATCTAAAAGAGAATTTCAAAACCCCTGGAACTGGAGTTATGGATGGTTGTGAGCGGCTGATAGAGAAGGAATTGAACTCAGGCCTTCTCTAAGAGCAGAAGTAAAGTGCGTTCAACCACTGAGCGGTCCCTGCAGTCCATCTCACCATAGTCTTTAGAGCTGTGTGACCACCAAGAGATGTGCTAGTGAGTGGGGTTTGAACAGCAACCCATGCCTCCGGGAATAACAGAAAAACAATTACAAGAAACAGTGAAGTACCAACTCAGGGTTTTTGTTAACCTTGCCTTCTACAATGTGGAATTATAATACTAGTTCACGGTGAAAAGTGAAACTCTACCATGCTCTGGCACAGCACAGAGCTTTCTCCCTTTGCCCTCTGCAGTGAGAGCCCACAGCACAGCCTTCTGACTGAGACTGGAGGCCATCAGTCAGAGCAGCAGCCAGGAGGCCGCTCTGAGGTGCTCTAGTCTGTGCCTCAAGGAAATCGTATGAAATGCTAGGCTCCATCCCCCATGCACCTATAAGGCAGAAACCAAGTCTTGGAAAAAAAAAAAAAAAAAAGAGGCTCACATGTCTGAGTCCAGGCAGAATGGCAGGAGGGGCCCTTAGGAAGCAAGGCCCTCTTTTTTAGCACTGCCTACTTGTGGGGCAGGCAAGAGAATTCAACCAGGACATGCTCTGAAGGAGCCCCACTGAACAGCCACTCCAGGACATGCATGGCAGGAGAGATAGTCCATTCTTGGTTTCCACTGACCCCACACAACAGAAAAGCCGACAAAATTGTAGCTACTCAGAAACAGTCTGAATAATGCTGGGAGATGACTCAAGCAGGGACATGCATCGCATCCCCAGGACCCACACACGCCAGGCACAGCAGAGTGCAGCTGTACCGCAGGGCTCCTGGCTGAGGAGGGAGGCAGAGACACAACCTGTGGGCCAGCAAAGAAGAGAGCTGCCTCAGAGGAGGAGGGAGGGGAGGCAGAGCGGTACACACCACAAAGTAAACAAGAAGGCAATCTGAACACATCACCAAGACCCCCCGAGAGGCCCTGGGAAGAAGAGTGGCCACAGAAGGGGGTGCTGGTCCATAGAACCCGGCAGCATGATGACTGCCGAGGAGGATCCTTACTCAAAACTGCCAAAGAGAGGGAGATCGTTCTCACGCAAAGAAACAGTGAGCTTGTAGGCACGCATGTCCTGAAATCCACAATGTACACGCTTATCCAAACATTACCTCGTACCCAATACATAACTACCTTTCGATTAAAATAAAACCTGAAAGAGTTGGGTTATTATTGTTAAGAAGTCAGTTGAGAATATCTGTCTCAAATAACACGAACTCATGTCACAGCGTCAGCCAACTTCCACTGGGAGGACAGTGTTTCCTTGGCTTTTGGGAAGACTCACTCACCTGTGAGGGGTGACATCAGTGATGTTCGTACCATAGTGAGGCACTGCCTACCTGTCTGAAAAAGACCCCTAAGAAAAGCAAAATCAACGGTGGGAATTCTAAGTAAAAGCACAATGTCATGAGGAAACATTCAGACCCAAATGCCCACTTTCAGGATGCCATCACTCGCAACAGCCCAAAGTAGCCAAACAGACACACAGTTAAGCCAAGTGCGGTAAAGCCACAGCCAGCACAGTCACAGGGACAGTCAGAGATGGACAGTCAGCCAGGCCGGGAGCATGGGTCACGGGGACCACAGCTCCCCTGAAGACTTCCCTCACCGGGTGAGTCACTTAACCAAATGCGATGCACACTCCACGGAGGAGGTACGGCCAGTCTTTACTAGAAGACAGACACACCCCACAGCACGGATGAGCCCTGGAAATGTCACCCTAAGTAAACCAGACACCGAAACACTTACAGGAGGACCATGAGGATCAGGAGCTGGGAGAGGACAAACAGGCAGTGACTGTGGAGCAGATATGGTTTCAGCTCAGGATGGTAAATAGTTCTGAAGAGAGATAGTAGCAATGGCTGCACAAAGATTTAAGCATGCTAAATGTCACATCTGCATTGGATGCCTAAGACTGGCTGAAACAGGGCTAGGGAGATGGCTCAGCGGGAAAAGTGCCTGCTCTACAAACATGATGTCCCCAGGTTCGGGTCCCCAGCTCCCACGTGAAAACACAGGCAGCATGTACCTGTAATCCCAGCACTGGGAGGAGACAGCTCCCTGCCTCACAGCCAGTCTAGCCAAAATGGTGAGCTCTGGAGAGATACTGGCCCCCACATATACATACATACATGCATGCATGCATGCATGCATGCATACAGTGGAGAGACGCCGTGCTGGCTAGCTTTATGTCAACTTGACACAAGCTAGAGTCATCTGAGAGGAGGGAGCCTCGTTGAGAAGATGCCTCCCTAAGGTCAGGCTGTAGGCAGGCCTGTAGGGCATTTTCTCAATGACTGATAAGGGAGGGCCCCTTCCACTGTGAATGGTGCCATTCCTGGACTGCAGGCTGAGCAGGTCACGAGGAATAAGCTAGAGAGCAGCCCCCTCCATGGCCTCTGCATCAGCTCCTCCAGGTTCTTGTCCTGTTTGAGGTCCTGTCCTGACTTCCTTCCATGATGAATGGTAACATTTAAGTATAAGCCAAATAAACCCTTTCCTCCCCAGCTTGCCTTTTTGTCATGGTGTTTCACTGCAGCGAAAGAAACCCTAACTATGGCGGATAGCCAGTGTTGACCTCTGACCCCCACACAAGTGCACATGTGAGCACACACACATCCAAAATGACTAAAATGGCGAATTTTACTTTTATTCTGGTAAAAAAAAAAAAAAAAAAAAAAAAAAAAAGACGAGAACTACTGAGTGGGGATTTCTTGTGTGATTTTGACCCATCTTCCTCCCCTGTGCTTGAGCCAAGAGGATAGGAACTATAGCAGAGGCCACACCGGAGCCTCAAGCATGGACCCCTGCACGGAGGAACCATAGCCATTACCCCGTGTTTACTTCTAAAATAATTTGTGTCCAACACGGACGCTGTGTGCACACTCAGCACAAGCTCCAATCAAGCACGAGGAGAGAAAACCACAGCTGTGGGAGACTGGCGTGGCAACCGCTTGTTTCTGTTACTGTCCTTTGAGTCCAAGGGTGCAAATCACAGAGAAGGGCAGGGCCTTCGCGTCTGCTGTGCAGCCCTACTCTTATGTCATAGGGCACTTCTGGGAGGAAGTTCTGCACTGGCAAGCTGAGTGCTCGCAGACTTCCTACCGACCCCCACAGGAAGTCCCTGTCTCACCTGCATGACTTCCTGTCATGAGGCCGGGGGTGGGGAGCCAAAGCCAGCTCCAGGGACTGATGTCATCTTGACTGAGGTCTGATCTTGGTGACCTGCTATATCCCAACCCTGCGTTGTCACAGCCCTTCAGCTGGTTTCAGGTTATAAGGGAAAAGGGGAGTCAAATAATGGAAAAGGGGGAAATGCTTGCACATTTCCTGTTTTTCAATACACACTTCTGCTGCTGCTTATCTTGATGGGAGAGCGGGTAGTCAGTGGATGGATGCTGAGACGTTCTTGGGACTCAGTGGCCTTAAACACACTCAAAAGCACATGGATTAGGACAGAAAAGTTGAGGGGCCGGAGTGAAGCTCAATGGGACAGCATTTGCCTAGCATACAGGCACAAGGTGCTGAGTCTAATCTCTGCTACAACAAACACAAACAAAACACAATGACAACAACGAAGGAACAGAAATTCCAATAATTTCTGGCGGCCTCTTGCTCGTAAGCAGTGCCTTATTCTGTCATCTCTGAATGGAGGTTGACAAACAGGCAGTAGCACTTGTAAAGCACCTGTAATTCTTGGCAAACACCTTGGCGGCGGCAGCACCACCTCAGCAAGATGAAGGAGCAGCGTAACATTGGAGACACGGGAACATACGATTCTCAACCCGAGCTCGGCAGGAGCTCGGCTCTGAGCATCACGGAATTGTGGAACAGGACATCTTCATATGTATGACAGACCACAGCTCCTGGTACACCAGCCCCACTCCACTCCAAAAAAAAAAAGTGAACATACTAGAACACAGCAGGACAAACTGTCTACATTCCACAAGAGAAGGAACAGGAGGGGGAACAAAAAGGCCCTTCAAAATGAACCTTTAAATTTTAAGCTATTAAATGAAGAAGTCATACAATGCTTAACCACATTTATTTTACATCATGATTTCTTAGTCTTGTTAAGCTGACAGTTTGGGGAAATAAACGCCCCTTCCCTTTTTGGCTGCATGTGTGGTAACTGGGTAGGGAACACAGACTCCAAGAGAATAAGCAGGGAACGCAGGAGATGGGGCAGGAGAGAGAGAGGCTGGAGGACAGACGTGTTCCCACGAGCCCCTTGCTGTTAGCAGCATCAACCAGCAAGCTCGAAGCTGGCAAGAGTGCTTTTCCTCGGGGATAACCTGGGCCCTGCTGGGCACTCCTCTTCATTTTGTCAGCCCACTAGTGACACTGTCACAGAGCACATTTAGTGTGTTACTCAGCAAATATCGACCGAATTGTGTAAACCAGCCTTGTTTAGCAGAAGCACCATGAGCTGCCACCAAGGTCCTTCCTTACATTTACAGTCCCCTGGCAGAGTATTTCACATGGCTTATCATTTCAGTCCCGACTGCAACACCGCAACCCAAATGTAAGTTACGTCACATCTCGGAAGCTGTCTTCACAGCAGCTGCTGGCAAGGTTGGCTAGTCTCTTGTCCAGACAGCAAGTGTAAGTGAATCTATTAGCCTCCTGCCCCGTCACTTCCTCTCAGGTCCTTGTCCAGGGCCGTGGCATGCCTGAAGCTTAACCACCCCCAGAGAGCCTTCTCGAAGGCTCTGTCCTGTCAGAACACTCCACGTGATGTTCATCTTGTCAGCTCTGCCCAATCCACAGGGGTGAAAAATGGGTGAGACTTGATGTCTTCCACACCCGCCACTCCGGCTCCCAAGCGCTCCGTTGGGTTGAACTGCAAAAGCTGAAACACAAGATTCTGTAAGTGACAGAAACACAGCAGCAGCGGGAGAAAAACGGAGCCTGTGGGAGGGGGCGCTTCAGAATGCGACTGAGTGATAAGCGGGCCGACAGCAGCCGAGCGGCTGTCCGGCTGTGGGCTGGAGAGCATCATAACTGTGTGTGAAAGCTCTTCAGCGTCTGCAAGCTTAGCCCTGGGCCACCCAGGCTTTCCCTCAACCTCAGAAGTGTAACGGGGTCAAGAGGGATGCTACTTCCTTCCCGACTCAGAAGCCTGGGAGTGCCACAAAACTTCCAGTCCCGTAACGACTACAGCACATCAGGGCTGCACATGCTCAAAGCTGTGTCCCCCAAACCACAGTCTCTGGAATGGCTGGTGAGGCTGATGAGGTCATTTGATCCAGTGTATGGCATTTCTTCGGGATCATGAATTTTATATAAAATAAGCAAATAATGTCACAGACAATCAGATTTTTAATAGTAAAAACCAGAAGCAGGGCTGGAGAGATGGCTCAGAGGTTAAAAGCATTGACTGCTTTTCCAGAGGTCCTGAGTTCAATTCCCAGCAACCACATGGTGGCTGACAACCATCTATAATGTGATCTGATGCCCTCTTCTGGCATGCAGGTGTACATACAGATAGAACACTCATATACATTAAATAAATAAACAAAAAAACATCTTTAAAAAAACAGAAGCAATTTTTACAGCCATACAAAGGCCCTGTACACCCTGAAGAGCATGCCTGAGACATGTTCAAATGCTGTGTCGGCAGCTTTACAGAGGAACAATTTCTACACTATATAAAGATCTACTGCAAGCTACGAGCCACATTCTTTGACCAGCTTACCTTGTGTAAGACCCAGTCCAGCCTAGACCCCTCTGAAGACCCTGCAGGCTGCTCTATGACATCTGAGTAGCCCCACTAGCTCAGCCCCAGGCAGCCACTGACAGGAACCTGTCCTTCCGAGGCATCTGCTGGGCGCAGTGCTAAGGGAGCCTCCGTGCTTTCCCTTAGGGAGCGTGGTGCCTGTGGGCCCCACCATCGGAGGCACAGTGATTCTACTGCATGCTATTAATCTACCCACTTGCTAACGGGCCTTCAAGTTCCCAGTTCTATAAGGAATGGCACGGCTGCTAAGAGTCAGAGGACATTTGTTTTCAGTTGAAGTCATTCCTAGGATCAGCACTGCTGGGTCACTGAGCAGGTTTGTGTTTAACTCACTACGAAACTGGCAGACTTTCCCTGAGGGGCTGTACCTGTCCACACCCCCGTCAGCAGTGAGGGAGCTCTTTCCACCCCAGCAACTTCTGCTCTTTCCTGAAAGCCCCTCTAGAGGGCTGCTGGCCTCTCATGGTGGTTTTGTTCAGACTCCCTGGTGACTGACGTCACTGAGCATGGCTGTACCCTGGCGGCCACTCATGTAGCCTCTGCTGCAGTAGCTTTCTGTCCACCATTTTTAAACTAAGCTGTCTGTCTTGCTGGGTGAGCTTTATTCATTCTGAATACAAGCAGACGGCGGCTAGCAAGCGTCTTTCCGCAGCCTGTGCTTGTTTTCACTTTCTTCATATCTTTGAAGTGCTTATGTTTTTAATTTTACTGAAGTCTACTTTATCAGTGTTCCTTTTATGGATCACGCTTTTGGTGTCATATCTAATGAGCTCTGTGTAGCCCAAGGCCATGAGTGTTTTCTTGTGTTTTCTTTGCAGCTGAACAGCTTTAGCTCTTCCACAAAGGCCTGTGGGCTACTCTGAGTACCCGGTAGTGCGAAGTAAGGGAGCGACACTGTGGTTTGGCAGGTGAGCACTCACTCATTTCCAAGCACTTGGACATGGCACATGGCTGTTCTGAGGATCGCAACACGACCTGACTGGCTAGCTTAGGCGGCGTGAAGAACTGTCCGGATAGCGCGGGCGCCTCGGCCTTTGTGTCCATGCAGCCCAACAGGTCCCTGGCTCACGGATCTTTTCAAGGTAGGATTTACCTTTTACTCTCCTCCCTGTTCTGTTCTCTGTCACAGTTTCTGCCTCTTCAGTTTCCTTGGGATTTACTTTATTTGGATAGATTATTTCTGTATTTATTTATTAATTTTTTTAGTAGGTACTCATTCTAGAGCCCTGACTAGCCTTGAACTCATGGTAATCCTCCTGCCTCAGCTTGCCAAGTGCTGGGATCATGAGTGTGCGTTCCCATGCCCAATTCTTCTCAGTGTCTTAAGGTGTAAGCTTAGGCCCTGAGACAGCCATGTAAAGGCTGCGACAACTGGCACAGCCTTCTTGATGAGCCCTGGGATGCTTCGTTTCCACTTCCATTCTGTTACCGCTGAGCTGCGACTTTTCTTACGAGTTCTTCTTTCACCATAAGCTGCACAGTAGTCAGTGTGCCGCTTAATCCCCAAATATCTGTGGACTTAGCTGACTCTTTCAGAGTTGGGAGTGGGGGAGGCTTTTTGTTTTGGGTTGCTTTTTGAGACAGGATCTCCTACAGCCCAGGCTGGCCTAGAACTTCTGTGAAGCCAAGGATGACCTTGAACCTCTGACCTGCCTGTTGTCTGTTACTGACTGACAGGTCCTCTGCTATGGTCGGAGTAGACTACCGGATTTCAGCCTTTCTAATCCTAGAGCTTTATCTGAACACAGTACATGGTGGTCCGTGTGTTGTGTGCACCCTGCAGCCACCATCAAGCCTTCCACCTGTATGATCACATGTGTCCTCTGTAGCCTGCTGGTTTCCATAACTACCAAGATGAGATAGGGAGCACTTTGCTTAACTGTTTTTTCTTTCATTTCATTTTTTATGTTCTTTGGGGCTGTTACTAGTTACACTTTGCTGTGTTGGCCTTTATCCTTCTGAGAGGTTGTCGGTCTTCAGCAAGCTCTGCTCTAAGTCCCATTTGCTGATGCTTATCATCGCTCTAGCCCTCGGGGTGACCGTGAGTGGTCCTCACCTCTCCTTAACCCACTTCTCTAACCTGACTGTATCTGAGCTCTAAGTTGTCCCGGCTGCTCTTCCAGGCATGCTAATAATGTTTTGTAAGGTGTGCATGAACAGGAACTTAGAATGTCCCAGGGGTTTTTTGAGTAGTTGCTGTAGAAACTACACAACTTAATTTGTCACAATCTACTTCAGAATAGTACTAACTCAGTAACAGGCAGGAATTCTCTCCCACCGTGGCCCAATCCTGCACACTGGCAACTGAAGCACGCCTCCACGACAACATTTCTTTATATTTCACAGAGTTGGGCAAACTACCCATCTCCAATACTCTCACTCACACTGCAGAAGAGCTGTGTTCTCCCGCCCTCTGCTCATGACAACAGCATCCGTGAGAAAGCCACTGTGGCTCTAAATCCATCCTTCACGCTGTCAGCCTCTTGTCACTGTTGAGTCCCCTGCGCTGTCTTCCCCACATCTAAGCCCATAACTGAGCAATGTCAAAGGCCCAGTAACTGACTAAAAGTTAAGACAGATTAGTAGAAACAAGTCTCCACCCTTCTCTGAGTCTACCAACGCGCCATGTTCATCTGAACGTGACTGCTCATGAGCCCCTCCTGCCCAAAAGACCTTCCTGACAGTGCTAGCGCAGCAGCCCTACAGTCTGCAAGGCCAGGGTGCTCAGCCAGGAGGTCAGTTCAATTACCTGTTGAATGAGCGAGCGAGCCTCTTCAGAAACACAGTCTGGCATGTTCAAAGTAGTGTGCGTATTTATTCCCGCTGGGTGGCACTCCACCAACGTCTGAAACAGTCAAGCAGGCACAGTTCTCATCCCAAACCACACCACAGCTGCTCTGCCACAGGCCACACGGGCAGCAAGTGCAGAGATGTGACAGCAACTAGAGGCACAGCCAACAAGAGTGTCACCGTGGCAGATCAGTCTGAAGGCTGTGAGCCCACAGAGATCTACCCAAAGCAGCTGACAGCCACCACGCTCACACCACAGGCTTGCACAATCGTCCCTTCTCCTTCATTGTTGAGAGACTGGATCATAACAGAAGACCTTAAATTACACACAAACCCCAAAGAGGGACAGATAGCTTTGAAACAACTAATGTTCTTAAGTCTTTCTAGCACAGAGTTGTGTTCATGGGAGGGCTTCAGTGTGTACGGCTACACTTTGCAGATAGGGAAAGGGACAGTGTTGGGGGAAGATGTTACCTTTACGCCAACACTAACTTTTAAAAGATGAAGTCCTCCTGGCTTTAGACAAGACCCTTAAGGAGCCAGAAGGACTCTGCCTCATGCCTGCACAACCTCCACAGATGTGGTTCTGCCAGAGCTGTGTCACAGACAGGAAGGAGGAAGAGCTGGCTCTCACTGTGAGCGACAGAGGCTTGCAGTCAATGTATTCAATATTGCACGATTTTAGACCAGAATCTTGATCAATTTCTCTGCTGCTTCTGACCCTGAAGTGCTCCCAGTGCCTGAGCTGACACCTGCAGGCAAGGCGCACATGCTCAGCCTGGAGCCGGGCGGCATCTGGGTGAGAGTGCCAGGTGTCTGGGTCACTGCGTACCTTGCCAGTGAGAAGTTCGAAGAGGACAGCACCCAGGCTCCACCAATCACAGGCTTCGGTCTCTTCCGTGACTGCTCCAACCTCTAAACACACCAAAAAAGGTTGATATTAAAATTCCGGAGGTCAATTAAACTTTCAAAATTAACATGTATTAGCAAGGTGACCTTGTTAACGCTGAGACAGCAAATACTAAACACTCGTGGGCTTTCAAATCCCTGAAAGTCGCTTCTCTCTTTGGTCACCTACTGGGGTTGCATTTTTTCCCGACACAGTCATACATTAAACAGAGACATTTGTTCTTTGGTTGACGGGGGGACACCTTCAAGACACTGTACTTAAGGTTGCGGGAAACTACCTGCTCAGCACTTGCTTCACCTTTCACATTCAGGGGAGCTGATTTACCCTTTCAAACCAGCTTTTGTTTTAGAAATAAAGACTCCTTGTAAGCAGAAGGCACTTCACAAATTACCTAAGCCAATATTAATTACGCTGCTGGAAGCCAGGAGAGCACCTCATCCAATGTCACGTAATGGCAGATGACAGCCCAGCCTCTCCCTTCATTGCTCAGACCTCTCACTGAAGGAGCCTGGGAAATGCAAGCCCAGACACTCTCAACTTTAGAAGAAATAGTGTTCAAAGCCACAAACAAATCTGCTGGCTTAGAACAGCCAGAAACTCCAGCTCAACCTGCTTGTTCCTGGAGGAAGCTGAGGTGTCCCCATTCAGGATGCTTCATAATGAACCAAGTCCAAGGCTACAGCTGCTAACTCCTGCCTGAGACCTTGCTCTTTGCTAACGACAGCAGATTAGTCCCAAGGCCTTGCCAGTATCTGCCCCTCTGACACCATTCGGACAAAAGCAGCTTACTGTTATTTGACTACAGGGAGCCTACACCCAAGACAATGGTGTTCAGACATTTCTAGAGGGTTGGTAAGAACCTGAAATGCAGTGTGTGAAGCAGGCGTGAGGACCATGGTTTAAACAACGCTCTGCAGAGCATACCTGAGGAAGAATTGCAGAGCTTTCAGGACATGGCACTTCAAGTCCTGAGGCAAGGGGTGCACGTGGCAGCACACACTATCCCTCACGCCACATGCCAGCTACAGACCTATCTCAGCAGCTTCGTGTTGCTTCCGTGGGACTCCAAAGACCTGCACCACAGACCTTCCCAGCCTGCCTCCACCCACAGTGTTCACAGCAAATCACAGCCTCCACTCCATGATGAGCAGAGGAAACAGACACCAACTCCTGAGCTACTGTCCATGTAACTGAGAGACCAGGCTCCGTCCAGCACTGTGTGGAAGCCCTGAAGTGTGTGCACACGGCGAAGCCGTGCTGGACGACCTCTTCAGGTAGCATGGAAGGACAAACATACCCTGTTTCCAAACAGGAGAATTCTGATTGAAGAGAACAGGTGAGAGAACTGACAGACAGTTCAGTGATCTGCCCTGGATGGTGACATTTTTACTATTTGTCAGCCGACATAAACACCTCAGTGGTACAAATCTCAAGAGCAGAGAGGATGATGGGAAACAGGCTGGCTTGCAGGACAGAGCTTGGCGCAGGGAAGGACTTGTGTGTAGCCACCCAAGGTCTCCACAGACCTACCATGCCCTGCTAAAGGCTGGGCCAGACCCTGGAGGCCAGGCACGAGTCTTGGAAGTCTTCTGGACGTGTGAGTTATCCGAGGGTCTACAGGTCAAATTTCCCTCTCACCATCTCCTCACTCAGCAACCCTCAGGAGGCACAACTCCTGGGGAAGCTGTTTCAAGGCTACCCCACCCCCACCCCCCACACAGAGCCACTGTCACCTTCAGAAGAGTGATCGTAGAAACGTTAGCCAGGGTGTGTGTTCCCAGAACCCTTAGGGAAACAAAGAGGGAAGGTCCACAGGTCTGCCGTCAAATATAAGCCTTTGCACATATCCTTCCGGTCTCCACAACAGGTCACATGAATTCTCCATTCAGAATGCTCTCACAGCATCTCACTGGCCATTCAGTAACAGTCGAATGTCTTGCTTGATCAGGCATGTTCAAGTAATCAGCACTCCATGTAAGGCCTCGGCCTACCCATCAACCAGTCGGGCCACAGAAGCAGCATAAATGAGGTCTGTACTGCCCAGATGCGGAGAACCTGCCACACACGGTTAAATAATCTCAAGCTCTAAAGCTGCTTTCTCTACCGGCACACAGTGACGGAAGATGTTGCTCTGAAGTATACAGTAGGTAGCCTTGATTACTTGGTTTTATTAAGATTTTACCTGTTCAAGACCAAAATGACAGATCAGCCACCAGCATGCCACACTTTCCATGTGTGGACGCTGTTACTCTAAGCCAGCGTCACAGCGATGGGCACAGCAGTCACTGCGGCCCACATTAAGGTCTGAATAGGGAGGCACCCTATGTGCAGACATGTTACATACTTCAATCATTTTAAACGTCCTAACATCTGACAGAGAACTCATGTGCATGGACTAACGATGAAGAGAGACCTTACCCTCCCTGTGAGCAGGCGGAGGGTGGAGACCCAGCCACCCTGGAGAACGAGCCTGTTAGGAGCACCACACTGGAGCCATGCTGTCTCCCCGCAGGCTCCTTCTAATGCCCAGGGAAGTCTTGCTGCGGTGGGCTGCGCAGTTTGCAAGGATACTTTTAACCTGGGCCAGCCTAGAGTGCTGCCCCGCGCAGCCTAGCCCACCGAGGCAAGCTTGTGGTTTCCCACTGGGGGGTGGCAGGGGCGCAGGGTGAGGGTTTCAGACACCAGTTAGGCACTGGGTCTTCTGACCTGGAAGACGGGGGCTCTGCGGGTGGGGAGAAGAGAAGGAGCAAGATAAAATTGGGACACAAGATAAAATTGACCTAAAGTTGCCAGGGACCCCTGTCACTGGGGCATGCCACCTCTGCAGTCGCAAGCCCCTGGGTGGAAACTTCCAGGTACTCTCTGAGACAGACCCGGCGGGCCCTTCACTGTGCTCACTAGTTCTCCAAGAGCAGGACCGATCGGCTTTGCTGCTTTGACGTCCCTGTTCACAGAGCCAGGTGGTTGACAGGTAGACCAACCCGGCTTCGGCTGCACGTGGTGAGCGGGGTTATGGGGGGGGGAGCCTGTGGGGATGAAGCCAGCTTCCTTTCTCCTCTCTCTGGGCGCACTAGCTCCTCCAGGACGCACCACAGGCACAGACACTGATGGTCACACTCCTGCCCAGGCCCTGGAGCCTGCTGTCATTCCTCATTTCTTCTCCCATCCTTCCTCCATCACCACCCCTACCACAGCCACCTTCCTTCCTCTCCCTGGTTCTTTCCCCAGGCACAACCAACTCCATATTCAAAAGGCACCGGGGCCTTACACTAGTTTTCATCACTGTGACAAAATAGCTGACGTCACACAGGGAGGAACACTTCGTTTCGGCTCATGGTTTGTAGTCTAGGCTGGCCAGCTTCCTTGCTTATGGCTCCAAAATAAAGCAAAAGGGTGGGGAGTGCATGGTGAAGCAAAGCTCTCACTTCCTGGAGACCAGGCAGTAGAGGCAGAGGGGCTGAGGACAAGGCACACCTTGCCAGCACACGCCACCAGCGACCCACGTCCTCCATCAGGAGGCCCAACCTCCAAATAACACTGTCAAGTCAGCACTCCATGGGCAGGTTACTCTGCTGGGAAGTCCAGCGCCATCAGACCAGCCACGTCCCTGAATCCTTGTCCGGCAGCCACACCTCTGGCACATGGCCTCAGGAAACAGTCCAGTTTTAAATCCTAAGAGGCCTAAGCAGACTGTCCGCCACACGGGAACCTAGGTGTAAGAGTCTAAAGGCCACTGTGTGGGCTCTTGACCGGAGTGGCTGCGGATGAGGACTGTAGAGTGATGCGCTTTCTCCCAGAGGGAGAAAATTAAGTTTTAAATCCAACAAAGCAGCTTGAAACACTCCAAAACGGCTTCCTGTCAGGCAGGAGCTGATTAATGTGAGGTTGACATCATAGGCCACCATGCCTGGTTCTCCTGGGTGACTCTGATCTACAACAAAGACTATGGCATGGAGGTAAGATACAAAAAAGAACTTCCTAGCAGCTGGGGCTGGGAGTGCAGGTGGACTAAGCATTTGCTGAACTGTTTCACGGGCTCTAAACCAGTATCGCGCCTCACACCTGTCAGAAAGAACAATGCTGGCTGCCTTTTTAATGGCCTTGAAAAACAATTATTCCTAGATTAAAATTTTAATATATAAGGTGGAAATAGATTGCTAAAAAGAAACTAAAGTTTCTGTGGTTGTCAAACCCTCTGCTCTAAAACTGCTTCACTTGCAAAATCTCAAAAATATGAAAACTCCAGCACAAAGTGAGGGCGCTGATTTACACAACAGCTGTGAGACGGTTAGTATGTTCACTGCAAGTGTGGAATGTGGGCCAGTGAGACGGCTCAGCAGGTAAAAGTACCAGTTACACAGGCCTGGTACTCATGTTTTTACTAAAAGGGCCGTATGTGGTAGCTGACATCCATAGGCCAGCACCCCATGATGAGATGGGAGGCAGAGACGGGTCAGCCAGAAGCCCACGTGCAGAGCAGCACTGGAGATGAGACCTACACACACTGCACACTTCCCCAACCCCAAGACATTGAATTACGCTCATCGGTAGAGCATAATGAAACACCGCATAGCGCTGTGAGGGCGTTTTAGGCACAGTGCAGCAGGGAAGCTGGGGCGCCCTTTAACCATTTTGAAAACTCTTTGAAGCATGCTAAAGGACAGTCTACTGATTTCAAATTGGTTTTCTTCTGTACTCCAAGGCGTTAACTTCCCGTATGCCCACAACCGCTCCATCCTGTATTTGCAACTTGTAGGTTGGGTGTCCTGGTTCCCACAAGTACAGAGGTCTCACAGGTTCTGAACAAAGTGACCAGGGAAAACACTCTCCCCTCAAAAAACAACTTTGTAGATTCTTCACACATAAACGTGGCATCTAACCAGAGAGTTAGAGGTCTGTGTCTGTACCACAGAGATGGAGGCCCTAGCTCTGTGGCTAAGCGCTGCTCTGAAATAAGGATGGCCATTTTATCCACTCCTTATGCCTCTAGTGGCTTTAATTTTATCATCCCGAAAAGCGCTTTCAAAAGCATTCGTAGCTGCTCTCCCAGTCTCTCCTCTCTCCATTAACTTAAGATGCTGAGGAGTGGATGATGCCGAGGTGAGCAACTGTGCACCAGCCTCTCCGTACACCTCACCCAACCAGCGACCCTGCCACCCCCCTCCCTCAGAACTCACTGGGCCTGTGCAATGAAGGTGTACCATAGCCTCCTCACAGTGTGGAGACAAGGAAGTGGTTTGAATTATCCCCCAGCTCATCCAAAGAATGATCAGGTATCCAGCATGCGCAAATAGCTAATAAAACTTAGAATTTCATTCTAGTACAATCCATTCTAGTTCCTAATATAGTAAATAAAAAGTTGAACTGTTGGACTATATAATGTTTATTATTAGCCCTAAGATTATTACGGCGGTATTATCCAGCCTGCTATCACAAATAATAAGACGCAGACACCTGTTAGATTTTATAATTGTCTTATTTACCTTGGGCCAGGCTGTCTTAGTAACCTCACCATCCACCTCCCAGTCCCAACCAGTGCCATCCCCCTTAACCATCTTTATCTAAACCATCTTCCACCCATAACCCCATGGTACTTGCTTGTATTCTTCACCTGGGCCTTTTCACGCCATTATTTTTGTCCTTCCTCCAGGCCCATGTGATTTCTTCTCCATGCTAAAACATCATGGCGTCCTCCTTCCTCCTCTCTTCCCGTCTGATTCCCATGATTCTCTCTTGAACCCAAACGCTCAAGAACCTTGACCATGCCTACCTCTGCCCTGCCCAGATACAGGATGTTTAATGAACCAATCAGGTATAACGACTTAGCAGGTTTACACAGCAAGAATAGGTTTACATGAGAAGGTGCTCTTCTGAGCAGGGACAAGATCTTGAGGGCCAGTAATTAACATCAGAATAAATAACCCCAGGCCAACCCCCAACATCCCAACCTCAGTATAGATTCGTAATTCCTACTGAAGATTCAAACCATCCCGGTTCACAAGGGAACGTACAAACTTGGGTAGAACAGCAAAGACTGCAGTGTCAGTGCAGGGCGCCACCTCTGGCTTGCTAGTGTTGACCAGGGTAGTTTACAGAGAAACAATGTGGTCTTAGCAATGCTGACCACCCAAGGCTTGCTAAAACACAGAATGAGAGCAGCTCAGCCTGTGGCAGAGTCTTCTGAGAGTCCTTCTTGCAGTGCTTCACTGAGGCCAAGAGCACGACTACAGGGGCCAGTTCCTGAGTCAGAGGGAACAAGAGTAGGATGCGTGGACTTCCTTCTGAGCCGGTGACGGTAGCCTATGATCACAGCACTCGGAGGCTACAACAGAACGATTCTGAGCTCAAGCTGCACCTTACAAGTCTGTTTACAAAGAAAGATCCTGTCCCCTCCCCCGCCCCAAGTCAAAAACAGACAGATGAAGGAAGCATTCTCTAGCCACAAGGCAAGTGGCAAAGACACCAAGTCAGGCTTGAGGAACTCTGACAGATACTGGAGACACAGGCACAGCTCCAGAGTCGGCGGCACCTGCACACCCGCAGGACCAGGCCTGAAGCCCCAGGCCATGCGCTATGAACTGCAAAGGCTCAGGGCAAACGCAAAACCAAAGACAGCACTAAAACTCTCCTGGAAACTGCACTTGAAAATTGAGAAAATCAGAAAATGCAGGTTAAACTCACTCAGGCTTTGAATGAAAGCCGCCTTCCTACAAAGCCTCATAGAGAGGAGTCAACTGTGTATTTTAGGCACTTGTAGCTGCCAGCATCCCAAGTTCAGAATGTGCCTTTCTTTTACAAGCTGTCAAGCTGCCGTCCAGGGGTGACCCACGGCCCCTCCAGCAGCTGACCCACGAGCTTTCTCCAAGATGGCAGGAAATCAACACATCTAAAATTTCCTAAGAGATCTTACATGCAGAAAACCTCTACACAGCCCAGATAACTGAGGAAAATAAGTTTAGTATTCCTCCTAGATTAAGGCATGGTAGCTCATACCTGTGATTCCAACCCCTGGCAGTTGGAAGCATGAGGATTCATGAGTCTGAAGGGAGGCTAGCTAGGCTACGCACTGAGTTCCAGGTCATGTTGGCCTTCAGTGTAAGACTGTCTCAAAAGCCAAACACACAAACAACACCCCAACATCCACGGGCATGGAGAAGAAACACCTATCTACATATCTGTAGCTATATGGACATTGTTCTTCCCAGCTACGTTCTTAAAATACATAAATCTTAAGACACTTTACTTCTTTTCTTTCTCAGAGTAAAAATAAAACTCAATGAAAAAGCATAAATCATAGCAAATAGTTTTTAAATAACACTCCCATTAAATCAACATTCACACACTCAAAGAATGCCTCTTCAGTAACATAACAAGCACCTGTCAGACATACGGACCCATTTGAAAGCCATAGACTCTCACTACACTAAAACGACTCTCACTACGCTACAGGATGCTCTGTTTTGCAAACTGTCAGAAATAAAAACTAAGTGTCTGGCTTTCTGTGTGTGCTTGCATGTGTACATATCAGTGCTGATTACGTATCTGACCTTGTGGGTGTGCACACATGTACACGTCAGCTGGCTACATTAAGTGTCTGACCTGGGTCAGTGTTTAGTGACATGCAGAATAGTCAAGACTCTGTTTTTACAGGGAGCCAGGCATCAGTAACGCCCTTACACAGTAAAGAAAAGCAGTGTAATAAAGCCACCTGTCATTCGTGGCAAATGTGAGCCAAGGGAAAGAGCATCCTTCTCCCGCTACAAGTGTCCCTAGCCAGCGCTGGGAAGCATTAGTCCCACGCTCCTGCACACACGAGCTCTCCCTGCAGCATCTGCTGCTAATTGAAAGGGACTAGAATTACAAAATCCTTGTCAATTTCTCTCACGGCTCTTGCTGTGTGTAAAGATTTTCTACGCAGGGGCTAAGCATTAGTCTTCCACTACAGCTGACGGCTAAAGAGCAAAGAGAAAGAAACACACAAGAAAGCATTTTTGTGCCCAACAGTACATGGACTCAGCTGTGGGAAGAGGGACAGCTAAGCATGCCCTTTGTTAGCTCAGTGCAAGTCCGTCCTAGAAACACAAGCGTTGCCTGAGCAGGTCTGCGAACATCCTACTTTGCCAACTGTATATGTCCTCTGTTGGGGCCATTCCTTTGACAGAACTTCAAAAGGAACTGTCAATATTAGACCAATTATGTCTTTATTTCTGGCTCCCAGGCACAGTCCTGGGACACAGGAGGCGCTTAATAAATGTTTGTTTATTACATTATTACAGCATACACATTCTGATTGCACCTTATAGCACTGTTCATTCAAGGCATTCAAAGTAGCTACAAGGATCCCAGAATACTTGTCTTAAGCGCTGTGATCTATGTCTCAAGTCCTCTGCACTTTCACACCTTACAGACTATGAATTTTAAACGGCATCTGACACTCACACAGCGGCAGGTAGAGCGTGGAAAGCCGATACTGGCAATGGGAGTCAATCGGCTGCTAACTGCAGGACCGTTTCCAGGCTGGCAGTGGCTGGGGGCGGGGTGGGGTGGCCCTCGCAGAGCACAGTGGCAACCCTGGGTGATGGTTTGCTCTTCTGCGAGTGACAAGGGCCTGTGAAGGGTGAAAAGGTTGGCAAATGCCAGGCAGAAAGAAGGCAGGGCCAAGAGAGCTCAGGTTTCCCGTCTGCTAACGTGAGGAAGCCCGCACCTGATGCTGAGAAAGGTGTGACTAACAGGCCCCGACACCTGCCAGCTCTCCTGGGAGCGCTGGTGTCAGATGTTTTTAAAAATGTTTTCAAAAGCAAGATTACAGACAAACAGCTAAGATCAGGATGTGACTTTACAGATGGGAAAAACACTTTCTTTGGGGACTAAGGACTGAGACAGGGCCCTGTCCAGGTCTAGCTGACCATACTCAAGCCCGTCTCCGCCTTCCAAGAGTTGGCATTGCAGGTGTGTGCTACCAGGGCCAGCTTAAGGACATTTGTGTTCCCACCACTGAGACAAAATGTTATAAATGAAGCCCCAGCAATGAGAGAATGAAACTTTTTGCAGTGTCAATGAATACACCTAGGGCTGCCCTGAGCTACGCCCCGAACTTCAGTCTTTAAAGTTAAATTTCATCACAGGTTTGGATGATTCCTCTAATACCTATAAACCAAATTACCAAAGCGTAGCAGCTGAAGTTTACGTGTGAAGACAGCTATTCCCAGGGCCCCAGGTTCAAAGCCAGTTCATCTGAAGAAGTGGAGCCGACCTCAAGTGCTCAGCGCCCCGAGGCAGCTTCTAACACACAGAGAGGAGCAACCACCCCCAGCCCGCCCTTCTGAAGGGACATTCTGCTCCTTCTGTCTTATTTCAGAAACACTGCCCACCCTGTCCATTCCGAGTTCCCTACACTCTGCAGCACCGCCCGGCTGCTTGTGCGTGTGGCACACTTGTCAGGCCTGAGAACAGCGTAAATGTCCAAATGTGTGTCATCCATGGCCGCTGTGGCAGCATCTCGCATTCTGCTCCCAGGGAGCAAGGTGTCACAGTCCTCCACTTAGCGGGGCCCTGCTCTGGACTCACCTGGGACACCGGCCCTGCTTCCTGCCTTGCTCTCCTAATCCAGCGGGTGGTAGCAGGGCTGTCTGCCTCCAGGCCCTGCTGTGGGTGGAAAGCGGGCTAGGACCACAGGCCGCATCAGCTGGCTCAGGCGAGGCCTGGATTTCTCATTACGGTGACCTGGCAACTGCGTGCTAAACTTTCATGAATCATCTGCACAATGGGTCAAAACACTCTGATTTTACTTGATTCAGCACTCTGGGGCCAAAAATTACTTGTTCAAGAAGTTTATAGGTTTTGTTGCACCGCTTCTTGGGAGATGAAAAAAGGAACAGGTAAGTGCCACGTGGCTTCTGGCTGACTGGTTATGAGGATCATTCCCAGGGCTACACAATCTTGTTTCTCCCTCAGCCACATTTCCAGCAGGAGAAAACCAACAGCATGGTGCCCCCCACCCCCCAAGGCCATTACAGTTGATGGATAAGAGCAGGGCTAAAGGGAAAGTGAGAAATGCGGGTGCAGCTCTCTTCCCGTTGCTCTGCTGGCTGGCGAGCTGGGCTGGGACGATGCTGGGCTGCTCGCAGAGCTGCTGCAGCCACACCTGTCTGCATTACCGCCATTAACTTTTTAAAGCCTTAGCATTTCCAGACATTATTTGAAGAGAATGTTTATAAGAAGTAGAAGGAATAGGCCCTGGTGTGGCACACCACTAACTTTTTAAACCTTAGCATCTTAAGACATTTGTCTGAGGGAAATCTTTGTCCTCACAAAGACTAGAAGGAATAAGCCCTCTCTGTGGCATGGAGACGGAGACAGACAAGATTTTACAGGAAATAGGAACATGGCTGAAGTGGAAGCAGTGACTCAAAGGCTTGAGACTTGGCATTCTTGGCCAGCAGGTGGCTCAGTGGTACAGTTCTTGCTGAGCTGGAAAGTCAGGCATGTCGGGAGCAGGAGGGAACAAGAAATAGGTACAAGCCCATAGGCTAGGCTGCTCACTAGCCAGGCAGGCTAGCCTAATGGCAAGTTCCACATTCACTGAAAGACTATCTGAAAAGTAATGTGGAAAGCAAGAGAGAAACACAGCAGACTATCAACTGCTCTCCACACGTGTGGAGCGTGCACACACGTGCACATGTGTATACACACACACATACTCCAACATTCAGCATTCTGTCTTCTATGCTAAATATCAGAGGCAGATAGAAAGCCAGTTCCCTAACCCTGCCCCCAATCGACTCCAGCATCAAGCTTAGAAGCATCACTCTACAGCTCCTACTCCCAGGACCTGTCCTCCGGAACAAAACATCCTGAGATCAGAAAGGAAGGGGGTGGCGACAACACCAGGTTCCGTTAGCCCCTCATAATGGTCCAAAGTCTGGATATAAAAGTCCCCAAGGGTTCGGGTGCTGAAGGGCTGGTCCCCAGCTTGGCACTACAGGAAGCCAAGGAACTTTTAAGAGCTGGGGCCTGGTGGGAGGTCTCAGGTCACTGAGGACACGTCCTTGAAGAAGACTGTAGGGCCCTGGCAGGAGGGCAATTTCTGGCCCCACCCACTCCTGCTGTGATTCACAGCCACAGGACCAACTAAACCCGAACTAGAAGCTCCAAAGCTAAAAGCCAAAATAAACCTTTTTTCTGCGTGTTGACTTTCTCAGCTGCAGCAACGGGGCGCAGAACAGTGCTGCGCTCCCCACTCAGTGCCAGGCTGTCTGGACTACAGAGACAGACACCCTGTCTTATCCGTCCTGTGTGAGCACGGCCTGGTGACCCCCTTCTCTTCCACACTTTCTAATTCTAACAGCCGACAGGCTTCTTCTCTCATGATGCAGGGATGCATACAGTGTGAGATACCAAATGGCAGGAGCTAAGCTCGCCAGTATCCACCGAGCTCATTCTCACTCTGGAGACCAGGCTGACATCAAGACGCGGTGAAGGTGTCAGATCAAGTTAGGGCCGTGTGAGGCGCCGGGGCCTGTGCTGGCTGAGCCTGGGATAGATCGCGAGCACCAGACCCTTGAGCCCTTCTCCATCCCTCTTCCCTCTCCCTGCTGCAAAAGGCCTTCCCTACCTGGGCAGGAAAAGACTTCTGAAGACCTGAAGCTCTTTGCTTCAGCATGAGGAACAAGTGTGAAATCCCTGCTCTCTTCTGGAAACTTGACAGTTTACTTTTGGTAGAAGAAACAGATTGGCTTCATAGCAAGAACTGGGACAAAGGATAAGGGATTCTTGCTCGTCCAGCCACAGAAACTCAGAAACACCTATGTACCAGGACCTACTGATCAAGTTTTGCTCCAGAGCAAATTCCACCAGGAATCTAATTCAGAACAACACGTGGACATTGGCCACTCATACAACTCCGCAAATTAGCCTTAAACTCAGCCTTGCCTTCCATTCTGCAGGAGAGGAAAAAAGACTACCCCAAGACCACAGTCGAGTTTCCTGCTTACTTCCTCACTATTTCTGAATGCACACTTTATTTGTTCCTGATTGCTGAAATCACCCTAGGACTTTTTGTTGTTGTTGCTGCTGGTTTTTGGTTTTTTGTTTCGGGGTTTTTTGTTTTGTTTGTCTGGTTGGTTAGTTTTATGAGATAAGGTTTCTCTGTGTGGCCTTGACTGTCCCGAAACTCCATCTGCAGACCAGACTGGGCTCAAACTCACAGAGGTCTGATTATCTCTGCTTCCCAAATGCTATTTCTTATTATCATTGTTGAGAATCATATAGTTATCTTTTGGTGCATACAAAAGTGTCTGCCTTGGGCTGGAGAGATGGCTCAGAGGTTAAGAATACTCACTGTTCTTCGAAAGGTCCTGAGTTCAACTCCCAACAACCACATGGTGACTCATAGCCATCTATAGGACAATGGTGCACAGACAGAATGTTGTATAAATAATAAATAAATCTTCCTCTAAATAATTTTTTTTCAATAAATCCCTCATTTCCATAGTGTATAGTTTATATACAAACTCTACAGGCATATATAAACATGTACTTTAAAGTCCTCCAAGTAAAATAACTCCTTTTTACTCTTAAAATTTAAAAACTTGAAATTTATATTGATCTTTCTTGCAGAATACTTATCAGCCTGGAGAATTTCTAGGTGAGTGTGTGTGTAAACTGAAGAGGTGTGCATATTTTTCACTGCTGCCCCATCTCTACCCTCCCAGACTGTTAGGTGGGATTTTACACTACATGAACCTGAATTCTGACTGAATTTTGTATAAAAAGAGTATCGTAAGATTGACATAAGCCATTTTATTTCTCTTTGACAAATCCACTTACTAGTATTAAAAGGAGGCCTGGAAAATCTTAAATAACTTGTCCAATACAGTGGGACAAAATGTGGGCTTGGCAATTCTCAATGCTATCTCACTCTGTGCGCAGGGACTGTCTGATGGTATCAGCACCTACTAAACCATCCCGGGGTCAGATCCTAGCTCTAGTACCAAACAGCAAACTACACTGCTGAGGACCAACCACACTCACCAAGAAAGAGATGAAGGGAAGGCATGGTTACGGCAGAGGGCTCCCCCAAAACACATTCATGGGGCTTTGGGGCTCGGAGTGCACGGGATGGGAGCACGTGAGTGTCACACTCCACTCTGAATTTTGCAGACACTTTTCAGCATTACTTTTCTGTGTTTCACTTTTGCCGTCAGCTGTAAGCTGTTTTCAAGTGTGAAATCGCCTAACAGAGGAAGCAAAGCTGTCATTTGACATCTGGAAGCGTGGCGGCGGGGCTGCAGTGAAAGTATGTTGGACCTCTTCAGTTTACACACACTCACCTAGAAATTCTCCAGGCTGATAAGTATTCTTCAAGAAATATCAATGTACATTTCAAGTATCTAAAATTAAAGGTTCATAATGGGGTTGAAAGCAACAGAGGAGGCTACGTGCGGACTTGTTTAAGGGGCAAGGAATGTGAGTGAATGGAAACATGTCTGCTCACTTGTGCTAGCCTGCACACTGAATTTTCAGTCAGTCTTTGTATTTTACACAGTTGGAGTTATACCTTCTGTTTCTAGCTGCCTGTGATGATAGCAGTCAGGACTCCTGACCAAAGATGTGCATTTTATTTTTCTATTACACTAAAAATGCTGTAACAAAATTTACTCTGTGCTATCAAGTGGAGCATAGAAATGTTTCAAATCCTTGGGGGAAAAACTTGAAGTTGTGGTTTCTGTAGCATCAGAAATAAAAACAGAATCACTACAAGCAAATGCTGGGGAGGAAAGCGGGCCGCACCCTGCCTCAGCGCCTCTCCCGGGCCCAGAGAGAGGACAGCGCTGTGGCCCTACTCAGTGTGCACACCCTCTGCTCAGGTGGCCTGTCTCGACCTGCCTTTTCTCTTTCTGCCCTCCATACGGTGTGTCTGTGCTCTGAAAGGAGTCCTTTGCCGTGAATGAGGTTTGTTTAACACAACCTTGCTAGATGATCGAGGGAGGCAGAATGGACCTGAAAGGGCGCTGCGGCTTTGAAAACGGCTGAGTCTGATCCGTGAATTCCTATTCTCAAGACCCTCTTGATGGGTCTGCAGCTGCAGCCATTTAAGCGCTGGCTTCCTCACAGACGGAGACAGAGAGAGCTCCATGGTGTCTGTCTTTGTGTTGTTGAATCTCTTTTCTTTAACATAAAAGGGCAACTTTTTTTTTTTTTAGGTTCTTAGTTTTATTAAAGAAACTTGTGAGCCCTAGACTGCCTTAGCAGACATGGCTGGAGGGCTCTGACTTTAAATCTAAGATCACAAAGTTGGCAGAAGTGTTTCTTAAATAACAGAAGGTGATCATTTGCATTTCAAAATTTATCTATCGCTTTTCCCCTCAATTAGACCAAAACATGTTGATTCCTAGGTTTCTGTGAGTATTTTCTGGTCTAAACTTATTTATAGAACAGAATAATGGCCCCCCTGCTAGTCTGGCATTTGCTCAAGTTTCTGTCCATGTAAATCGAATCTGTTACTGGAAATTTTTCTCAAAATATCAAGGCACATCATCCACAGATAAAGGGATACAGTGATAGTATACAGTGCAGGCAGGTGGGTGATGGTTTTTGGACAAACAGGTGATAAGGATTCTGGGAGGGCAGAGGGGCAGGGGCAGGCCGGGCTGCAAACAGAGAGCAAAGCTCTGCGACTCCTCTGACAACTTTACTTCCTAACAGGCAGGAGCGGCTCTGGCTTTACTGGCTATCTCAGCAGCTCTCAGGCCAGAGTTAGGGGTGTGGGAAGGTGGATGTGGAGGAGGGATTTTCCTGCCGGGATCTATTACTTACAGGTGTTTTGATCACTATACACTGAAGTACTGGCCTATTACCATGGCTCGCCCCACTGAGAAGGAAGGCTGCTGACTCAGGCAGCGCTGGCCCTCGGATCTAGGGGCCAAATGGCCAAGGACCTGCCTCTCTGAGGTCATGTTAGTGGGAGAAGGGAACTACTTTTCTGGATTTGTCTCTCCTGGCTGCTGAAGTTGATCTGCCCAAGAGGCGGAAGAGCTACCCCTGCCGCTCACACACAGGGCAGCTAAGCAGCTGGAAGGTACCATCCTTTCACGCAAACAATTACAACAAAGCCTCTCTTTAGACTACAGTTTGGCTGGATTTTTTTCCCCAAACGTTGTGAAGGACAACAACCTGGAAGAGGCCTGCAGAAAGAATCCATTAATGGTGCACTGCCACCTGCTGGTCAAACGTGAGGAGTGGTCTTCCAGAGAAAGGAAGTCCGAGCTGGTGAACATGGAAACCTGGAATTGCTGACACAGTGGCAAACTCAGAAACTGGTAGCCAGTACGCGAAACCGAGACTCTGTACAGAATACTTTCATCCTAACATATGGAAACACTGAGATGCTGGAGGAGAACTGGCTTGATGGGCTCAGACGGTCAGTTCTCAGTATGGAAGCCATGGCTGGGCAGTCGGCCCTCCCCTATGCGTCACACTGGCCCACTTCCACATGGAACATGCTTTGCCCACGAGCTTGCCCAAGTTTAGGGTGGACTCTGAAGCCTCCCAACTCCCTGTAATAACGGACGTGTAAACGCTGGCTGGTGCGGAAAGCATCAGTTCTTACTACCTGTGAAAGCAAGACCAAGATCTCCACTACAATTTTTCTGTTACACCATTAACTACAAGATAGTATCGGCTGTTTGGGGGAAAGTTGGGGGATTTGCATTATGGGTTAAAAACTTGCCTTTCCTCAGCCCAGCAACTCTGAACAATGAAGGCTTTCCCTAAAAGCAATAAAGTCCTATCATTCCTAATTGCCATCGTTTCCTAGGATGCTGAGCTTTAAGCTGAACAGCAACACAGTGGCCAGCTCACACAAATTCGAGAGCGCAGCACACCCAGCGGGTCCTGTCTGCCCCATCCGAGACAACTGCCGGTGGGCGAGCGATAAACAACTCTGCTCATGTGTGGGACTTGGTGTTCAGAAAATGGAGTGAGCTGTGGGCTTAAGCAGAGCACCGACAAGAGGGCACCTCAAATCCAGTCCATAGGCCTACCTATGGCTGCCAACAGAGGCCCCAATGGCCACAGAGAGCTACCTGTAATGTCAAAAATAAAGAGCAGACACTAAGAGTAAGAGACGTGTCAAGTACTTAGCTACATGGGCCAGTGTAAAGTGGGGAACATGCTTACTATGTGCTCGGGCACAGAAAGAATATCTTAAAACGTGTTCTCAGCTTCCAGGCTGGCCCGCCCGAGGGCATGCCACACACTGTCTCTACTGGAAGCCTTGGGATTGCACCCATATCTCAAAACTGAAAGTCCACCCATGAGAAGGCGCTCTGGGGACATAAGGCTTAGCCACTTCAAAGAATGCAGCGACTTTCCAGGGATACATACACGCTTTTAACAAGAGCAGTAAGTGTGCACCTGAACGCGTGCACATGGACACACACACACATCTTTGGGCTCCAAACAGTTCAGTACCCTCCTTTTCTTCCTTGAGGTCTGAAGAGATAAGCAGACCTGACCCTTACGCAAGCCGCTAGTGGAAAGCACAACTGCAGAGAAGGAAGAGCCACCTTTCCAAGGGATGCGTTTGAGAGCGCTAACCTGGGGCACAGTACATTCTCGCGACGGCATCGCTGTCACAGGAATCTTCAACCTCACTCCACCTGCTAAAATACGTTAGCTGAATGTGTCCTAAAAACAAAACGACAGGAGAAATCAAAACATTTTTCTCTTCCATTTTCTGCAGAAGCGAACTGTAATTACTTCTTTTGTAGCTAAAAACAGTATCATTAAGAATAATGGCCTCATTAAGTACCAGAAGCTATTACTGGGGGTGAATTTGCCGCACTGATAATGAAGCTCTAGACAGGAAATGAAGATACTAATTACAAGATAAAACGCCTACTCAGTTAATTGGAAGCAACAGCGAATAAAAAGAAATGCATTTGCGCAAGTTCCTGACCTCCATCATTCAATAAGATGTTGTTTGGGTTCAGATCGCGGCACACAATCCCCTCTCTGTGCAAGGCGTCAAGGGCCACCACCATTTCAGCTGCCCATCTCTGAACGCAGCCCTCCGGGATGAAGAGCCTGGAGCTCACTGCTAATTTCTTATCAAGGTCCTCAAAAATCTGATGGATGTCCTTTTCCATTCCCGGGGCTCGCACGCTTCGCTCCTTGGTCTCCGAGTCTCTCTGAAATAGAGAGCCTGGTTCTTCTTTAGTCTGCTCTGTGAAGAGCAACACTTCCTCTGCTGCGGCCATGTCTGTGTGTGCACTGGGCTCTTTAGCACCTGAGTGTGGACTGGAAATGGGAGCCAGGCTTTCTCCAGAGCCCCATGCACGGCCCACTGCCTCCACCTGCCCCAGCCCTTCAGACTCTGGATGCAAGCTGGGGAACAGAAACTGCTCTCCTGAGCTTCCATGACCAACATCAGCTTTGAACACCACCCCAAGATCTGCCTCAGTGTGGTGCTTTGGGGTCACACCACCAGGCAGAAACCTAGCAGGATCACTTAGTTCATCTGGGCTGTCTTTTCCCAGGCCACAGGACTGTTCAGAGCTCAGCCTGAGACATAACACATCCGGAGCTTCCAGCAGTTTGCTTTCCAGCCTGCCTGCACCGGCCTGTGGAAACTTAGCAGGATCCATTGCTGAAGCTTCTTTGCCTGGCTGCAACTCACCAGGTAGATTTACAAGAAGATCGGGCCTGCCCTCGTCTGCACCACCCACATCCTCAGAAGCAGCCTCTTTAAATGAGATCACTGGGACGGAGTCGTCTGAGCCCCTGCTGATGGAGTCCTGAGCTTCCTTGTCACTATGGCTTTCGCTGGTATTAAAACTCGGGGAAAGGCTGTCTCCACCTTCAAGGGTAAAGAGCGCTTTCAAAGGTTCTGGTTTTAGATTGTGCAATTTCTCACCAAAATCCAGTCCCAGCAGCTCACTCGTGCTGTCCTTGCTGTCTATCCTAAAGAACTCCATGGGGCTGTTTTTCGACCGAGTGAGGGGATCGGATGTTTGAGGGGAACACACTGTTAGGTCCTCCTCTCCAGGGAAGAACTTGAGCTGCGCGCTGGGGCTCACACTGCCAGCAGCGAGGGGTGCTGGGAAACTCCCAACAGCCTGGGTATCAGCATTCTCCCCTTCAGGCTGTACGACGGACTCCTCGTTCAGAGACCCCAGGTCAACCTTCTCCTGCCCGTACTCAGTGCACAGCGTTAGGTAGCCAGCTGTGCACTCCTCCTCTGAGCTGGAGCCTGAATCCGGCCACTTGGGAGAGCTGCCCTCATCCTCCTCCTGAGAACTGGGAGTGAGACTAGGGGGTAGAACCTTCAACCTGCTCCCCACGTCACTGCCTCTGGACTCAAAGCTGCTGCTGCCCTGAGGACTGGCACTCGGCTGCTGCAGGTACACTTGATGAGGAGTGGATGGCTTCGTTCCCTTGACATCAAAGCTTTCTTGAGAACTTCTGTTTAGAAACTTACTGATGTACGACCAGAGTTTGCCACCTGCGAACAAGCACAACAGTGACAAAAAATTAACATCTCCAATTGTTAGCTTACAATGACTAATCAAGAATAAGTCAATAAAATCCATTAATACCAAAGATCTCACGTGCTGTCAGACAAATATACACAGTGAACTGTGACACTCTTGTCTAGAGTTTACTAAGTGGCGAGTACGAAACACCTCCTGGTGCCAATTATTTTAAAAATTACAACTTCTTTTTTCCTGTAAAGGGAAACATTTGTAATCCCCGTACAACTAAATCTTGAAGTTAAACATTAGTCTTCTGCTTAGGTCATAACAGTCCATCAGAGATTTACTTGCTGCTTGAAGCTCTGCACTGTAGCAGGAGATCAACAGTACCCCTCCATTCTGAACACGCCCAGTCCAGAACGGGGGACGGAAGGGATCAGGCAGCTGGTACACAATTATGCCTTCCTAAGTGGCAGTTAATTTAGTCTCCCATCTTCTTCCCCGGTACATGTCACATGCTTTGTTCAAACACATGCGGGGGAAGATTAACTGGACAGCTGTTTACTGCTAAGGTGACCTGAGGAAGAACACCGTGGGTTCTCAACACCTCTGGACCTAGAACCCACCTATATCCCAGAGCTAAACTAAGAGCACAAATGAACATGAAGTGACCCAGCACCTCACCCACAATGCTGGCCACGTGATTGCTTTACTATGGATTTCTTCTGATTTTAGGCATTAAAAACTCATTAGAGAGGTTTTCTAACTAGAATCTACATTTAAATCATCATAGAAACCATATGGATTAGAAGTTTAATGGCTAAAAAGAACAGTTCATTCAATCTGGTGCCAAAGTCTCAAGAAGAGAAGCAGCAAACACAGATGCCATGAAGACAGAAACAGCTTCCAGAACTGGGACATGAAAGATGAGTTAAGCACAAGTGAGACGGCTTGCAGGCAAAAACTGTTGCTGCCAACTGTGTCGACATGAGTTTGACTCCAGGGACCACATGAGGGAAGGAGAGAATCAACTTGTGCAAACTGTCCTGACCTCCGTACACACACACACACACACACACACACACACACACACACACACAAAATAAATGACTGAATGGATGTTTTCTTTTAAAAAGATGACTTAAAATAAGTAAGTCTCCCTACTTAGATGAAAAGGGTGAATTTTCAGAAGAGTTTTCATTTGCTCTTGGGTGTCACACACCAAGGGAGCTAGACTAAAACAATTGTCAGCCACCGAGCACAGGTGTAAAGCCATCAAACACAATCATCCAGGAAGCCTCTGCTTCACAGTTCACTTCAAGGACTTGAGTGAAGCCACAGATCCCCTCAGCCTGCCCCAGCGTGGAGAGCAGTGACTATCAGCCCCCAGCCCTCAGCCTCCTCTCCTCCCCGTGCAGTTAGTCTCTCCCACTGTAGTGAAAGTATAAGCGGTGTGTGGCCCTTCTGTCCCCTTTGTCCTTTTTCAAGCATGCTCAGAGCCTCAGAGTTCCATGCATACACTAACATGTAAGGATCTGCCCCCGGCTCTTAACAACAGTACCCACTGTGTGAAGCTGTGATGGTGAAGCTTGGATCTCACTGGACACCCCGGGATATGGAGATACAGAGTCCTGGGACATCTGCCAGGCAGAGCTACGTGCAGACTAGGTTTAGAACCGGCCCAAGACAGAGAATGTGTGCTACAGTCAACAGAGCTGAAAGGAGATGGAGATCTGAAGAACCCTCTGACATCAGACAAGGTGATGCAGTTTGGATGTGCCCTGCTGGTCTTGGGTCTTGCTTTGGTCCAGAATGTCCTCACTGCACTTCCTCTCCTCCCTTTTGGAATGGTGACTGGATGGTGGGAGCACACGACCTGCTTTTCATTGTGCAGTTAAGAGATTACCTTAAGTCCCGGAAGAGATTTGGGACTTTTAAACAATGTTGAGATTCTGATGGAAACTTTTCAAGGTGGCCTGCAGGCATTTTTGTAGCATGATACGGCTACAAGCCTGTAAGGGACAGGGAGCAGTATGTGGTGATTTGAAAGAAGGCACCCTCAAGCTCAAATATTTGAATGCTTAGAGAACTGCTTAAGAAATATACAAGGATCAGGAGGTGTGGCCTTGTTAGGAAAAGTATGTCACAGGGGCTAAGCTTTGAGGTTTCATAAGCCCACACTAGGCCCAGAGAGCCCCTCCCTCTCTCCCTCCTTCTCTCCTTCTCTGCTACCTGTAGGTTGGGATGTAACTCTCAGCTACTGCTCCAGCACCAGGCATGACACCATGCTCCTGACCCTGACAATAGAATGACCTCTGAAACTGTAAGCCAGTCCCCATTAAATGTCTTCCTCACTTTATAAGAGTTTCCTTGGTCATGGTATCTCTTCACAGGAACCATCTATAAGGGTCCTTCGATTTTCTTTATTTGTTGGAAACTTCTTTTATCCTTCCACAGGCATACTCCATACCTTCTCCAAATCCATGCATTAACCCCTTACAGCAACACTCGATGGCATGTTACTATTACTCTTACATTTCTGTTATCACTTTTCACAGATGGCAAGGTCTTCATAACCACAGACAGACAATTCTACCTAGTACACAAAACACATTCAATAAATATTTATTAAACTGAGCTATAAATAGATGAGATCTTTATAATGCTCTTCTAAAGCATTCAGTAAAATAGCTACAGGTACAAATTGTGTCATGTGTGAGGGGTCACACACTCTTCCTATTTTATAATCCATATATGGTTTTACCACAGAATTCTTAGCCAAAGGGAGTAAGGAGAACATACCCAACACCATCCATACTCTCACAACCTAATGACAGACACTACTAAACCATTATTTTATTTTCAAGCTTATACTCACAATCAGCATCATTATCAAAAACATTTTCATGAGAAAATGAGTTGAAATGATTGTGCACAGTGGGTGTTGATGCAGCTGAACACTCCTTTGCTAGGGTTGTGTCTAGCCTCTTCCTGGGGAATTAAAATAACAAACCACGGTCCATCTCTACACACATTGTCAGGACAGGACCCCAGGAGTGAGAGTGACGCCCACAAGAAGGAGAAGGGACTCTGAAAAGGGTCTCCTGGCCTAGAGGTGACTGAGCTGAAATGGACCCTGACTTTCCATCCCCCTGCCTCTAACTGGTGTGCAGGTCCTGGCAGCTGGCTGGGAGCACAAGCATTTCTTGGGCTTCTGAGGTGTGCAGGCTGCTAAGGTGCTCTGGAGAATCCCTCCCCTCCACACACATGGACAACAAAGCCCCTCCTTCCGAAAGCTCCCATACCCGACATTAGCCATTAGCCATCTTATTAATCATCATGCTGTCCTGTTCAGTTTCCACTGTTCTCACTATTACATAACAACTTTAAATGTGACTGTTAGTGTTTTCTTTACAGACCCTTCTGGGCTCACACAAGCCCCCCTAACATGAATTATGGAAGCTGGGCTTCTAGGAAGGAAGAGGCTGCCTGAGCCCCTCCAGCTTCACACCGGGAAACCCCTAGCTTCACCCCTGGGAGCTTCCAGCTTCACCCCAGAAATCCCTCCAGCTTCACCCCTGAAACCCCTCCAGCTTCACCCCTGGGCCAGCTCAGCCTCGCACTCAGTGTGGAGCAGAGCTGGGTGCTGATCACACCCTCTCCTCCACTGATAAGCCAGGCATCACAAAGCCAGAACATATTATTCCTATAAGTCTGAGAGTGTTCTGCTATCCTCAGAACCAAGATCAAGGCTAACAAACGAACTTACACAAACATCAATGTCATGATGACAACAGCGACCTCAACAACTGTCGCTCATTAAATCTCAAACATAAATAGAAAATACCTAAACTATTGACCATTCTAACATGTCAAGCACATAAGTGGTACTTTCTAGGACCCTCTGAAGCACAGACAATCAAAGCTTGGGCCGTCCTAAGCTAGAAAATAGGAATTCACAACATTTAATGAAACCTCTCTGTCTCTCATTCTAATTTATTGGTTTTCTACAAGACTGTGCAATAAATGTGTGGGTTTGCTTGAGCAGAATTAGAACCTGGATTTTACACAGGTGACATCATAGCAGTGGTAAAAATCACCTTTAACCTAAACATTCCTACTTAAAGATGGTTGCCCTACAATAATTCTTCAAAACAAAATTTTAAAATGCACAAAGATACCTACATACAAGTAACAGAACAGTTCTTTTACCAAGTAACAGCGGAGAAGTTGCATCATGGGAAATGTGCAGACCCACTTTGCAGGTCCTCAAGTAAAGAGCACAGCAGCCATCTGCACACATGCAGTGCTCAGCCCACACCTGCCAGCCTGACACACATGCAGTCTCACGTCGTGCCTGGCACACACGCAGTGCTCACATCATGCCTGGCACACACACAGTGCTCACGTCATGCCTGACACACACGCAGTGCTCACGTCATGCCTGGCACACACACAGTGCTCACGTCATGCCTGACACACACGCAGTGCTCACGTCATGCCTGGCACACACGCAGTGCTCATGTCATGTCATGCCTGCCAGCCTAAGTGCTGTGCACATGTAGCCGTTTAGTCCAACTGGGCACATCAGTCCTACTGGGCACATAGCCGCTACGTCTCTATTTTGCAAACAAAAAACCCAAGGCACAGCGGCCAAGGAACATGCCCAAAGTCCCAGAACTAGCAATGGTGAGACAGGGCTCACATTCACATGCCCAGGCCTCGCCCAGTACTCCAGGCTGGCTTTGAGCTTACTATAATCCTCCTGCCTTAACCTTCTAAGTACTGAAATCATGGGTGCCCTGCACCCAGAGAATACTTTCTTCCGAAAGGAAGGGAGGAAAGAAGGGAGGGAGGGAGGGAAGGAGGGAGGGAGGGAGGGAGGGAGGGAGGGAGGGAGGGAGGGAGGGAAGGAGGGAGGGAAGGAAGGCTGGCCTCACTATCCAGTCTACCTAGCCCTGGCTGGCCTGGTACTCACTATGTGGACCAGGCTAGCCTTGAACCCACAGGTGTCTGCCTGACTGTGCCTCTCCAGTCCTGGGATGAAAGGTTTGTGTCACCACATGGTGCAACATGAACTTTTATAACACAGCTCTGTGTACGCTCAGAAAGGTGTCTAATGTACATTGCTAAGATGACAAGCAGGCTAGAGGCAGCATGTTGAATCTGTTACATTAAAACACAAAAGTGGACATAACAGACATGATAACACAGGCCTGTTACCTCAGTATATGAACACTGAGGCAGGGGGATTACAAGTTCAAAGACAACCCATGTCACAGGAGACTGTCTCCACAAAGAGAAAGGCAGCATCCGTTTCTAGAGCCAGAGCTGAGCCTCAGCACGGACAGGAAGGCTCTCACCAACACCCACAGAGCTGGCCTAGGTGCTAATGACCTCACCACTCTCTTCATGAAACAATCGTGGTGGGGAAGCCCCTGCATGCTCTGGTCTCTCAGCCGTGGGCCTCCAGCCTGGCCATTCCCGTTTCCCTGAAAACCCTCGGCACAGTGAGCACTCAGCTAGTGGCCAGCCCGTATGTGGAGAGCTTCTGTAACTTCTCGCCTCGGTAACAGCCCTGACTGAGACCACTTCCTTATCCTGCTCCTCAGAGTGAAGAAAATTGTTAAAAAGCAATGACCATTTGACACCTGCTTTTCTGAGCAGGGTGTAAACATGCCAGGCAAGTGCTGTAGCACTAGGCTATGTCTTCTGCAGCCCTCCTGAAGCCAGCTCTTCTGTGCCCACCACCATCTGGGTATCAGCAAACACCTCCAGGGCTGGGAAGCTGCTCAAACACAAAAGTGCTCGGATCACCGGGGCCTCAGATGAAAGCTGGCTATGGTGCTGGTGTGCTCAGAATCACAGCACTCGGGACTGTCCTTGGGGTGCTGGCTAGCCAGACCAGTGTCCCTGGCAGCCTCTAAGCCAATTAAAGCCCTGCCTCCCCAGCACAGCATGCACAGGTTCTGAGAAGTGACATCTACAGTTGACTTCTGGCCCCCACGAGCGTGTCCCTGCACACAGGAACTCTACATGCTCACATTTTTCGATTCATGTGTCCAAAATGGAAGCCTTGTTTTCCGACTCCTCCTCCTTTCCCCACAACTTGGTAAATGGAAGACCCATTTTCGATGTTTGGAGCAAACAACCTGGAGTCCTGAAAGGCAGAATCCTGTCAGTCAGTTCTACTTCCAAAATGCATTCGAACTCAAAGAATAAAAAGCAAGCATGGGCAGGGACACTGGAAGCTAGCAGCACCCTACCGGTCCCCCAGCTGTGAGTCTGGCTCCCTTCGATAGGCGTGCGGCAGGAGGCCGCTGGGTCTCTCCTGAGGCCCTGCGCTTCCTCTGGTCTGCTGTCCCACCCTACACCTCAGTCTTCTACATGTGCCCACTGAGGTCCTCACGAGGACCAAGCAGGTTCCAGTACCACAGCCCCGAATGTACTTCTTTGACACGGTGCCTAAAGTGTCCGTTCAGAGCAACAGAGAGCGCGCTAATGTGGACAAACCCGGACCGCCATCACTTCGCCCAGTTTGCTGCGAAACCTCTAAAGGGTTCTTGTGCCCTTTTTTGTGTTTGGCCACAAAGCTTCCATTTTCTACACAGTAGGCAGAGTGGCCCTTACGTCTGCTTAGCACTGTCCAATGACTGCTCCTCTTGTTCCATCAGGTTCTCACGAGCAGTGCAAGTGGCCTATGAGACAGGACAGTTCCTGCCTTCCAGGTCCTGCTTCTGTTGCCTCCCCACGCCTCTCAGCCACCATCATCTGGCTGCTCCTGATCCACCAAGCACACTCCTGGCTTCGGGCTTGTGTGCTTGCTTTCTCTTGCCAAGGCATTCTTCCCCCCACACACACACTGTTCCTTCCCTCCCGTCAAATGCTCCTTTCTCAGTACGGTGACCAGCATGGAGAACACTCCCCCGTCCCCTGGTGTTCTGCTCTCCCACTTTTAGCCATCTGCGTGTTTACTGTCTGCCCCCATCTACAGCACCACGTGGGCTCCATGCAGCAAACTCTTCTGCTTTGCCCACTGCTGTGTTAGAACTATGTCTATGCCCCAAAAGCACTCAAGAAGCTTCCAGAGGAACAAAGTAAAGAGAGAGTAGGAGACACATACACATTCCAGCTAGTTCTGTCAGCTCTGGGGAGCGAAAGCTGTGAGATAAATCCTCAGAGTTCAGCCGAACTATTTACACCGTCAAAGCATCTTTTTCACAGGCCTGTCCTTGAGAAGGGAGCCTGCCACAGGGCATGCAGAGGTCAGAGGACAATTACAGCAGTCGGTTTTCTCTCCACCATGTGGAACTATGACACTTCTTCACTCCTGGAGGGTCTACTAAAGGACCACAGTGGGTAAAAGAACCCATGCAGCTATCAACCAGCTTACTTCACTGCTTGGGCCAAGCCTGGGAAATACACAGGTCCACGGAACCCCGAAGACCACACCACCACCATCCTTTGGCAGGCCTCTCCGTCAGTCTCTGCTCTGTTCTTTGCTCACTGCAGCCCTTCTGTGAAGGCTAGCTTTTGTCAACTTAACATAAACCTATCTGGGAAATGGAAGGTCAAATGAGGAATTAATCGCCTCCATCAGACTGGGCTGTAGGCAAGCCTGTGGAAGCGTTTGTGTGATCAATGATTGGTTTAGGAGGGCTCAGCCCATTGTGGGCGGAGCCATCCCTGGGCAGGTGGTCCTGGGTCATACAAGAAAGCAGGCCGAGGAAGCCAGGAGGAGCAGGCCAGTGAGCAGCACCCCTCCATGGCCTCTGCCTCAGCTCCCGCCTCCAGGCTCCTGTCCTGACATCCCTCCACACTGGACTGTAATTAGAACATGTAAACCAAATAAACCCTTTCTTCCCCAAGCCACTCTGTCATGGTGTTTATCAGCAGCAGAAGACAGACTCCGACACCACGTCCACACAACGAGGACTGGCCTTTTTGATATTTGTTTGAAATAAGGCCTCAAGTGGGCTGGCATGAGGAATGGGATGAGTGTCTCACACCTACAGCTGGCTAGAGAGCGAGATCTGAGGAGGGCGTGATCCCTGACCCTGCAGGATGCGGCTCCTGCCTCTTCCACACAGCCTGCCTTCAGCTCCACAGCTGGTTCAGTGGCCATGCGGCAGCACAATGTCCTTTCTCGGTCATCAGACACCCTGTCGTCACAGTCGCCGTGCCTGTACCTTACATGTGAATGGTGGCATCTTTGTGACTCAGCTCTTCCCAATGTCACCATTTCAGAGATGGCTCCTTGAGGATGACTTGATGCCGACCCCCCAGTTTCACCCTGTTATGTCACCTGTGTTAAGGATCACAGCGGCGGGCCCACTGTGCATCCAGTCCTTTGTTGCTTTTTGTTTGCTCTGTGGCTCCACAGCAGCAATTTTGGTTCTGAAAGGGCAGCTTCTGGTCCTGCTTTGCTCTCTGTGCAACCGCAAATGAGCTGAGCTTCCTACTCACAAAAACTTACTGAGCGTCAGAGAGACTGCTAGAGAGCGAAGCCACAGCTACTTGACAGGAGAGACTGTCCTAGTAGGCGTACAAGTCCGTGGCTGGTTTCCATTTAGTCAATACCACAGGCTTGCTCAAGGTGAGCTCCAAGAACAGGAAAGCTGGCCATCATCTGTCCATGCCTTCAGAACACTGTGACACCGGCACTCCACGTTACACCAGCACCAGCGACCATCTCAGTTCTGGCTCTCCGGCAGAACGGATGCCAACAGAAGGAAACAAGTGCAACATAGAGAATCAGGAGGAGGAAGGCAGAGGAAGAAAGTGAGGGCCACAGCTTTGCCACAGATAATCTCCAACACGAATAATCCACACCAGCTAATAGAATATTGACCATAATTACATTCATCCTCCTGACCTTGTTCTAAATTATTGTGGATTATTACTACTGAAGTTATTTTGTTCCACAGCAGAGGTGGCAGTCTCTCGCTGTCAGATGACATGACCTGTAATTCAATAAGGGCTGTAATGCACTGGTATCCTCAGATAAAAGCTGTCTGTAATGTCTGAACAAAGGTGAATTAGTTATCCAATTCACACACGCAATTAACTCTCTTAATACCTGTGAGCCCACGGAGCCCCTCTGAATTTCCTATTAAACACTGCACGAGGAGGCTTCCCTCCGTCTGCATTCCTGTGCGGGCGTCAGAACACCAGCGCTTCTGCCCCCGCAAAGGCTCACAGTACTCATCGTAAGAGACCTCATTCCAGAAGGCGGTGCCTCTTTTTCCTGAGAAAAAGGTATTAAATTCAAATGTTATGCCTATTAGTAAAAGACAGCATTTTGTTCTCACTATAAACGTAAGGACACCTTCACGAAGAGTGGAAGATAGTTTAAATTTTCTTCATTATTTTAAGAACACCTGTTTAAACACCAAAAGGCAATGTGTGTTATGTGAATTCATATTTACATGCTGCAGTCACCTAAATGAAAGAAGATTTATTTAAATTCAAGTGTGAACAGGCAACGCCAAATCAGCAGAGTACCCTTGGCCACCTGTTCTCCGAAGCGGCTGAAGGCGGAGCCCAGGCCTCTGCTTTGTACTCGCCCGCGATGCCAATGGCTGTGTTCATGAGGCTCAGATCAGAAAAACGAGGCAATGTCAAATGTTAAGCAAACACCCTTGCCTTCCCTCTGAAGGAAGCAATTAATTAATTCTGCAGGGGATGCTTTTTTAGTCATCTAACGTACGTGTAGCTTTTCAGTGCAGACAAGGGAACGGAATTAAATCTCTAAATAAACCCAGCTCTCAGCATGCGCTCACATTAATGCTCGCTCCGTGTCAGTCAATCTCATAGCAAAGTGCACACGTTAGGACTGTCCCACGGTTCAGGTGAATGAAGCCGGCTGGTCACCTGGGTTTTCCTTTTCCCTCAAACCTCAGAGCCAGGAGGCTGAGCAGGAGCGGGGACACAGGCTCCCTTTCTCCACACCTCTGAAAGGACAGAGGCAAAGCAGCACCATAGACACCAGCCTAGAGGACCGGCGACGTTCTTCACGCCGCAGTCAGCTCGGCCAACCCACCTTCGGCGTGCTGCAGCACAAGAAACACCGATTCCTCCGACATGATGTACGTGTGCAGACACACCATGTTGGGCACGCATCGGGGGATGATGGTCTTTCTGCTCCTGCTGTACTCACTGCTTTTCCTTAGACCCTGGCAGAGAACAAAAAGGTCAGTTGTACCCGCAGTTGCCTTTGGAGCCTGCTGTGCTCAGTGTTTATCAACCAAACTAATCTATCCGAGTTACTCGGGGCTTCAGAGAGCCCACTCATCTGCTGCTCAGTGCCCCTCAGTCCCCAGAGGCTCCGCTGATGGCATCTGGCGTGAGTCCAGACAACAGAAGATGCCACAAAGCTGCCATTAAAATCAATTACGTGGGTCAGTGTTTTTATTAGCGATGCTCTCAAACTAAGTCATCAGGATGACACACAGCTATTTCCCTGCGACCTCTAACTTTCATTTTCCTTACATGTATCTTTGAGGCTGTGGCCAGTCCAAGCCACATTCTCCAGACACCAGACATGTCCTGGATGAAGCAGTAACTTTTAAATTCTTTTCCAAAACACTAGCAACTAATCTCCAAAAGGACAAAATCTGTGCATTTTCTGGTGTAACACCCTGGTTTAAAATCTAGGTAAACAGCACTGGGTGTGGTGGCATGAATGTTCGTAAAGAGACAGGCTTCACACATGTCTGTGTGACCTTCTGTCATGCTTGGTCAGCAAGAGAAGTGATGCTCAAGGCAAGACTACCCTTTGGTTCCATGGGAATGTTCAATCAGGACATATTGCAAACCATTCCAAAAACAAAGTCAAATCTAAAATTATTCATTTAATTATGTACAGAATTTGTACCAAAGAACAAGCCAGGACACACTTGTTTCTGGAGTATCTGCAGAAATTTTGTGTTTAGGAGCTGTAATCAAAGCCCAAGTGAGGCCCGTGTGATCCTTATGAACCAGAAACACACTGTTGGTTCTTGGATGCATTCTAATTACATTATTACTTAACATAAGACTTTTAAAATGGAAGCTATAGCATGTTTATCAACTGAAAGACAGAAATATAGATCACCATAAAATAAAATAGTCAAAAGCCATGCAAATTTTTTTTCTTTCAAAAGCCTGATTTTAAATTCACTAAGCATACAAATTCTACTTACTTTTAAAATGAATGTCTGTTCTGTCCTTGTGTCCATTACAAGTAAAACCTATATAAAAGACACAAGCAATAAGTTTAACAAAATATAACACAACATTAACACTTTAACTTGAGAAACTAAGAGCTGGGATGGGTTGTAATTCTTCCCGAAATTATAATTTCTGAATAGACTTTTTAAAAACCGAAAATCACAGGGCACAAACATCCCCGTCCAATAGATTTTATTACAGCTTCCTTTTCTAAGAACGCTACCACGTAGAAACATCACTGTGTTCTCTGGATTTATTTTTACAACACATTTTCTAACAGTATAAGGCACTGCCAGGCATGGAGCACAGCAGCTGGGGAGGCCGTCAGCGTATGGCAGAGGACGGTGAGAACAAGATAGCATGGCCTTCCTAGGCCAGCCTTGAAAGCAGGGAAACCCCAAGCCCCCAAGGTTTGGGTGGGGAGGGCACAGTCAAAGAATTCTCTCACGTGGTAGAGGAAGTGATTTTATTAAAATTAATAAAGGTTCGACGCTCTTCTAGACTCCCTTAGCAACTTCAATAGCGGAGGCTCTGGCACCATCTCAGGCATCCTTTGAATACTGCGTCTCCACTCCGTTCCAGAGCTAAACTCCTCTTTCTGCCATGGGGCAAATCCTGCTGACTCCATCCTCAACATTTGCCCTGTCCAGCTCCCTCCCACTAATGCCCTCAACCAACCAGAGACCAGCTCTGCCAGCAGACAACAAAGGATGGGCCCCCAGCACCCTCTGCACTGCACAGCTCTGGAGTCAATTCTTAAAACATGAGGCAACGCTTCTTTTCTAAGTGTTCAAATGTGCCACCCTTTCACCTCTCTGTAAGAAGAGACCCAACTCCATAAGGACCTCACTCAGGACCTTCATCTCACACACTACCCTCTGAATGGCCATCCCTGCCACTCTCTAAGATGAAAACAAGGACAAATCCTATCACATTTGTGATTTGTTTTTGCTAACCACTATGGCACAGTTAGGCCACAAAAGACAATTAGCAAATATGTGAGGCTTTGCAGGTCTATGAGTGTCTACTATCAACTTTTGAAATGAGCCATTTTAGCCACCACAGCCTCAAAGTGGGGAGAATTGATGCCACAGAAATCAAGAAAAAACTGCAAACAGGACCTTTTCCCTCCAAGAGCTCCTGACAGCAACCAGTGGTCCCGACTAGAGGAGGGACAACAGGCGAGGCGTACACAGGCCTGTTCAGCTCAGAAACAGAAGAATGGTGAGGAGACAAAGCTGACGTGGGAAGGTGACACTGGGGATGACAAGTCCCAGCTTAGAGGCAGGTGTTACAGAATGCTGCGGACACTCTCTGACCTCTGCATCCTCTGAGCGCCTAACTGCACTAAGTCAGCCAGGGTTGTAGAGTGTCATCTACACAGACAACTCCCGGATGTCCTGTGGAATTCCCGAGCCCAAGCCCCAAGTCTCTCATCTCTCCAACTTCAGAACCCACAGCCAAGTCAACAAGCCAAACGCACTCCCACGCCTTTCTAAGCACGTCCTGCTGCTTCATCCGCCACAGTTTAAGCACTGACTGTCAGCCACGGGTAATCAGTGTTGACCCTCTCCTCCACCATTCCCAAAACACACATCGCTGGCACTGTGGCTGTGGGTGTGATGCTACGATGAAAGATGACAACGGCGGCCACTACTCTCTCCCAGCTGATCTCACAGTCACCCAGGGTCGTGACTGCTATATCACTGTTACTGTAGCTCCTCTCTCGACTGTTCCCCAGCCACTTCTCAAACTACTCCCCTTCCCTTCTTCAGCTCAAATGTCACTCTCTCTCTCTTATTAATACTGATGGCTCTCCCATTTTATACAGGACTAACATCTATTATGGCATCTCAAACTCTTCAGCTTGTTTTTATTTGTTCATTTGTCATCTCCCAACCAGATGTCAAACTTCTTATGGGCATGTCACAGGCCCCAAAGATGCTAACGCCCTACTCCAGAATCTGTGAGTGGACTGTGCAATGGCGAAAGGACTCCACAGATGTAATTAGCACAGAGCTGGCAGCTCACCGGGATGTGTGGGTGGGCCACGCTGAATCACATGGCCTTCTAGAAGTGACAACTATCTCCTGACTAAAGGGATGGAAGCACAGCGTGGCATGGCAGAAGGGGATCTCCCTAGCACAGGAGAGACGACCTGGCTAGGATGTAGACTCCCACATGGGCAGAAGCCAAAGGCACTCTAGATGCTCAGAGAAGGCCAGAGAGGAGCAGGCAAAGTCTAGAAGCAGAGAGCAGCCCTCAGCTGACCAACAGCAAGGACACATCTCATTCCTACCCTCCAGAGGCAGTGCAGCCTGTTAACAGCGACCCCTTCACAGACCGCAGTGAGAAAAGCAGTGTCACCAGCTCCTGGATGTTAGGCTCCTGGGACCTGTGTCACAAGTCTGACTTTACTTTACTCTGACACAACTTTAACATAATATATTAGCATCTTCAGAGAACTAAGTCTGCCATGGTTGGCTATGGTAGAAATAGGGTAGAAATGCTGTTTGTTTTGATATAAAAACTCCATAAGCACACAGCTCACAGGTTCAAGTCTAAAAATCCAAAAGGTGGACAGCAAGGTGTGAACAGAGCTTGGAAAAGAAGTCAGGACTGAGGACTTACATTTGAACACTCCCCACAAAACACAATCTGAAGGCGTGAGAAGGGCCCCATTAGAATTTCTCTCCACAACAGGCACAATCCTGCGCTTCAGAGAGTTCAGTCATGGACGCTCTCAACATCCCAACAAACCTATTTCAACGGTGAAAAAAGCAACTGCAAAGCATGAACTGATACAGTCAAAAAAGCTACCAAGCAAAGAAAGGTGAGATCCATACCGGACAGCCAGCCTTGACTGCTTCCTCTCTCACTGCTAGTCTGCCTGCACATGTGCAAACAGCATACTATTTACATCTGAATTTAGAAAGCTGCACATACTTAGAATACTGTAGGAGGGTATGAAAGCAGCAAGAAGAATGACTCTACAAGGAAAGAGCGAGTGAGAGACAGAACTACAAGGTGGGGCAGCCATCCCTCCACTCAGCAGGAGCCACTATGAAGGACTGAGGAAAAAACACTGGGTAAGGAAGCAGGAAGTCAAAGGTCACTATCAGTAAACTGCTCGAGACAAAAGCCAGCCTGCTCCATGTAAATCAGGGGTGAAAGAAAAATGGGGGTGATAGATGGTGAAGAACCTTTCAGTGGTGGAGAACGCCAGAGGAAAAACAAAGGAGGGAAGGTGGACTATTTGAGCTCTGATTACTTCGCACAGAGAGACCCATCCTGTCCCTAAAGGCCACCAGAGCTCCTGCCATTCTCACTGAAGTGACCCTCCAAGGCTTGGCAATGCCCTCATAGCCCTTGAGTCCTGACAGGAAGTCACCCAGAGGTCGCCTCCATTCACGGACGGCAAGGGATAGCTGTGGGCTTTGGAGGGCAGCTGTGCTCCTAGCATCTCACCTGGTTTTACATCCACTCACAACTCTTTACGTCACTCCCCAGAGAGCCAATCATGTTTGCAAAGACACAGCTACATGAGGTAGAAAACATCTCTCCAGGTAAAAGGTAAGGCCAGAGAATTTCTTCTTACCAGAAGCCGCCTGCCTGTCAGAACAGAACACAGCTGCAGGACTGCGGGGGGAGGGGGGAGTGTCATCTCTTTACTAGTCTCACTCAGCCATGAAGCATGAAGCAGACCCCACAAAAGGACAAATTAGGATAGAAAAGCAAGGCTGGGAAGCGGCAGGTGGATGAGGGCTTTCTTCTCCTACCAAGTTTGCTTGCAACGCAACAACATTCACATTGAGGTAATAAACACAAGAACATATGTGATTTTTTTTTTTAAATGTGCCCTTTGACTGTCAATTTCTCCCAAACAGGTGTTGCCTAAATGATTATAAATTGGCCTCTGGGTACACCTCTTCAACTGAGCCGTGCAGGGCTGGTGATAATACAATTAGACCTAAAAACATCAGGCTGGAGAGTGCTCTCCATCTGTTTGGCAATAATGTTTAGTTAACAATAGTCTTTAAAAGAAGCACCTTCAACTTCCATTCTTAGAGTTATTTATAGTGCCATTCTTAGCACGCCAGCACTCCTGCTAACAAGAGCTTTAGCCACTTGGAAATTATTAGCCATCAAGCTGTACACCAAGAAAAACGACTGCATTTAACATCTGTATCTCCACGTTGAAGTGAGCCCTTAATGAGCAGTGGTATAGCATCAATATCATAGCCGCATGCACACAGATCATAAGGAGCCAGACATGTTTTTAATGCCAACAGCAGGCCAATCTGTAATGAAGCTGCCATCATAAAGGACAAAATAACAACGTCTTTAACCCTCAAACTGAATTTGTTCATTTGTAGACTCAAATGCAATTTAAAAACTGCTTATGGGTTTGCTCACCTTTGTAAAGACAAAAATCTAATTTGTACTAATTTGATACAATTGTCTTCCCAATAAAAGGCTCCTAAAACCATCTATCATTTCATGATAAAACCAGTACTATTACTAACACTATCGTGAAATAATTACCTTGGACAGCGTATCTTATTGAAAGCACACAATTAACATATTTCTCTCTTTTTCACACTTGCATATCCACACTGTATTAGCACGTGGCCTAACACTGGTCTGTCTCTGCCCACACTAACACAGACAATTTCTTGAAGGGAGGGAACTTAAGTCACTGGCCAACCTCATCTGTGCTCCAGGCGCACCAGGACCGTGACCCTTGCCCACTTGTCTTTCACAACAGAAGAAAAAGCCCCAAGTGGTTACAGGGACCGTGAGCCAGAGGAGGAAAGATCTGCTGGCTAGCCACACACACACACACAGAGAGAGAGAGAGAGAGAGAGAGAGAGCCTAGGCAAAGACAGGGAGGGTCTAGGGCATCGAATGATGATTTTATTTTTAAGGATGTGAAGAAACAAAATCTGGAGGAGAGAAGACACACACACGCACACACGCGCACACACACACACGCACACACACACACACCACTACCACCACCACTGCAGAGAAAAATAAAAGGGTGATACAGACTTAAGGAGTAGGGCTGCTGCCTACTCCTGAATCTTTTCAGACATTTAAGTTAAATGTTGCTATCACAAGTCTAGAAGTCTGAAAATTTAACGGAATAATTTGGAGGGTAATGCTTGCCTGCATTTTGGTAGTAATCTGTAGGACTTCATAGTGTTTCAGACAGCAGACATAGTCAAGTCAGACAAACACAGCCAGCCTGAACTGTGGCACCACGCTACTTATGTTGTTGGATAGGTGTGATCTGTGTAAGCACTCAGCAAGTTACACCACTGGGATACCCCACACACACCTCAGAAAGGAAGAGAGAACAATAAACAAGCCACAGGAAATGTACAAAGCATGTGCAGTGCAGGCAAGAACACTGCACTGCATGCTATACTCTCTTTTAAAAACAGGCCACAGTGGACTTGGCTATGATTAGGCAAATTTTTAAGTGACTTCTGCTGGCAACATCAAAATGTGACGGTTCTGAAGAGGCAGCTGTGTCCAACAAACCACCAGCACCAAAACTGCTGCCTCGGCCACCTGACGGTGACGCAGGCTCCCCATGCTCTGATCCAAACCCACCTCAGCTTGTGCTCTTTTTTCCCCAACATCATACTTCTATTGATTCCTTGGGAATTTCATATCATGCACCTCTATGGCATCGGTTTCCCAGTCCTTTCTTGTCCTCCCACACACCCCTGCCACCTCCCCCAGGGGTGGGAGGGAGTCTAACTTGTGTTATCTATACACTCATCGGGGGTGTGGTCAAACTCTCCATGGCCTACCCCTGCAAGAGCTGAGACCTTCCCCTCCCAGCTTCCTGCGGGAAGTCATCTTGAGGGCCACACACCAACATCCCATCGCCCTTTTCAAGAGTTCTCTCGGTCGACTTCCAGCCTAGGCTGCTCCTTTTTTGGTGGGTGGGGAGGTTGGTGTGGAGGGGTTGTCACTGAAGTCCTCTGTGTCATCTTTCTCAACTGGGCATCTGCCATCATTGCTATCACTGGGAAAGTGGCTTGTGTGTTCTTCACAGGCCAACGCAGTATGGACTGTGGCCTTTTCCATGGTCTCTGGCATCAGCAGACCATGGACAAGGCTCCCACACTGGGCAGATGTCCACGGTGTTAGCTGCAGCTGGAAGCCCATCTATGTTTGTGCTGACGCCAGTTTGCATCACTGACTGTTCATCCCATGCCTACTCCCCAAAGCCACCACTTACAAAACTTCACCGAACAGAAAAAATGGGCAAGGTCACCTGTGACACCCACCCTCCAAGGCTCTCTCACAGTGCCACAAGGCCCAGCCATGATGCTGCTAGCACAGTATCCACAACACTGAAACAGAGAGGTGAGCGGAACACAACCGAAGTTCCAGCAGCAGGAGCCCCAGCGAGAAGGCACTGGAAAGAGGCTTCTCCCGGGAGGTCACAGCCAGTTACCTTCATTTTCCCAGGAGTTCTCTGAGGAGAATGGAAGCTTGAGAAGTCATGTGACATGGATTCTCAGCTCCTCTCGCCTCCTCCTCTCAAGAAGCTGTTTTGAGAGTAAATGTTCCAGCCTTCTAGGACCTACACACGACATTCTGAAATTTCTCTGGAGGCTAGAACGTGGAGTTTAGTGTGTCACTGGGTCATCAGCACTAGCACAGAGCCCCCCTACAAACAGTCAGAGTCACACAGGGGACAGCAGGCCTGCGCCTGCATCCTTTGAGCATCTTCCAAGGTAGAGAACAGCAGAGCAAATCTACCAGAATGTGTAACGTTAGTGCTCAAGATACATAGAGTTTTAGTAGTTAAAATTCAAAGTACCTTAATTTAAAGTGTACAAACATTTGTGACTTCCGAAGGCCCCTATTCCAGTCCTAATCACCTAGCTACTGCCCCAACTCCTGCCAAAATCAAACTGGGACAACAGAGAAAGCTGTTCAGAGGCACAGCAATGAGAAACTGAACTGGTAAATAATTTCTAAGAAAACAACTAATTTTCATTTTCTTCAAATGCTCAGGCAGCTGCAAAGGTTTTCGTATGCTAATTTTTTAATTAGAAGGTATTTAGGCAGTGAAAGCTCTCATATGCACTCCTGATTCTTCATCAAACATGAACTCCCCAACTTAGCATCAGTATAGCTGGTGGCGGCCTGAAGGTTTGCCATCTGCTGCTACCCAGAGTCACGGTGGCCACCTTCAGAACATATGCATCAAAGCCCAGAGATAAGAGACTGAAGAAATACTGCCTAAGTCAGCAGAAGGGAGATGAGGAAGCCAGAGGCAGGCAACGGGCAAGCTACCAGAAAATAGTGAGCGCTGGGGATAAGCATTCACACAGAAAGGCACCCAAGGTCACTGCCATTCCAACAGCAGAACCAAGGGCAGGAGAAAAACCACTGCCAAGGCGATGTTCTCAAATCACATGTGATGGGCTTTCTCTTTAATAGAAGGCTGATCATACTGAAAATCAATCTTATTCAAAAATAAACCTATTCTGAGTAAGCAGAAATAGAAGACTTGAGTTGTTTGCTCAGCCTATGAACAATCATAATAAAGGCGTACGGCTTACACAGGCATGAGAACTGCCAGCTAGGAAGGGCCTTTTTCCTGGGCATGTAAAGTCCAAACGTTTCCCAAGAAAAATACACTCTGAAACTAGTTTTTAAAAAAATCCACAAAATACGAATTCAAAACCTACTGTGTCAAGACTCCTGGCCTCTCTCCAGGCACAGGCCTGTAACAATACTGGACTGGGCATAAATGCCCAGTGAACCAAGTCATAGCTATGAATATTTAGGTGCTCAATCATCACCAATTTTTTTTTTTAGATATTAACATTTTAATTGTAACAAATGGCTAAAAATAAAACAAATATTTCCAGGGTAACTTGTCTTCCAAGAAATGCTAACAATCATGACAAATGACAACGTTGCTATTGGAAGAAAGGGATCTTGGTGCTTGGAAAACAGACTTCACTTAGGAAGCGAAGGCAAGAAGACTGCAAATCCAAGGCTGGTCTAGACTCAGGACGGTGGGAGAGGTGGTGGGGAGAGACACAGACAGTCAGCTATGCAAGGTGACAGCCACATGTAGCTGCCCCATATAACACACAGCGTGGTCCTTGCGTAGCTGTAACACTGAATCTCAAAAATTACTCAACGTAAATTCATCAACATAAAATTTTCCTGTTTTTCATCGTTTAACCATAGGTAGAAAAACATAATTTTTACCAAAAGCAAAAATAAATAGATAGATAAAATGAGACCAAAAGCATCTTCTAAATGGAGTCTCGGTTTGCGTTAATTCCCATCTTTTATTTGGGATCTGCATCTGTTTTATTTTATGTGCCGGGGTCTTGCCTGTATGGGTGTGGCACCTGAGGAGGCCAGAAAATGCACTCCTTTCCTGGAAGCTGATCCTAAGGAGGCTCGCTCTTCCTCCAGTGACTCTAGCTGTGTCAAGTTGACATAAAAGCAGCCAGCACACACAGTCATGAGAGAATGATTGATAAGTGGATGTCTTCAAAATTAAAAAGCATCTGCTCTGCCAAAGACAATGTAGGCACACACCTTGTGCCCAAACACACACACACATACTCTTCAAACTCAGCAATAAGCAGCAACAGCCAACTTTGGCCAGGGTGGGCCAAACAGGAGTGGAGCAGGGGCCTGCCACCATGAAGCCAGAGAGACAGACAGACACATCAGGAACTAAAAGCAAATGACCTTGTAAAGCTCACCTGCAGAGCAGGCTCAGGGGCTGGGACGGAGGTGTGCAAGGCTCACACACATAGTTGTCTAGTTCAGAACAGCTTGTGGAGAACTGAACACTTGAGGGGGAAGTACGCCCCCACCACACTCACTGCGCAGGGCATGTGTGTTCTGATACCACACCATACCCCAAACATACGCACAACCCTTGCGTGTTTCTGGGGTGGAGCTCTTTCTGCGATGGAGCTCGGTGGTAAACACCTCCTGAGCATGCAAGGGGCCTTGACACCAACGGCCAAGGAGGACGCGGAACATGGGCCTGCCCCACAGAGGGTGGGGACACAGCTCCTGTGGAAGGCAGCTGGGCAGTTTCCCACAAAACTAAGTCTTCGCCCTCCATAATGACTCAGCACTGGTGCCCCTGCCGTCTGCCAAAGGGACTGAAGATACGGCCACAGAGAAAATGACCAAGGAAGTGACGGCAGCTTTTTCGTGACCACTAGAAACAGCCAAAATGTCCTTCGGAGGCTAAGACAATAAGCAAACACTGGCCGTGAACAAAGGGGGAACTTCCACACATGTCACAAAGGACAGCAAACCGAGAGCTGCAAACTGAATCCCGCTGGGGCATGCAAGGTGAAGGGTCAGAGATAGCTGCAAGAGCAGACTCTTAGTGCAATGAAGACAGCTTCAAAGACACCACAGTGACGTGCACACGTCATTGCATAACTGTGCAAAGACAAATGGTAGATGACAGCAACATGAATGACGAGATGTTAAAATGATAATTTTTTAGGGGCTGCAGAGATGGCTCAGCAGTTAAGACTGCTTGCTACTCTTCCAGAAGACTTGAACTGGGTTCCCAGCATCTACATTAGGCAGCTAACAACCATAATTCTGGCTCCAGGGGTCCCATGCCTTGTCTGTCCTCTGCAGGCCCTGTAATCACATGCACACACACACACACACACACACACACACACACACACACACACTTTTTAAAATACAAGAACCCTTTTATATTATTAACATTTAGCTATGTTAGCACAGATCTGTGGCTGAAGAAGCTGGTGGAGTCATGCATCAGGTAGCACAGATGACAGACTGAGGCAGCACGGCAGCACGGAGCTGTGGGCACAGGGCAGTGTTTGCCCTGATCAGCCTGATCCGCTGGCCGCCTCCAACTGACTGGAGTTAGGCTATGAGGCTGGCTGAACCTGGGTAGGTGATTTGTTTTGAAATGCGTGTAACAGTTTGGACTTTGAACAGTTCCCGGACGTCCATGTGTTAGAAGCAGCTCAGAGTGCTGTCTGGAGGTAGTGAAATTGTAGTGGAGGGACCCCAGGAAGGACGGAAGGACACTGCGTGTGCACCCTGGAAGTGGATGTGGCCACTGGCCCCTCAGCTAAGGAGGAGACACAATGGCAATCCGTCTGTCCTGACAGGCAGTCCACCTTACCTCTGGGATTCAGTGTTGGGCTTTCTCCTCTCGGCTCCTCTCTGTGGTGTGGGTACAGTGGGGACAAGGGCCATGGCCATCACATCCAGCATTGCTGAGTGAGTTCTAAGGATGGCATCTATGCTTGCTCACGGACTCAGAACAGATCCGTGTGTGTGTGTGTGTGTGTGTGTGTGTGTGTGTGTGTGTGTGTGTGTGTGCCCTCGTAGAGTATGAAGCATGAGTGTATTCTTATGGTACAGACTGTGAAATAAACCTACCGGAGGCTGACGCCCTCTGATCTTCTGGCTGAGGATGAAATGCTCACAGATATTTAGGATGCTAACCCACTGTCTTCTCAGATGGCCAGCTCTTTGAAGCACAGTTTGAAGATTTGAGTCCTGGTTTCTGTCTGCAGGATGGGCAGCTCAGGCCATAGGCCGAGGAGCAAAGCCAAGAGTGCCTGGGTGGAACCCATCTCGGCTCCAAAACCACAAGCCAAAATCCACCTGTCTTCTTTGCAACCAAGTACCTCAGGGATACTGTCACAGCACAGGAAGCCACATACGCAATGAAGCTCATCTTTCAGTTAATTTATCTCTCAGGTTATAGCTCTCGGGCCAAACTAAGAAACGTGCCTTCTGTCAGGTTGACGCCAGCGACAGCTATCATGACTATGGCAATGCAATGGGGAAATCACTCTACTTGCCTCTCAATCTTGCTCTTAACCTAAAACTATTCTAAAACTGCTCTTTGTGTATTTTTTCTTTGTTTACAAGTTATTTGTCTAAATCCCCAATGTCTCACACCCTAAAACAAGACAAAATGTATGTTATTCTCCAGTACATAACTCAGGAAGTATTCCAACCAGAAACAGTCATTTGAAATCTCTCCACTCCCAAATACCCGACGTCAGTGGCTGCCCCTCAGTGGCGCCTCCAGCATGGGCTGAGGCCTCAGTGAACAGTCCAATCACAGACACAGCTTTTGTGGGAGTCGCCAACCCTAGGTCTATACAACCATTGCTTCATAACACCTGCTCCCACAAGACATGGCGTGCCCCAAAGAAACTGGCTGTGAAGACAGCGGAGGACAAGGACAGAGAACTGGACTTTACAGAGGATGGCTGAGGAAAAACAGCCACTCAGGCTCTGCTCAGATCTGGACACCTATGGCTTCTGCCTGTGGCTGTATGGTCTCTTTTTGTAAAGAACCTGCCCAGGGCAAACACTGAAACCCTGGGTCCACCAGTCCAAGTTCAGGCCAGGCCATTCAGTCCAGAGGGAACTGTTATCCTGCTTCCGTGGTGTGAGTTCTGAAGTTTCCTTGAGATGGTGGCTTGACTTTGTTACATTCATGTGAACGTTAATTCTGCCAGAACTATAGTATCTTATTTCACTTCAGAGCCTCTCTGCATCTGCTGAGAGAACTTGTTATCCTTCAGGCTGCTGTATAGGCTTTCCTTGCCCGTGCCCTCCACAGGTCGCCTGAATCAGGGTACAATGCCTGGAAGCCGGAATGTACTCCAAAAGCAGAAATCTGCCCCCACAGCCGTGTACCATCACTGGTGAGAAATGGCAAACGGACCGGTCAGATGCTTGCTCACAATGCTAATGGACACGGCAGCCACTCCCTGCCTGTGGGGACCTGCCCAAATAAGCTGACTGGGAGCCTGACTCCCCTTTGAAAAGAAAATGCCTCAAAAGCAAGGAAGATTTTTAAACTGTTATTTTAATGAATTTATGTTTTTCTAGCAGATGAAGCCAAAGTCTGGTGCTGTAGCATTTTGATATAATCCAAGAAGTAGTCTAAGAATACACTGTACTCAAGCCCTCCTGATAGTTTACACCCTTATAAAACACCAAGGCATGACACTCATTGTCAGATCAACCTAGCACCTGCCAGAAACCCACAGGTGTGCTCTGTGGGAGCTGTGACAGTGGCAGGGTGCTGACGAATGCTGCAGGTGCACACAGCCTCAGAGCATTTGAAGTCATCCAGCACAGTTAACGTCTCTTCCTGTTGCTTCCAGAATCACTCAGCGAGTACACTTGGCCACTTGAGGAAGCTAAGGCTTGTTGGAAGAGGCACAGAAAACATCATATCTCCTGTACAGAAAGCTGGAGATTCTGCCAACTCTTCAGTGGCTTCTGCCTATGACACTACACTTGAGAGGAGGACCAAGGACTACCCTGAGTCTAAGCCAGCCCAGGGCTGCATAGTGAGTTCCAGGCCAGCTTGAGCTAAGAGTGAGTCTCTTTATCAAAACTAAAATAGTCAGGCGTGCAGTGCATGCCTTTAACCCCCATGCATTTCTGGGGGCAGAAATGCATGTCTGAGTCCAAGGCTAGCCTGGTCTACACAGTGAGTCCCAGGGCACTGAGAACTATTGTCTCAAAATAAAAATAAAATAAAAAAAAGATGCATAAGTAAAACTAGTGCCTGGGGTAGACCAGTGCTGCGGCATATATTAAAACACAAGAGAGCACAAGCAAAAGAGATGTAGATAAAACCACGAGGAAAGCGAGGGGGGGCCTTAAAGAGAAGGCAGAAAAATAAAAGAAAGACGAGAGTGAGCGAGGAAAAAGGCGAGGTAGTGATGGGCACACTGCCCTGCCCACCCTGTGCATTCAGACATGTAAGACAGCAGGGCCAGACCACAGAAGAACACTGAGGTGGCGATGGCGCTACAGGGGAAGAAGCCACGAGAAGCAGAAGAGGGGAGCAAGCTCCATCACGGGGCTGCCAAGCTCAGCCAGGACGCCCGAACGCTCCCCTCGACTCCGAGTGCAGGTTACACAGGGGCTGTTACTTCTGGGGTCTCACTGTCCCAGAGCTCAGCTTCCTAAGTGACTGCAGAGCCAGCACGAATGACGGAGGAGGCCAGAGCAAACACGGACAACAGCACACTCTAAGGCAGCATGGAGAAAACGGATACAGACTTACCTACCCACATTTCAGTCAGAAACACAGACACAGGTAAAGGGGGGTGATTACTGGTGCCTAGAAGGAACAGGCAGAGCTCATTTAACCACGGACTAACATGAACCACAGTTCAAGAGGTCTACCACAGTTACCACAGGCAAACAGGAAGGACAGAAAGAGGCCAGTGATTGTTGACACGGCAGAAAGCAACACTGAGTGCCTCTAGGCAGAAAAGCCAACAAACAGCATGGTAACTCCCCATGGCGCGGCGCAGCGCGGCCCTAGAAGGAACAGGCGCCCACCCGGGAAAGTGTGGAAAGATTACACTCCTGCCATTGTGCAACCTGCTAGGAAGCTGCTGTCCTGTGCCACATAGCAGAAAACAGAGGCTCATCATCCGTGGATGGGCCCTGAGATGGGTGCTGAGGTCAGCTGAAGGAGGACAAAGGCCAGGCCCTAAACATGGCCATGCTGAGACAGGCTCACATGAGTGGCCAGGACATTGGCACCTCCATGCTCGGTGGATGCTCTTATACCAACTCCCTACACAGGAGTCTAGAGCATTCAATTCAGACCCCTTGGGCTGAGAAAAACTTCCTGAAGAGGATAGCCCACATGAGGCCTAACGGAGCATTCAGACGGCTCCCACACTCACAAATGAAAGTCTCCCAGCAAAACATGTCTCTGTGAATTTAGTTATTTCTAGAACTCTGGGAACAAACAGAAAATCCTATATACCTCCACAGAAAAAAAGCAAGAGAAAGCTGGCCCCAGTCAGAGGCTTGGAGGTTGGGAAGTAGCAGAGGAGGCTGGGGAAGAAAATCCCTGAACTATCATAGCTGAGTGTGAACAAAGACAATGCCAACAGTCCAGAGCAAAAGAGAGGCATCAGAAGAGGACTGAAGACCAGGGCTGCCGGACAATGTGGGTGTCTGCACTTCAGGCCTGTTTGTAGGCCGTCAGAGGACTGGGAGTTTACAGTGACAGGAGCATAGAAAATGAAGCAATTTATCTGCCTAAAGGAAAAATTATACAAGGAAGAGCCAAAGCCATCGCAACAGGCTCTGTTTCACTTTAATCGAGATAAACACTGAAAGAGGCACACATAAAAATGAGGCTAATCAAAAGATGCCATAACCAGCTTGAAGAAAAGGGTGGGAGATAGACCAGACTCGGTGGGAGACACAAACAGGACATGGAGGAGGGGACTGTTAAGGGACCGTGCACGTCATCCAGTACGCTTCATCTCTACCTGCTCACACACTCCTCAGCCTCCGCTGGCACCCGTGTGCCTAGCTGGGTTTCTCCAGCCAGACAAGGAAGAGCCATGTATCAGATGGCTCACGTGCCATCACTTAACAGTACCTGCCACCTGGCAGTGTTCAACACGTTCCCAGGCACCATGCAACAGTGCACGTGTGTGGGCCACGGGACAGCTCATGCCCCGGCCTCCTAACCCCCAGATGACATAGCTTAGGCAACATGAGACTACTCCGCTTCCATCACACTTGTCTGGGGTCCTACTATAAAACTGCCCTTATAGGTTAATTCTAAAAACATGTTAAGAAACTAAGACCTTTGGAACAAAAAGAATATAAATCCAACATATCAAGAACATTGCAATAGCGTGCTAGGTAGACAGACATCTTAAATACAATTAAAAGTAGTCTTAACTACAAACGCGTGAACAGTGGAAAAATGTATCAAATCACAGAACACAAACACAACTAAATGCGTGTGCCTCACACACAGCTGCTCCAGCGTCAACAGCAGCTTCTCAGAGACGACTATTCTCGGGTGACACTGAGCTGCTGTGGGTGTGCACACAGCCCACTCTTCTCGCAGAGCTCCTCAGCTGGCCTGACGGCAGCCACGTGCTCAACACGGCCTGCACACTGACAAACGCCCACGGCCGCCACGCTGTCCTCAAAGCTCTCGAGGAAGGGCCTCCCCAGTCACGGCACCTCACACTGCTTCAGCCTGACATGTCAGCGCACAGAGGACCAAGCCCAGGAAGCAGCTGTGTGTGCAAGGCAGGGATCTAACACCAGGCTTGTGGTTCTGAACCTCAGACCACACGCAACCCAAAGCTGGTAAAATGTTCATACTGCCCAAAATGACCGGACGCTGTTAAAAATGACAGTATTCTGGGGCTGGGGATACTGCCCAGCCAGCAGACGTGTGTACTGCTCCTGAGGATGGCCCGGATTCAGTCCCCAGCACTGACACTGGCCGTGTCACAACTGCCTGTAACTCGAGGTCCAAGGTTCCTACCTCACACACACACACCTACACACACCTACACACCCAAGGTTTTATATTTATTCTATTTTACGGTGGATGAAGGTGAGCGTGTCTCTGTGCACCATGTGCATTCAGGAGCCCACAGAGATCACAAGATGGGATCAGATCCCTGGAGCTGGAGGGACAGGCAGTCGTGAGCCACATGTGAGTGCTGGCAAACAAACCCAAGTTCTCTGCGAGAGCAGGAAGTACTCTTAACCACTGAGCCATCTCGCCAGCCCCATAATCAAGATTTTAAAGTAACAAATGAAATAACAACTATTGAGCAGCAATGAAAAAGTGTTTTCTTCACATCTGCAAGCTAAGGCCAGAACGGCCAATTCAAAAGTGTGTGTGTGTGTGTGTGTGTGTGTGTGTGTGTGTGTAATCTATTATAACAAGCCTACAACAGGATCACTGAGAATTATCAATATAGACAATAATGCTTTGTTGTGCTGTAAAACTACAAAGAAGCACGGGGGAAAGCTCCTGGTGATTAGCAAGACACTAATCACAGAGCACTGGAGGCAAATCATGAGACAGAGAGTGAAGACACATCAGTCTGATATGATGACATGTGGGCATCCAACTCCCAATCAGATGTTAATCTTCAACAAATCAATCCCACATGGATTTATTGACTGCCACAGGAGGAGACACAGACAGAAAGCAACACGTGGGCTGGAGTTCAGAGCACTGGATGCTTTGCAAAGGACATGGGTTCAACTCCTAGCATACACACATACATGCATACTCACACACATATATATGTGCACACACACACACACACACACACAGCAGCTCAGATTCATCTGTAACTCTTCCAGGGCAGCTGCTGCCCACTTCTGACCTCTGTGGGCTCCAGGCACACACAAGTGCACATACATACATGCAGACAAAATACTTATGCACATAAAATAAAATAATTAGTCTAATTTTTAAATATGGATCAGCATTTTAGAAGCAGAAGGGACCCAGAGCACAGAACAGCCACAGCCCCTCCAGCAGCCGTCATCAGTAATGAAGTCCCTGTTCTAATCCAGCAAATGGCAGGTGCTGGGGAGGAGACGTGAGGAAGCCAGCTCCCACAGGTCAATAACGGGATAACACAATGGGGAAGTGGCAGAAGCCCCCAGGTCACTGACAGGGACACACTGACATCAGCTGGGAGAAGGCAGGACACACGGGTGCACTGTTTTGACCTACTACCTCCAACTCTGAAATGGTTAAAAAACAAAATCCCGGCCGTAGGAGACAACTTCCTCACGCCACATTCATCACAAGCAGAGGCAAAGAGCGATGTAGCGCTGCTCCGTTTCTTCAGCCACTGCTCCTACCTTAAATTTCAGACTCTAACTGACCACACAGGAAAGCAACTGGTTATGGTGCATTAGGTTTGTGTCCTGCAACCGTGATGTGAGCATCTATTAGTCCTCAGAGCTTGTCAATTCTGTCAGATCACAGTCACGCCACGCCAGGCGTAGTGCTTCCTTTGTGGGGTGGTTAGTAAGTACTGACTCAGTTTCCCGAGTAAACAGACATGCACTCGCCCACACGGCCTGTTCCTTCCCTGGGAGTATAACAGGCTTTGTCTTTTAGGGATGTGGTGGCAAACTGCACACTGACTCAATTCACTGCAGCAAGATGTTCACTGCACAAGATGACGCAGCCTCTCCGGTTTCTGACATCAAGTTTTCTTCCACACTATCCTCTCTACAGGCTCACTAATCTCACTGATGTCCAGAGAAGCACCCTTTGGTGTAGTTAATTTCTCTGTTGATCACCAGTCTTTAATTCCATTGATATTTTTCTCTGGTGTTCACATTTCTTATCTTTCTTTTCTAGACCCACAGTAGCAGCCCGGATTCCTGAGCCTGCTTCTCTACCTTAGGCAAGCAATCCTACAACATCCTGCTTCCCGCGTACCAAGAGCTGCCCTGACCCAGGGTGCATGGAACCTCTCTGAGCCTTCTAAGAATCCAGAGTTACGACTACAGGTTTCCAGAAGCTGCGTCATGGCTGCTGCTGCTCCACTTCATCTGTGATCCTACGTATCTTACACTGTCTTTTATCTATGTGTGTTTCTCTTCTACAGTCATGCCCACAGAGGAGCTGCAATGGCCTGGAACAGAGAGGAATGAGACCCCAGAAAGTAAGGATTCATCTGCACTGAGGGCACACCACAAAGCTGAGCTAAGCATCACAAGCCAGCATTCCCTGATACATATTCCACAGAAACTTTGGGGGGGGGGTTGTTTTTGGGTTTTTTGGTGTTTTGAGATAGGGTTTTTTTGTGTAGCCTTGGCTGTCTTACCCTCGCTTTGTAGACCACGCTGGCCTTAAACTCTCAGCAATCCACCTGCCTCTGCTTCTCTGAGTGTTAGAAGTAAAGGTGTGGGCCACCTCCAGTTCTGTTGCAATTTTTAAGAAGTCACTGTTTTAAATATTACAGTAAGCACAGTCTTCATGGCACAGGGCTGCAGTGTGCTCTATGACTGCATTGTTAGCACAGCCTCAGCCCCTAGGCAGACAGCCTCAGCCCACAGGAAGACAGCCTCAGCCC